>CM034463.1:31256805-31611040 GCA_019925255.1 Litchi chinensis | reverse complement strand
TCTCATAAGAAAAAATGAATTTCACTATTATATATAATGTTGCTAACTACTTACTAAATCATATCATCAAAGCACGAAGTTATTGATTAAGCATCTGCACTAATCTCACCCATGTAAATAAAAAAATATAACTTAACAAGCAGGAATCTATAATATACTCAGGATTAAGATAAATTCATATATGATTATCTAGTCAATAAATATAAATCTCTAAGTTTAACGGATATTAATTAGATACTCATGTTTACCGTGGTCCAGTCCTATATACTCTTTATTGTATAAGGTGCTTCCATTTTCATATCACTATATGAATAGTCTCAGATAAAATTATCTTACAAAATACGAAATAAACCGTAACTTTAGATGTACCATAAACAAAGTACCTAGTTTCGTTTGCTTTCTACGGACTCTTTAAATTATTTATCTCAAACTAAATCCGCTTGTGTATAACATTTATATACTTAGTTTGAAATTATATTAGTAATCAAGGATATCTCTCATGATATATACAATTTTTGCAAAATATATGAATTGAATAAAATAAATACTTTATTAATATTTATAAAATCGTTTACATTATTACAAGCTCTTAAAGTACAAAACCCAATAGAAGTACCTTACTAAGTGGCAGTCTAAGAGAGATTTTGTTTTCTCTAGGCAATGGTTTTGTGGGCAAGATGGAACATATACAATATTGCAATTTCTAGAAAAACAAAACTATAATTTGGTTCTTTACCATGCTTCTGATGGGCCTGTGAAAAAAAGATTCTTTCTTGGGCAAGTTTGTGGATGGGACTAATGCATATCATGATTCAAGATTTTTAATACCACCACTAGATGCACCTTTTGAATTAATTGGAAAAGATTTGAAAGCCAAGGATGTCAGTTGGAAAGATTATGTTGTCATAATGAGGAAATTTTCAGATCCTACCCTTGAGGATAAGGGTGCTTTTAAATATCGGTGAAATGATGAGAAATTTTGTAAATCAAAGTGGAAATAGGGCAGAAACAAGTCAAACCTGATATGGTTCAACTAGATTAGGAATTAGTTTTTAATTAGGATTTATTTTTGGTTTATTTCTTATTTTGCTTCTTTTATTATTTCCTTGGAGGGATTTATTTCCTAAAGGAATTAGAATTAATTAGGCTAATTATTGTTAGGGATTCTATTTCCTTTTAAGTTATTTAGTTTATTTCCTTGTAGGATTAGATTTTTTTTCCTTCTAGGTTTCCATTAATTAGACTGATACTGTTTTCTTTATTAAATTATTGTTTTTTAGGAAATACTTGTTCATTAAAAATTGTAAGGCTATAAATAGTCATGAACCTTTATAGTTTATTTTATGTTAATATGTTATGAGTTTGCTTTTAAGTGGTAATAAAATCTTGCAAGTTATTAGATAATTATTGTGTGTTATTATTTCGGCTTATTATTAGAATTTGCTCTAGAGTTTGCATGGATTACAGTTGGGTAAATTTTTGTTATCCAACTTTAGAGGATCAATTCGCTCAATTCTATGGGTTGATTGATTCAAAACCCATATTGTCTTGGATGTGGTCTTAAGACAATTTAGACTTGTTATTGGATCTTAAGATAAGTCCTCAATAATATTCTTATTTTAAATTTTACTTGGAATGTTTTTAGAAGTTACATAAGTTTAAATGAATAATGTAAACCCATTTTATTTAAGGATAGCAAAATGGATAGGGTCTGCAGACCCTGTCCATACCCATAAGGATACGGTTTGGGTATAGACCCGAACCACTTTTTAAAAAATCCTTTAAAGAACCGGATCCAAGAAAACTTGCATAATTACGGGTAGGATATGGGTTTATCAACGGGTCTCTATCAAGCCCATAAAATACCTATTCCTTATACACCCCCTACCCGATTTATTTATTATTTATTTTTTAAAAAAAAACCTAACAAACCTCTCTCTCTTTACTCTATTGCCGTCGTTCGACAAGGCCTCTCTCTTTTTCCAATCTCCATTGTCGTCGTTCCTCTGCTCGACTATGTCTCACTCTCTCACCATTGTCGTTGTGTTATTTGCTATGTGACCACTAGAACCTCTCCATCTCTCTCCATCGCTACGTGTCATCTGCTGGGTGTCCAAAGCTTTGAAACTATGGTATCATCGTCGTCTCTTTTCCCAATTTTTTTTCTGGGTCTTTCGATTTCTCATATCTCAATTTTGCTTTGGCTTTTCCCAGGTACATCGATCATCATAACATCGTCGTCTTTCTTTCCACTAGTACATCGTTGTCGTCTCTCTCTCAGGTACTTTGACTTTTGATTGATTATTTAGTTTGTTGTTACTGGATATTTGTTGTTGCTTAGTTTCAATCTTCTAGTGGATTGTTGTTTAGAGAATGAGTCATTCCCTCTTAAATTGCTGTTCTGTTTCACATGTGAATGTTGAAAGCTATTCTACTATCACTTGTACAATCTATGCACTTTGTTTGAACTTGTACAGTTGTTGGGTTTGTAAGTTATGTTGTTGTGTGTATCTACTGTCAAATAATTGGACTACGAATTTGGTTGGTTGTACTTGTGATTCCTTTATTGAAAATCCCCTCCTTATCACTTTGTAGAGTTGTGTGGGGACCTTATGCGTCCATATGATAAAAGATCAATGTTGTTAATTAGTTTTTAGAATTGTGAAGTTTGTTTTGGGAGTTGTAGTTACCTCTCAACTCGTACTCTTTGCTTTTAGTGGTAAATAAGCAATCTGGTAAGATGGGTTTTGGGATTGGACTTTCAAAGCTAATCTGACGGGGTTTCTTGTAAGATTGAGAATACCATAAGCAAAGTCAGGGCTTTAAGCGGTTCTAATTCTGTATTTTTTAGGTAAGTTTGTTTTTTAATGGTCTAGTTAGTGAAAATTGTTGGGAACTTGGGATTAGGTTGTTTGGTGAATTTGGCTATTGGGGTTTTGATGAGTTATTTGTGATTGATAATTGAAACTTGAATTTGGAACTGGTGGTGGTAATGGTCAACATTGATTACTGTGTCTTGGATTATAATCTATTTAGTTGCAACATTTTATGATGGATGCTACATCATTCAATATTTTCCTTTGGGTGGAATATAGAAATGAAGTAATTTGTTGTTAGATTAATGCAAGTTGAATTGATTAAGAGCCAGAGGATAAGGACGTATTTTGTTATGGTTTTGTTAGTCAGGTGTTTAAGGAGTTATGTGTTGTGGTTTTTAGGAGAGTTGCTAAAATTGATGTTTGTAAAATTGGTTTGTTGACGGTTTGTTTTGATTGATGTCTTATTGTTTGATTTTAGTATAATTCTAACACTAATGGAAAGATTGTGCAATTAGTTGTAGAGTATACTGATTGGTTTCGTGTTGGTTCAATATATCTGAAATTTGATTTTATGTCAACATTTTCGTAGTGTGGTTGTGAGATATAAACTAAATGCATGTTGTTTTAACTATAATCCAACTATAGCATCTTTATTTAATGCTAAATGGGTGAATAGTATATAGTTGGAAACCAGTAACTTCGACTTACCTGCATCTGATGGCAAAGTTGAAACCTCTGGTGTAACAATGCACGTACTTTCACCAAAACCAAATATTTTTGTTTTGTTATTTTTTATTATTAATTTTTCACTTGATTTGTTCTATTAGGTGATGTTCTGGAGGAAGAAATATATCATAAACAAGATGAAGAAGAACCTTCATCATCTTGATTTTATTTTTTATATTTATATTTATAAATTTTTTTGTTATTTTGGGATGTAAATTAAAGATAAAATTTTAAAATTTAATGTTATTTTTTGTTTAATTTAGATTGTGGCATGTTTTTTGTAAAAATTGACAAAAATGATTATGGAATGAATTATGTGATGTGAAATTAGTATAACCTGTTGTAGGAGAAAAATTGACTTTGTTTTGTTTTGTTTTGTTTTTTTTGTTTTTTTTTAAATAAAGGTTGAAATCTTAGATCCATTCAATTTGGTAGTTCATAAAAAATTTGGAAAAATTTTGAATTTCTTTTCAAAAAAAAAAAATCCAGGTTAACCCGAATTTGACGGGTTGACCCGCTTAAATCCAATCTAACCCGTCAACCCGAATATGATCTGGTCAAATTAGGGTCTGGTGTAGGTCTAAGTAGACCCACAAAGTGTGCAAGTAGGGTCTGGATCAAACCCTCAAATTTATTTGAGGGTATGGGTAGGATCTGGACCCTTAAATAAAAAAGAGGGTCCAATGCGGGTCTAGGCCTGGTGCGGGTCCAGACTCGCATTTTGCCATCCTTATCTACCCATACCATCAAATAAATTTGAGGGTGTGATCTAGACCCGACCCGCGCACTATACGGGTTTGCTCAGACCTGCACCAGACCCGGATTTGACTGGATCAAATCCAGGTTAACCCGAATTTTTTTTTGAAAAATTTTTCAAAATTTTCCCAAAAATTTTTTATGGACTACCAAATTGAATGGATCCAAGATTTCAAACTGAGTTTTTTTTTTTTTTTTTTAAAAAAAAAAAAAAACAAATTTTTCTTCTAAAACAAATTAAACTAATTTCACATCACATAATTCATTCCATAATCATTCTTGCCAATTTTTGTAAAAAACATGCCACAATCAAAATTAAACAAAAAATAACATTAAAAATTAAAATTTATCCTTAATTTACATTCCAAAATAACAAAAAAATTTACAAATATAAAAAATAAAATCAAGATGATGATGACTCTTCTTCATATTGTTTATGATATATTTCTTCCTCCGGGACGCCACCTAATAGAACAAATCAAGTGAAAAATTAATAATAAAAAATATAACAAAACAAAAATATTTGGTTTTGGTGAAAGTACGTGCATTGTTACACCAGAGGTTTCAACTATTGCCATCAGATGCAGGTAAGTCGAAGTTACTGGTTTCCAACTATATACTATTCACCCATTTAGCATTAAATAAAGATGCTATAGTTGGATTACAGCTAAAACAACATGCATTCAGTTTATATCCCACAACCACATTACAAAAATGTTGACATAAAATCAAATTTCAGATATATTTAACCAACACAAAACCAATCAGTATACTCTACAACTAATTGCACAATCTTTCCATTAGTGTTAGAATTATACTAAAATCAAACAATAAAACATCAATCAAAACAAACCATCGATAAACCATTTTTACAAACATTAATTTTAGCAACTCTCCCAAAAACCACAACACACAACTCCTCAAACACTTGACTAGCAAAACCGCAACAAAAAACATCTTTATCCTCTGGCTCTCAATCAATTCAACTTGCATTAATCCAACAACAAATTACTTCATTTCTATATTCCACCCAAAGGAAAATATTGAATGATGTAGCATCCATCCTATCATAATCTAAATAGATTATAATCCAAAACACAGTAATCAATGTTGACCACTACCACTACCAGTTCCAAATTCAAGTTTCAATTACCAATCACAAACAACTCATTAAAACCCCAGCAGCCAAATTCACCAAACAACCTAATCCCAAGTTCCCAACAATTTTCATTAACCAGACCATTAAAAAACAAACTTACCTAAAAAATACAGAATCAAAACCGCTAAAACCCCCCTTGGATTAGCTTCAAAAGTCAGTTCCCACAAACCCACCTCACCGAATTACTTATTTACCACTAAAAGCAAAGAATACGAGTTGAGAGGCAACTAAAGCTCCCACAACAGACTTCACAATTCTAAAAACTAATTAACAACATTAATCTTTTATCATATGGACGTATAAGATCCCCACACAACTCTACAAAGTGATAAAGAGAGGATTTTCAATAAACGAATCACAAGTACAACCAACCAAATTCACAGTCCAATTATTTGATAGTAGATACACATAACAACATAACTCACAAACCCAACAATTGTACAAGCTCAAACAAAGTGCATAGATTGTACAAGTGATAGTAGCATAGCTTTCAACATTCACATGTGAAACAGAATAGCAATTTAAGAGGGAATGACTCATTCTCCGAATAACAATTCACCACCAAACAAATCCACTAGAAGATTGAAACTAAGTAACAACAAATATCCAATAACAACAAACTAAATAATTAATCAAAAGTCAAAGTACCTAAGAGAGAGACGACGATGATGTTCTGGTAGAGAGAGAGACGACGATGTTCTAGTGATTGATGTACTTGAGAAACCCAAAGTAAAGTTGAGACATGAGAAATTGAAAGACCCAGAAAAAAAAATTGGAAAGAGAGACGGCAATGATACCATAATTTCAAAGCTTTGGACACACAACAGATGACACGACAGCAATGGAGAGAGACAGAGAGGTTTTGGTGGTCATACAGTAAATGACATGACGACGATAGAGAGAGAGTGAGGTGCAGTCGAGCAGAGGAGTGACGACGATGGAGATTGGATAAAGAGAGAGGCGCTGTCGAATGACGACGATGGAGTGTAGAGAGAGAGAGAGAGAGAGAGAGAGAGAGAGAGAGAGAGAGAGTCGAGAGAGTTGAGAGAGTTTTGTTTTTTTTTTTCTTTTTTTTTTTTTTTTTTTTTTTTAAATGAACCAGGTGAGAGGCATATAAGGAACGAGTATTTTGCAGGTCTGATAGAGACCCGCGAGTAAACTCATATCCTACCCGTAATTATGCAGGTTTTTTTTGGATTCGGTTCTTTTAAGGGTAAGGTCTGGACCCTCAAATAAAAAAGAGAGTCCAATATAGGTTTGGGCTAGGTGCAGGTCGAAACCCGTATTTTGCCATCCTTAATTTTATCGGTAGATGCCATTAGATTAAGAAAAATCTAAGCAAAATTGATATATGATGGATCCAAATTCCGTAAAACCAAGCTTGCTGTAATATTTATAGCATACCAAACATCATCCGCACATATGATGTAAATGTGCCGATACAATAAGACAGCAAGTAGCATGCATTTCAATTTAACAGCAAAAAGTAGAAAAAACAGTTGTTTAAAAAAAAACAAATAATATTAATAGAAAAACAGTCAACAGAAAAACAACACACGTGCCAATCATGCGTAACACAAGACTACAGTCCAGAGCCCAGACCGGCAGACTACAAGCTCTACGTTCCTCAGTAGTTGTCTTGCGCTTCTGTTCTAAAACAAGGAACTAAATATAGAGAGAGAGAGAGAGACACAAACGCAAACAAACACAATACAAAATCTGCAAATAATGCGAAGCATACCGTTAGGAGCTTCTCCTCTCTCTATAAACAATCTCAATTTCAACAAACACGCACACCCTTTTTCCTCTTCTTCCACGTCCTCTCGCCTGTCTCTCAATTCTCATCAACCATCATCTTCTCTCTCCAAGTTGGGTACTTTTCTTTTCCTTCACTTTAACCTCACTTTTTATTTTCTTTCAATTTTATATTTTGGCCTTTGTTTTCTTGTTTTGGAGTATTTTTTTTACCATTATTTGTTTGACTGGATCCAGTATTTCATATATTTACATGATATTTTATGATTGTTTACTGGTACATTAGAGAACATGTTGATTGATAGAATATTTCACTAACCAAATTTATGTTGAGCTTGTCACTTGTTGACCTAAAACAAGCAAAAATCAGTCTTTAAGGCGTCGTTGTGTGTGCTTTCTTACGTATATAACTGTTTTTCTGTAGCTATTTGGATCTTGTAACATTTCATTGGCGACTTCACAATTCCCTTTTTTTTTTTTTTAACTGATTGAATGCATAAAACTGGCCACTGTCATAAGCAAAGGCAACCCATCTGAGACTAAGTATAGAAACTTGCTAAAAATATAAAGAAATAGGATGTTCAAACCTTTTGGTTATAAATGATGTTGTTAATGATTTTGGTCGTGTAGGAGCATGCAGAGCGAGTCAAGTGGTTGAAATTTTTCCAACTGTGTCCCCTGAGATTGTTGTTCGGGAGGCACGGTTAGAGGATTGTTGGGAAGTCGCTGAGACTCATTGTAGCTGCTTCTTCCCTGAGTATACCTTCCCTCTAGATTTGATGCTACGTGTGGACAGGTTGCTGGCAATGCTAGCAGGATTCTCTGGACAACATGGTCGTAAGAGAACCTGTTTGGTTGCTGTTGTTGGTAGCTCCTCCGTTGATGAAACCTTCTATTTGGGAAGTGAAGATATCAAAATTGGAGGTTTTAACGGAAAATTCAGTCTCAATAGAGGGTATGTTGCTGGGATATTAACAGTGGATACACTGGCTGATTTTCTTCCGAGAAAAGGACCTCTTCGACAGAGAAGGTGAGTTGAATATCTACTTTTGGGCAAGTTTCATCTCATTTAAGGAACTAGCTAGCAAATGCAAATTTCAACACAAGGCTTTTTATTTTACTTGCCTGCGGACAAGCATGGATTTTGTGTTGTCCCTCCTAACCTTAGAAAATGAGATGTGGTTCTTGAATAGGTGCATATTTTATAAACAGGAACAATTCTTTGTTGTCTTAACATGGTCATGGGCAACTACTGTTGAGAAAGCTGACTCATTCGATGTACATATTAGTTTAGTTATGCTGGAGAATCAGGTCACAGAAGAAAATATGTTCTCTGCTATTGGAAAAATTGCACATTCATTTTAGTGCTCACCCTGTAAATTTTACAGATAGTGTTCTCGTGATGGCTATCTGTATCCAGCTTTAATTAGTTGTCGGTGTCCATCATAGCTGCACAATGGTCAAATTTGTAGTCGTATGGCTTGATGAATTGCCGCTATCATCTGAGTCAATTTCATATCAAAGACATGCTAAATATGTGTAACTTCACTGTCAAACATATTTTGTTAATGTTCCATTGATTGGTCTAGGTGAAATCTTATGGTTTTAGCATCTTTGCTTTCTTAGTGTCTTCCTGCATTATTTTGTTCGCTTGCAGCCAGCTTCTCACTTTCTATGCCAGATAAGTTTTTGTAGTAGCATTTGGGGAATTTAACGTATCTTAATCAGTTAATCTCATGTTTCACAATATTTTAATATATTCTAGGCCTTATTTTGAATCTTTTGAGAAATTTATATGCATGGCTTTCGGAAGTTTTTCCTCTTAAGCTTTCCGAATCATATTTACTACATGAGGCAAGAATATCAGGTTAATACTGAACAGGATTCATTTCTGTGATCTTGAGTTGTAGGATTAGAATAACAGCTTGTTGATAGGTCAAGTTTTCGTGCTCCGTATGACAGCTTTCTTTATTCCTGCATTGATAAAATCTATATCGTGTGTAGTTCCTGTCTTCTTTCTTTTCCTTTTCCTTCTTTCTCTTACAAAAATGAGGCATTAATGTTCCCATATCAGGACTGGAATTGCATACATATCCAATGTTGCGGTCCGGGAAAGATTTCGGCGCAAGGGGATAGCTAAAAGGCTCATAGCAAAGGCAGAGGCTCAAGCCAGGAGCTGGGGCTGCCGCACAATTGCTTTGCATTGCGATTTGAACAACCCTGGGGCTACAAAGCTATACAAAGGGCAGGGGTTCAAATCTATTAAGGTTCCAGAAGGAGCGAACTGGCCCCAGCCGAAGACCTCTCCGGATATTAGGTTCCATTTCATGATGAAGCTTCTTTCCAACCCAACCACTGCTTAGTTTAGGTAGGAACATGCAAAGTATTATTTAGAAAAAACCGAAAATGAAAATGGAATGGAAAAAAAAAAAAGAAAAAATGTAGAAATTTGAACCATAGCTTGTGTATACATGTAAATCGATGGGCTCAGCTGCAGTTCTTGCCCATAATGTGTATGTTGTACCATCCGCTTCTTTGTATGTATGATTTAACTCCTGTAAAGCTTCTGCTACTAGTTATTGAAAAGATAAATGACAAGTTTGCTTGTGATTCTAGCATCAAACGCTTGGCTGATCCACCACTCCTGCCTTCTTGTTTCATATGAAGTCCTTAATTCAAGACTTGATGGTACTATTTCAAATTTAGTTGAGGTGGATCCATCATGAAATCGACAACAGATCACATTAGACTCTAGAATATTAAAATTTTATACTCATGGTCTCATTTCCACATTAGATCCATGAGGCATCTATTTTCCTTCTGATACAAAATGCATTTAGACCCTATCAGCTACCGCAAATTTGAAATTGTTGCGCTCATTGTGCTATCAGCTACCGCAAATTTGAAATTGTTGCGCTCATTGTGCTAATGCAATAACACAGACAATATGCTGAGTAAAGCTTGAGACTACACAAACCAAAACTGCATTGTATTATAACACGGGTCAGGCTTCAGGCTTCAGCAACAGGAACATCATTTGGAATTGCACACCAATCATTTCTCTGAAACTTCAAACCATAACATGGTTACTAATTATAGATATATGAGATTGTTCTGGTCTTGCTGGCTAAACAAGAGTTTACAAGATTTTTGAGGAAAGGTTGCATTTCCTCAAGCTACAAAACACCACCCACCAAAGTCGTAGATCAGATACACTGAAGGTGAAGTATCTGTATTAAACAATCTAACAGGAAAGGCAAGTAGAGAAGTACAACTTAGGATGCTTGGACAAATTTGTCCAATGCAGATGTGTCCAAAGCTTGGAATTCCTTGGCAGCCGCAGCCACAGTGAGTCCAAGTTTTACAGCATCATCATGGCTTGGTGCCTCCAATATTCATAATTGAAGTTAGTTGCAATTATACCCATTATTATAATAGTTTTTGCAAATAATGAATAATACTTTTTACCTCAATGTTGAGGGGAAGTACAGGATCATGTAGAGAAAGTCTAAGAAGGAACCACCCACCAAAGCCAGAAACTCTGACCTGTTTTAAGGAAGAAATTGAAATTTTATTTGGATGCATTGGAATTTAAAGCTATTAAAAGCATACAATTGGCTCAGTGCCGCAATTATTATTGCTTTATATTCAAATGTAATCCACAAAATATAGATGCTAAGATCAAGTTAAACTTACCCCTTCATAGTTAACTGGGGCTTTTTGAAGCTTTGGATCTGAATCTATACGGTTCTCCAAGTGTTTCAGCACTGCCTCTCCATAATCACGGAAAGACCTGCAAATTCTAATAAATCAGCTACTGCAATAGCAATAATACAGGCACACCACTCCTGCATGCAGCAAACACATGAGGAACATACCCTCCTTTAAGATCTGGATGACTTTGATTGATTTTCAACCTCAATTCTACAGCGACTACTGGTTCTTCCAGACCCCCTACAAGATCAGTCAAAACTTTACTACCACCACCTAATCCAGCAGCTCTGGCTGAAGCAAGTTTATTCAAGATCTTGACCTGCATTTAGAGCCATCTAAATGAGAAACAGTAAGAATTGACAAACACTGCACAAATAGATATATTTGTTACTTATGTATTCTTTGGCTGATTTATGAACAGCCTGTCTAATGTACTAAAAGAAGCTGAGCCACAAGGTTAAGCTTTGAGCATACCATGAGATATGCTCCATCATCAAGCCAATGATTCTCCTTGAGAGCTCCATGGCCACTGGTTTCAATAGCCAAATGGGACTCCTCTCCAACAGAGTTCTGTCAGTACTTTCATTGATTAGTTTCAATTATTAAACAGACTAGAATCCTTAAAGATGACATGACAAGGATTGTACATTTTATCAGCTCCATGAGAACTGTTCAAAATCAATTAACAACAAAGGAACAGAGCCTGATGTCAACACCTAGATACAATGTTTTAAAAGGCGAAAGGCGAGGCGAGGTGATGGAGCCTCAGCGAGGCGAGGCGGTCGCCTTGAGGCGAACAAAGCGGCAGCCTCAATCCAATTGAAGAAAAAAAAAATAAAACAGAAAAATAAAACTCTAACTTGTAGTGTATAATGCAAGAGGACATGTGTTGAGGTTTGAGTGAAAGATGATGATTTTATATAAACTATAAAATCTCATCCCACTAATTTAATTTTTATTTCTTCAAAAAAAATTTATATAATAGATTATTATATACATAAAAAAACTATAAAACCCATCTCACTAACTTAATTTTTATTTTCTTAAATTACAATTTCCATCCTACTATCATATTTTTTATGTATATCACAAAAAATTATTTTTTATTTTTTTCTCAATATACATAAACCTCACGTCCTCACCCCACTCACCTTTTATTTTCTTTTAACTAACTCATTTTATAATTTTTTTTTATATATATATATATATATAAACTATAAAAATTTCATCCCACTAACTTAGTTTTTATTATTTTTTAATTTCTGTCATTATTTTTTTTGAAAGTTCCACCCCACTAACTTACTTTCTAATTTTTATCATTTTATATATATAAACTATAAAAATCTCACCACTAACTTGGTTTTTGACTTTTCACTCTTCACTCCACCGACTTAGCACATCCTCCAAACAAATTCATCTAGCTCTTCACTCTTCACTTCTCAGGCTCTCACTTTGTCACTCACCACCACCGCCACTCCCACCACGGTTCATCTTTCTAGTTCTTCTCACATTTATTCAGCAGCACCGACTCTGTCACTCCACCTTTCTAGTTTGTTCTACATTTAGCTTTACTCTCTCTACTCTCTCTCTCTTAAAATCAGTGTTTGACTGCTTCTAAAATGGTGTTTGTTATGATATTCTAAAAGTGGTGTGTTTGTGGTTTTTTTATTTTTTTGGTGTGTTTGTGTGTTTTTTGTGTGTGTTTTTTTGGTGTAGTAAACTGTTCCAAGCTTCCAATTCTAAATACGGCGTGTTTGTGTTTTTTTGTTGTGTTCGTATGTTTTCTATGTGTTTTTTTGGGTGTGAAAATCTGTTATGAGCTTCAAGTTTTTTTTTTTCTTTTTTTTTTTTTGTTTCACGTAATCCATTGCTGGACTGCCTCAGGGCGCCTCGCCTGGAGGCGGCCCGAGGCAGTCACCTCACCCTCCAGAGGCGGGTTTTTCCAGCTGCTCCGCCTTATATGTGCGCCTTGAGGCGCCTTAGCCACCAAGGCGGCGAGGCGACGCCTTGAGGCGGCGCCTCGCCTCGCCTTTTAAAACCATGCCTAGATACCTCATTGTCATTTTGAAAGAGAAACCTTGATAAAGAAGGAAAAAGAATATCTCTTTTGCTGGGGATTCAATCTCTTGGTTGTTATTTTTATTATTGTTATATTTCAGGGGTGAGGGCTTGTTACCAGAACTTTTAAAACTAGTGTACATATAACATAGATTTCTAAATAAATTTACTACAAATGCACATGACTACACATAAATTTCTAAATAAATTTCTAAAATTTTCAGGATATTCACAGAATCTCCAATTAATAAAACGCCTGCCATTGTCCCCTTTTTGGTGTTCACAGATTACAATTACCTCAAATCCGGTCAAATCATAGTTTTTCGAGTTTACTTTTTATTAATAACATTAGCTAGGAAGAAGAATAAATAAAATAAATATATCATCTAAGCCTTATCTACATGTTTATTAATATAAGCAAATGAAAAATACATGCCAATGCAGGCAGCCTGTTGACTTGAAGTATGAGCAAAAAATTCATTACTGTCAGATAGCATTTCGAGTTCAATGGAGCATAAGACCATGACCACTACAAATTATTTGGATAGAAATAAATCGCCCAGAATTATAGTGGGTACCACATTGTTACTGTTTGTCCTATAATTCCATATAATTTCCATGCCTTCATGAATCAAGCACTGAGATCCCTTACCTAGTTCCTAATATGTAAATATATGTAAAGCTCTGTTAATAAAATTTAGATAACTCCAAAATCAATCTTACCAAACGAATAGCTTCATCGATGACATTTTTATAGCCTCTTTTGAACCGATGATGTTTTCCGCCTAAAACAAATTACAACTTATTAGCATATGGAATGTAAAAACTATATATCATGCCATCTCACTTATCACCATACCAAGTTTCTTTTCAATAAATGCTGTCAGCCCATCTGAAGTTACACTGTCTGTAACAATTGTTGTTCCTGGATGCTAACAAAAAGAACAAAAAAGGATAAAATGGATAAGATTAAGAAAAGTTCTGATACAGAGAAACAATAAATTGAACCTGACTGTATAGTAATATCTTACTTCCTCAAGAACAATGGCAGACATTAGGGCAATTAATCGATTCCGATTAAATTCACAACCAGTTGAATCCACAGCAGCAGATCTTTAGAAACTTTAAATCAATGACCTGTGTTTAAATATATCAAATTCAAAAAGAAGAAAGGGCAGCAAGAACCTTCACCTGTCAACATCAGTATCAAAGATGATACCCAAATCAGCCTTGCTATCGAGGACTGCCTGAGTGATAGCTTTCATTGCTTCTTTATCCTCCGGATTGGGAATGTGATTTGGGAACAAACCTGGCACCATGACAAATGTCATTTTAGGCATTTTATTAACAAAGCACGACCGATTTCTAGAATGACATATTACCATCTGGCTCCAAGAACTGACTACCAGAGGTTATAGCACCCAGAGGCTCAAGAACCTTAGCCTGAAAAAAACCATTGAAATAATCCAATAAAATAAGAAATTGAAATAAGAAAAAAACCATTGAAATAATCTAATAAAATAAGAAATTGAAATAAGATATCGCTACAAACAGAGACCAATAAAACATCAACAATCTAAAAAAATATGAAACACTTGATTTAAGATATCATACATTCACCAACTTTATCATTATTATTTTTGAATAAATACATTCGTTAAACTTTTAAGACAGAAAGCTTATCTCCATAATTCAATATTTCTATCTACAAATAATATTGCAACTGAAACTTACTGCAAAAAAGCCTCCTGCTCCATTTCCTGCATCAACAACAATATGGAATCCCTCCAATGGCTTCTCTAAGAGTTGATAACACCAAGCAACAATTAGTAAAATATATAAATAAAACCCCTAAGAGGAAACAATCAAAAGAAGAATTTTACTAAAGATGATAACATATATGAAACGGTGAAACAGATGCCAGACACGAGCATTAATTCAAGTTCAGCTATGACATCAGGAAAAGAATCGATGTTAATCAACGACTATATATCCGCCTTAATGAACATTTCAGGAAGCTAATTACCTATATCTCCAGCAGCTTTGCGGACTGCCTTTACAAGATCAGATGTATAAATAGACATGTAATCAACTCTCTTAACTGAGGTGAAAGCTATCTTCTCTGAATTTGTTAAGGCTTCAACTGTAAAATTTTTGTATATATCTGCAGCACGTTCCAAAATGATTTTGACATCAGCCTTCCCAAGCCCTCCAGCATTTGTGAAGAACTTGAACCCGTTCCTGTTGAAAGGCAGATGACTTGCTGCTCACAAGGTTAGAGACTTCATTAGGTGAATTAAAACAAGATAATCCATAATGTCAAAAAAGCAAACAAATATTTATTTAAACCTTCATCTGAGGAAAGTGTCTTGGCATTTTCAGGCATATGCAATCTCCAAGATTGTAAAGTTCGAGGCAATAGAATGAAACTATTTAATACATACCAGTAATCATAATAGCCCCATCTGTGGGACACAAAAAGGCATCATCTTCAGCAAGTGTGCTGTTAAACATCGCTGGCGTGGATGCTAAACTACAAAAATGAAAATCACATTAATAAAGATGACTTGATTTTTAAGTGGCACTAGGAAAACAAATTTTATGATGACTATATGCACTAAACTGCCTTAAGCAAAAATTTGATTAAAAACAAAAAGGAGAAATCCATATCATCTCCTAATCACTTGAATCATAGTTACAACTAGTAAGAACATGCAGGATCACTACATCAAGCACAGGATTAACCAAACTATGGTATCATTAGCCATTATAGTAAATGCAAAAACTATACATCTTCTAGTCAAGGTCACAAAATAATGCTAATCACATCCCCAATGTTTTTGCCAGAAAAATTAAATTGTCCAGTTATAAGAATTTGGAATGGTTTGATTCAGAACCAGTTTATAACTAATTATGCAAAACCTGCATGACTGAACAGGACATCATGAATTTCACTGTCACTGGGCACAAGCCAGATCTGGCTGAACCCATCAACATTGCCCAACAAATCCCAACCTTAGAAAGTCAACCATGCTGAGATTAGCAGAAACTAAAAGAATCACCATAAACATTAAGAAAACACCTACCCATATTGAACGACATCCAGACCTGCCCCAGCAAGTCCTCGTGAAACTGCATCCTGGAAGTTCAATCATTAAATTCTGAGTAAGTAAATAGATTAATACACAATATTCTTTCTAATGAAAATTTCAAAGAATACTTGGGAATTACTTAAGTAAGATTCTGCAAGATAAATTTCTTTTCAGAATCAAATTTCTGGCGAAGAGACTGAAGTCAGCTACCACAATCTCTTATCAGAAAAGAACAAGAAGAAGAAGACACAACAGTAAGAGGAGCAAGCATGCTATGCCGAACATTATCTAACCCAAACAAGAGGAAAAGACAGCAAGCTTCAAGAATTAGATGCCACTAGATAGGCAGCAAGCACTAGCAAAACTAAAACTAAATAGTAAATAGTACATACATAAATTGGCAATCAAGAAAATATCATATAAGAAAGAAACTGCAAGAGGTTCAAACTTAGTTTTAAATTGGAGGAAAAGAATACCTCTAACATTTGTGCAGATATCCGAGAATCATGGCCAATGGAAACTCTCAGATGATGGGATGCATTGGCCTTCTTCTTTTCCACTAACCATGCAGCAAAAGCTGCGGCTATTGCTTCTGTAACTGGTTCCGTAAGGCTAACAGGTTCTCCCTCAACACCAGCAACAGCAACACCACGAATATCACTGCACGTTCATTAAGAAAATGGATAAATTTATGTAGTAATCAAAATAGTATGGTACTGACCGGATAAAACAAATAATTTGCCAACAATATTTTAAATCCATATATATTTTAAACCTCTGAATCAGGAGTGTTGTTAGAAAGTACTTCCTAAAAGGAGAACAAGTACAAAAGATTATATATAAGAAAACAAGGGTATAATTAAATACAATTAGTAATATCGTTGTTGAACGTTAAATATCGCCTGAATATTTTCTTATAATCTTATATCATCTGAATTACTGTAAGGGTAAATAGATTTACTTCTCTACAATAAAAGACTAGTACAAAAATGGCACCATTAGATTTACGAGGAAATTAAAGATCGCATGCTACTGAGGGACAGATTCTTCACCTGCCATTTTGAAGCTTAAGAAAGTCGAATTTGTCAAGAGCTGGTGCTGCAGCAGTTGATGAAGCAGCTGCAACAAAACACCAATCAGCAAAGATGAGGAAATTGTCAAATCAGTGTTGCCAATACCATCATGCAAACAAGACATGACATCAATCAATTGTTTTTAGGGTTCAAAATGCAACAGTTGCTTTTGGCATTTGATAGTGAGAGTCTAGAACAGACCGTTGCAGTAAACAGTTGGTCGGTTAACAAAAGCAGTCTGGTATTTGGACAAGGTGGGCATTTGCATGGAAGAGAAAATGGGAGTCCTCCATGCTAACTTCCCTCCTTGAAAGGGAAGGGAGTTGCGCATATAAGGGGCACAACACTCCCTTCCAACCTCTGCTATTATTACATTTTGAACAACCTTCCCTGACATTGCTGCATCACAATTTACAACCTCATCAGATCCTCTCCCAATTACTCATATATCACTTGCTTCCAGCTTGACTATTATTTGTTTTAGCTATTAAAAAAAGAATAAAATCATCCATCCACCAGTCCTCGTCTATGTTTACATAAATGAATCATAACAACCAAAAATCAGCATCATAAACCCTTTGCTTTATATTCACAATCAGAGATACTATATAAGCTTAATCTATCTCAGATAAAATTAATATCACAAAATTGAAAAAAAATAAATAAAAATATAGATAGTGATTGAGAGGAGATGAAATTAACCTGACATTTTTAGCGAAGAAGATTGACTGACAATCTGATACAAGGCTAGCAAGACAGTAGGCCAAGTTTATTTATTTATTTTTTTTTTGAAGCAAGGTCAAGTTTTTTATACTCTACAGGTCGCACCGCTTCAAGATTATCGCATCATACTACCTGCCGCTTCTATTTTGTTTCTTATTCACAATTTTTAAAAGGTTTAAATTATAATCCCAATTTCCGTTTGTAGTCAGAAGTAATCAATAATTACCCTTTATGGTTTCTAAAATCTCATTTTACCTCTTCTATTAACTCTATTAATAAAAAATGGATTTGACCATGATAGCTATGAAAAGACAAAACTGCTCCTCAATTAAAAAAAATAATTAAAATAATTAAAAAAATTTTTATGTAATAAAATTTAAAAAATAAAAAATGGAGATTATAGAGATCTAATTTCCAAATTGGATTTCCAACATCCATCAAAATTTGATGGATGATTGAGATCCAATCTAGAGATTGAATCTCACTGTATCCTTATTATTCTTAATATGAAGAATACTATCATTATCCATTTAACCAACCTAGACATCTTCACTCATCTCCATTCAGCCAAACCATCATCAATAGCAAACACCATCATCATCAAACCTCCTATGATTGTAATAACAACATTAAACACAACAGAACCAACCCAGACATCTTTACTTATTTACATTCAACCAAATCATCATCAATAGCAAACACCATCATCATCAAACACTCAAATACTGTAACAAAAACATAAAAAAATATATATATATACAAAATACAACACAACTTTTTGGGTTTCAAGTGTAGGAAACTCATAAATCTTTGGACTTCCTACTTTTAAAAATCAAGGATTTCTAGGTTTTCAGCATGAAAACCCATAGATCTCTGGGTTTTCCATGCCGAAATCCCAGTTTGGGTCTCTGTCGATGAAGGGTCTCCATCAATGGAGACCACCATCGAGAGAGAAAAAGAGAGAGAGAGAGAGAGAGAGAGAGATAAGGAAAAGAAGAAGAAGAAGAAGAAGAGAAAAATAGAGAGAGGAAGAGAGAGAATGAATGTTTTTAAGTTTTAAGTTTTTTTTTTTTAATTTTTTTAATTTTTTGAATTATGTCCATCGTCCATTATGTTGATGGACGATGGACATAATTTTTTAAAAAATCATTAATATTTTTAAATTTTAAATTTTTTTTTTTTTTTTTTTTTTTTTTTTTTTTTTTTTTTTTAAATTTTTTTTTTTTCAATTTTTTAAATATTAAATTATCATTTTATTAAATATTAATATTTTTTTATATTTTATTTAATTGTGATAGTTTTGCCCTTTAATATTAATAGACAACCGTTGACTTTTAACATCTAAATTGACAGTAGGGGTTTTTTGTGTGGATATTTTAATAAACTATTGGGGTCTTTTTATTTTTTTTTTGTAAATCAAGAGGGAATATTAGTAATTTCTTAAAGTAATGAGGGATTTTGACTATTTCATCAAACTACAAGGGTACATTAGGATTATCTCTTTTTAAATGGCACATTCTAGTATATACATGGGCATCTATGTACTTGATAAAAAAAATAATAATAATTACATTTTAAAATTACTGATGGTATTTTATTATATCTTTATTATATCTGATTATAACTAAATATGTGTAACTACAATTAGTAAATGGGATACCGTCGATTATATTTATTGATTGTAATCAAGCACGGTTTGTTGTAATTAAATATAATAAAGATATAATAAATTATAATTAACAATTTTAGAATACAATCACTCAATTTTTTCTGTTAAGTGCATACATACCCCAGGTGTATCCAAAGGGATCCCTTTTTAAAAACTCTTGTCAATGAAGACAAGAAAAAAGGAAAAAGAGTAAATAATAATAATATTGGGGAGTTAAACTTTATGAGATAGAATTTCCTATTGTTCCTATAATATGCTCTCCCGATTTTAGTACTGTACGCATATTATGTAAACTTACTATTATTTAAAGAGAGATAAAGAAATTTAAAGTACCTAGAAGTGTAACTGAACTCTAGTAGGATTTCTGAATAGGGTTAGGATGATTTCGAATGCGAAAGGTAGTACGATGAATTACTAAAAGTTAACACGAAAATTTATACAAAAAAATTTCCAAAAGGGTATAATTGTGTTGATTGGATTAAAAATATAACTAAGGGCATTTTTGGATTTTCAAAAGTATGAGAGAGGGTAGAGATAAGGATGGCAATATGTTGAATTTGAAGACATTTGAACTATTTAGTTGACATCTAGTTGCATTGGAAGGGAGTTGGTTGGAAACTAACTAACCTTTAGAAATTATCCAATCAAAATTCAAGAATTGTGACCAATGGCAAACTAGTGATTTCTAACTTAGTTTAAGGGCAATTTTTAATGTCAAAGCTTGTAAATTTTATGACAAACAAGGGCAGTTTGTTAACCTACTATATATATACATATATATAAATATCATGTCTTTATTCATGAGAAAAAAGAAAACAAAACTTCAAACAAAAGGGGTGTGAGTTCGACAAACAAGGAAGACAGGACAACAACCAATTCTCTTCTTCTTTCAAGCAATTTCAAGTGAGGATTAAGTCATCTAAAAGTAATTAACAAGCCTAGGAAGAAGATTGAGCAAAAACAAGTGGAGATTGGGAGGTAAGGATGTTGTTCCATAAACTTTTATGGGTGGTTTATCACTTTGTATGCAAGATGTTTGAATAAATTCCCAAGTGAATTTCATGTGATTTTTATGAGTTGTTTATGCATGGAATTAAAAGAATCAAGCCTTAAAATTATGTTGGAGTAAATTTAGGGTTTTGTAAAGGATGATGGAGCTCACTAGTTTAGGCAAAATTTTAATTCTAACACAATTTATATAAGTGTAGTAAATTTGTGTGGTAAACATAGAAAATCATGTAATTCAAGTGTGATTTTACCTACTGTTATGTGCATTTTTCAGATTCATTAAATGGACTGGTAAAAGCCCAACTTAGGCCTAATAGAAGGCCCAATAAAGTCAACCCAATCAAGGCCCATCAGACAAGGCCCAAATGTCAACTCTAAGCCCTGCGAGTTCTACGGCTTGCCCCAACAATCTTCTTAGCTTGTAGTAACAAGCTCGTATCACAGTCAAGTTATAGCTCGTTCTATAGTTTGCCTTATTCATAACTCGCTTCTCAGCGAGTTCCAACTCGAGGTCGCAAATTGCCATACGCAGTAAGCAGTTCGCTCAGAGCGCATTTAATATCGAATCTTCCAAATATAGCAATTACCTAATTTGATCGTGATTCTCTCATCAGAAACGGAAGTTAATTCAAATTCAAATTCAGTCAACCTTATCTCGAGATATTTGGGGCAGTTTCCTGATTTTATTCCAACTAATTAGGAAGTGTATTTATGATGAAACTCTTTTCCTATTTTAATGATTTCTAATCTGTAACAACTCTTCCCTTATAAATAGGGGTTAAAATCATTGTAATGACACATTGAATATCATACTATCACTCTGCAGAATTTTAGAGAGACAGCCGTGGACGTAGGCGCACTCGCTGAACCACGTTAAAAACTCTTTGTTTTCTATTGTTTGTTCTTGGTTCTTTGCTTTGTTTCTCTTGGTTTTCGTATTTTCTCACATTGATTGCAGGTACTGGGCATTGAATTCTCGTCGGCTGAATTTCGACATCAACATTTTGGTGCTAGAATGAGGGTCCAGACTGCACTATGCTTTGTTTCAATCTCTCAGTTTCCAGACATGGCAAGAACTAGAACAACTAGATATATTAGAGACAACGACCAGGAAGAGAGTCACATGAACCAGCCATAACAGAACATGCAACCTGTGGAAGATGCACCCATGCACGCGACAAGTACGTCCTATGGTCAGGCAATCAGTGTTGCAGTAGTCGTGCCACCCCTGCCTCCTCACCAACCTATTCCAATGGCTTCGATGGTTGGAGGATAGCACGATTGGTATCAAAGGCAAGAAGCACTGGAGAACACGGTTAGACAGCTTACAGAAGCTGTCAATATGCTGGTGTAGGTTCAGGCACAAAATGCACCTAAGGTCGAGGTTCAGGCACTAAGGCACTTGTCCTAGCATCAAGAAGTAATGCAAGTGCCCGAAAGGCCAGCAAGGGAAACGCTGCGACTTGCCAACTCAGCTCGTTCCTCTAATGTGCACTCTAGAGCTGGAGGTTATCCCATCCATGAAGAAAGGGAGGTCGCACGCCCAGCAAACCTGGCAGTAAGGTTGAGCCAGGATGGAAGTCGGAGGATGGAAGTCGGTCACGATAGAGACCGAGCTGTAGCTCGACGAGTTGATGATGAACAGAGACATGTAAGGTCCCATCAGCATAGGGGCTCATTCGGAGAGGACGAGGGGTATGACCCAGAGCACGCTTACCTAGGTCACGACCACAGGATGAGGTATGATCCCCGAGATCCACAAGTAGAGGAACTCTTCCAGAGGGTCCAGCAGCTAAAAGCACAACTTAGAGCTCTGGAGTAGCGTGGGCACTATGGGGAAAAAACTCCGTTTACTAAGAAAATTGAGACGCAACCTCTTCCTCCGAGGTTCAAGATGCCAAATATCCAGCAGTATAATGGGGACAATGACCCCTATGACCATCTCGACGCCTTCAACGTTTAGATGGATCTGCAAACAGATAATCCTATGGTGAAGTGTCATGTATTCCCAACTACTTTGGGGGACATTCCGAGAACATGGTTCAAGAATCTCCCAGCTCGCAGCATAGGTAGTTGGAAGGGATGCCAGCAGAAATTCATTGGTCAATACAGGGTATTGAGAAGGCAGCTCGCTCCATCCTGCCACCTAGCTACCATCTTCCAGCGTCAGGGTGAGTTGTTGAAAGAATATATCACCAAGTTTAGGCGCTAGGTCGCAAATATTAAAAATCCATCAGACGAGAGTGTGCTGACAATGATCTCAACTGGGTTGCGTAAAGATGGAAAACTATATGAGAGCATTTACAAATCCCCAATGAAGGATCTGAGGGAGTTCTACGAGAGAGCTACGAAAGAGATTAGGTGGGAAGAGACATTCGGCCCGAAGAAAACAAAATCAGAAGAATGAAGCGAGCAGTTCCAGCCAGCCAAAGAAGAGAAACAATGGCAGGAACGAAGAAGGTAGAAACAATGGCTCAAATAATCAAATTGCTAAGAGGGTGAGAAGAGAGTCAAGGAATGAGCGACCTCAACGTCAAGGTTGATATGGAGGATACAGTATTCTGATGGATTCACCAGACAGGATTTATGCAGCTGAAAGGAACATGAAAGATTTTGGAAGACCCAATCCTTTAAGGGCTCCTGTTCAGCATAAGGATCAGAACAAGTTTTGTGCCTATCATAATGAGGTCGGGCACAACACTTCAGATTGTTGGGCGTTGAAAGACGCCATTGAAAAGTTGATCATGAGAGGTCGCTTGAGAGATTATGTGGCGAGACCTGCAGACTCGCGACCTCCACAACAACGACCTCAACAGCAGCCAGCACAACAACAGTCTCAGCGAGCTCCTGAGCCAGAGCATGAGCTTACGGTAAGAACTATCTTTACAATTCATGGTGGCCCCCATATTGCAGGTGTTTCGAACAGATCACATGAGAGATGCGTTTGAGAGATGAATCATACTTTCCAGGTCAGTGGGTTGGAGGGACCTGTAAAAAGGGCAAAGGCGACCTCGGACGAGATGGTGTTCACTGATGAAGATGCTAGAGGTGTGATCTGGCCTCACAATGATGCGCTAGTCATTCTAGCTAAGATCAGTAACATGGAGGTGCAACGCATCATGATCGACACCGGGAGCTCGGTAAATGTTATGTACAAGAGTTGTTTTGATCAAATGGGGTTAGGACCAGAAGCAGTTGAGACCGTCCCCAGAGCCTCTTTATGGTTTCACTGAAGATGCTGTGGTACCAGTGAGACAAATCAAGCTGACACTTACTCTTGGGGAGGTAGGTCGCCAAGCAACTGTGTTGGCAGATTTCCTTATCATTGATTGCCTCTCAGCATACAACGTGGTCCTGAGAAGACCTGCTATGAACGAGCTGGATATGATCACTTCGACCAGGACCCTCACAGTTAAGTTCCCAACTCCCAATGGCATTGGATATGTTAAAGGGGAGCAGCATTTAGCTAGGTAGTGTTATGAAGATGTTATAAAAATGGGCGTAAGAGGGAAGAAGGTGAACGTGGTCTCAAGGGGCGAGCCACGAGCTATGACCGAGAAAGGGGTCCGTCACGACCTGGACCCATGCGAGGTAGATGCAGATCGAGTTACGGGGCCAGTTGAAGAGTTGGAAGATGTTCAAGTCAGCAAGGCAGATCTAGAGAGGTGCTTGAAGCTGGGAAGAGGTTTAGCTCCAAAACTGAAAGCCCAGCTCGTTGACTTCTTAAAGGCGAACTTGGATGTGTTCGCATGGAATCACAAAGATATGGTGGGGATAGATCCCAGGGTGATGTCACATAGATTGGATATTGATCCCCACCATAAGCCAGTTCGTCAGAAGAGGAGAGCAATAACGGGGGAACGCTATCTCACACTGAAGGAGGAGGTAGAAAAGTTGTTGGCAAACAGATTCATTCGCGAAGCTTACTACCCAGTTTGGGTCGCCAACCCAGTACAAGTAAAGAAGAAGAACGGGAAGTGGAGAACATGCATCGACTTCACTGATCTGAATAAGGCATGTCCCAAAGATAGTTTTCCCCTACCGAGGATAGATCAGCTCGTGGATGCTACAGCTGGTCACGAGCTCCTGAGCTTCATGGATGCGTACTCTGGCTATAATCAAATTCCCATGAATCCCGAGGATGAAGAACACACCTCGTTTGTGACAGATCGCGGCTTATACTGTTATAAGATGATGCCTTTTGGGTTGAAGAATACAGGAGTGACCTACCAACGCTTAGTAAACATGATGTTCGAAGAACAGATTGGAAAGACCATGGAAGTCTATGTCGACGATATGTTAGTAAAGTCCAAGCAGGTAGGCAATCATGTGCGTGATCTATGAGAGATGTTTCAGGTTCTGAGGAGCTATCAGATGAAACTGAATCTGTATAAGTGTGCGTTTAGGGTAGCTTCTGGGAAATTTCTGGGCTTCATAGTGAATAACAGAGGTATTGAAGCCAATCCTGAGAAGATCAAAGCACTGATAGACATGAGGTCACCAACTAGGGTGAAAGATGTGCAAAGCCTAAATGGCCAAGTCGTAGGGCTAAGTAGGTTCATTTCGAAGGCTATGGATAAATGCATTCCATTTTTCGATATTTTGAAAAAGGCAAAAAGCTTCGAGTGGACCGAACAATGTGAAGTTGCCTTCCAATAGTTGAAAGAGTACATGGGACGAGCTCCACTCCTCTCTAAGCCCATGGAAGGAGAAAAGCTGATTCTGTACTTGGGGGTGTCTTAACAAGCTTTAAGTGCTGCTTTGGTGAGAGAGGAAGAGAAGACGCAACTTCTAGTGTATTATGTGAGTAAAAGATTGTAGGATGCTGAAACTAGGTACATGCAAATGGAGAAGCTCGCTTATTGCCTGGTGGTAGCATCGAGGAAGCTGCGACCTTATTTTCAAGCCCATACGATCGAGGTCGTCACCCAGTATCCACTAAAGCAAGTTCTACAGAAAGCGAACACCTCAGGTCGTTTGTTGAAATGGGCGGTGGAGCTTGCGTAGTTTGATATTCAGTATAAGCCAAGGACGGCTATCAAAGCACAAGCCCTGGCAGACTTCATTGTAGAATTTATAGGGCCAATGGATGATGAAGCGAGATCTTCTGAAGGTCCGACCTGGGAGCTCTATGTTGATGGATCATCCAACGAACAGAAGGTCGGAGCTGGAATATTGTGGATAAGGCCTGAAGGCCACAAAATCCTTTGTGCTTTAAGGTTTGGTTTCTAGGCAACAAACAATGAAGTTGAATACGAAGTAGTGCTCGCAGGTTTGCGTTTGGCTAAGGAAATGCGAGCTGAGCGGTTGAAAGTCTTCAACGATTCGCAACTCGTTGTCTGTCACATATTGGGGGAGTATCAGACCAAGGGACCAAAGATGGCCCTTTACCTCCAGAAAGTTCATGAGTTGCTAGGTGCATTTTAGAGGTACGAGGTGAAGCAGATCCCACGAGCTCAGAACTCGCATGTAGATGCATTAGCTCGCCTCGCGACCACACGAGATGCAGACTTTTTGGGGCAATCCTAGTAGAGTTCCTACTAACCCCAAGTACAGAAGAGAAGAGTGTGATGATGACAATAATTGTGCAACCCGATTCTTGGATGAGCCCAATTCTTAATTATTTACAGGATGGGAAGCTGCCAAGTAATAAGCTGGAAGCACGGCGTCTGCGAGCTAAAGCAGCCAGATACTGCATCTATGATGATGTGTTGTACAAGAAGGGGTTCTCAACTCCACTTTTAAGATGCATTGATGGCCCAGAGTGTGAAACAGTGATGAGGCAGATACACAAAGGCCATTGTGGAAATCATGCTGGGGGGCTATCTCTAACTCAAAAGGCACTCCGTCAAGGTTTTTATTGGCCTACTATGAGGCAGGACGCTATCAACTTAGTAAAAAGGTGTGATAAGTGTCAAAGGTTTGCCCAAGTTCCGCGAGCTCCGTCAGCCTATCTTAAGCAAATGGTAAGCCCATGGCCCTTTGCAATATGGGGAATGGATTTAATCGGGCCTTTGCCAACAGCTCGTGGAAGGTGCAAACACGCCATGGTCGCAGTTGACTATTTCACTAAGTGGGCAGAAGCGAAGGAGTTGGCAGAAATCTCCACAACGAAGATTGAGAAGTTCATGTGAAGTAATATCATTTGTAGGTTTAGGGTTCCACAGCAGATCATAACAGATAATGGGACCCAGTTTAGCAACGACCAGTTTCTCAAGTTCTACAGTGATCTGAAGATAGTTAAGAGCTTCTCAGCAGTGGACCATCCACAAGCCAATGACCAAGTTGAAGCTGTGAATAAAATTATAAAGCAAACCTTGAAGATGAAACTGGAAGCGATGAAGGGAGTGTGGGTAGACGAGCTTCAAAAAGTATTATGGGCTTACAGGACCACAGCTCGTAGTTCCACAGGTGAGACTCTGTTCTCAATGGTGTATGGGTTTGAAGCCATGATTCCAGCAGAGTTAGAAGTCACCTCACAGCGAAGAGCGACCTTCAATCCAAATAACAATGATCAGTTACTTACTGCAAATTTGGATTTGCTTGAAGAAGTTAGGGAGACGACCAGGTTGAGAGTAGCTGTCTACCAACAGAGAATAGCGAGGTACTATAACAAGAATGCTCGGATTCGCAGATTCAATGTGAGAGATCTAGTACTGCGTCTCATTCTACCTGGAGCTCGCAAACCCAGTGATGGGTCCTTAGGCCCAAATTGGGAAGGACCTTATATCGTCAAAGCAAACTTAGGGAATGGAGCATATCGCTTGGCCAACATCAATGGAGCTGAAGTCCCTCGAGCTTGGAATACTGAACATCTTCGACCATATTATCAGTAACTTTATTTGTTACGAATAATTCAATCTTATTATAGATAATGAAAGCTCCAGTTCCATCATGATGTGCCTTATTTTGCAAAAATGACGAGCTTCATGCTGATTAGTGCATAGCTCGCCAAAAATAATAAAAAAAAAAGCCTAAAAAGCAAGTGTGGTTAAGTACCCCTGCACAGCTCGTCAAAAATAAAAAGAGCTCAAAAAGCAGACGAGGTTACGGATCCCTACATAGCTCGCTATAAAAAAAAGAGCTCAAAAAGCAGGCGAGGTTACGTACCCCTGCATAGCTCGCTAAAAAAAAAAAAAAAAAAAAAAAAAAGAGCCTAAAAAGCAGGTGTGGTTAAGTACTCCTGCATAGCTCGCCAAAAATAAAAAGAGCCTAAAAAATAGGCGAGGTTACGTACCCCTGCATAGCTCGCTATAAAAAAAAGAGAGCCTAAAAAGCAGTGTGGTTAAGTACCCCTGCATAGCTTGTCAAAAATAAAAAGAGCCCAAAAAGCAGGCGAGATTACATACCCCTGCATAGCTCGCTATAAAGAAAAAAAGCCTAAAAAGCAGGTGTGATTAAGCACCTCTACATAGCTCGCTAAAATAAAAAAGAACCTAAGAAACAGACGAAGTCATGAATCCCTGCATGACTTGTTAACAATTCAATATGACAAATGAATTTGTTATATCTGATCTCGAGCAAGTTGTACTATGATAACTAGCTCGCATAAGGTTTCACAACTGAACACTATAAAACGTGTTACAACCAACACAATAACTCGAGCACATTCAACATGGAAGAAATAATAAAAGGAATTTTATTAAGTCTAAAAGTTCTGTACAAATCGAAAAAAAGAGTACAAAAGGTAAGTTGCTAGCTCTAAGCTGGAGGATCTGGGCCTAATAAAGGGTCTTCATGAGAAAGAGACACGCCAGAGGGTTCGAGGTCACCAGCGGACTCAGTTTGAGAGGTCGTGCCAGACACCTCCATTGCTGAGGATGAGGCAGCCTTTGCTTTGAACTTCTCCACAGCTTTGAGTCTCACATCCCCAAAAATGGAAAAATCCAACTCAGGATGAGATACCCAAAGTGTGTAAAGAAAGTTAAGGCCTGTTTTTTCCTCAGCCTCATCTCTGGCCTCAGCGACTTACGCCTCCGTTTCTTGAATAAATCTTTCTCTTAAAGCTATCAGCTCTTCGAAGGCGTCATCTGTATGGCGGTTAACGACCTCGGCTTCTTGTTTCATGACCTTTATTTGCTGTCCTGCGGCCTCAGCTCGTCGTATTACCTCCCCTACTTGCTGCATAAGCACTTCAGCTCGATGTTCGGCCTCTTCAGCCCGTTGGGCAGCAGCTTCCGCTTCTTTAGCCCGCTTTTCAGCAACATCAGCTCGCTGCACCGCAGCTTGAATTTGTTGCTTGAGGACCTCGATTTGGTTTTCCACAATCCCAGCCCGATTTTTAGCCTCTTCAGCCCGCTGTACAATAGCCTCCACTTTCTCATCTTGTTTTTCGGCCAGCTTGGCACGCTACTCAGACCGCTTCAGCTCCTCCCTCACCTTGTTTAGTTCATCCTTTTCCTTGCCTAGTTCATCTCTACAATTTTGGAGCAAGGTAGTGAGGTGCGACCTAGTGGCTTCGTGATCATTTTCCATTTTCCGTAGAGCTTCTTCAGTTGCCTGTTTAGCGGTGTTCGCTGTAGCTATCTGTGCTTCGCTGCCATCTATGGTTTTCTCGGCCAAGAATGTTACTTCCTTCTGAGCTTCCTTTAACTCGTTCTCCAACCTCATTATTCGATCCTTAGTGAGTCTGGTCACCTCATACTCTTTATTGATGCAAGGGTAGCTTGAAAATTCTACAGGTTAACATTTGATTAAGTAAAGAGGACAGAGAAAAGAAAAATAACTTACCAGCATGGCATGACGAGCTGCATACTCATCTAGGTCCGTACCCCTAAGGGACCTATTCTCTAAAGCCCTTGCATGAGTCAACATAATCAATGACCAGTTATCAAGAAAGGAAGTTAAATACCTCCCCCCAGGTCCAACTTTGATCTCTGGCCTCATGGGTGATAAAGTCCTCTCGGCCTCCGGGGCGTCAATCTCTTCACTCCGGTAAACATGACGACATGTAAAAAAGGTACGCCTAGTCCAATTCCTTTTTGGTCTCTCGCTGGTACCAGCCTGGGTTGCCTGGGGAGCGACCTCAGACAGAGCATCCTCTTCTCCATGTGACGAGCTGCGAAATGGAACCAGCGGAAGATCTGCTACTGTTTTTGAGGGCAGTACCTCGCTAGGAGCAGCGACCGAGGGAGCTTGTACTTTAGCAGGTCGCTTAGAATGCTTTAAAGAAGTAGCTGGAGAGGTTGAGGTTTCAGCTGGTCGCTTCGCTAGAGCTGTTGAAGGGGCTAGAGTTTTAGTAGGATTCTTGAGAGAGAACTCCAGAAGAGTAAGTTTCTTCCTTTTAGCTGGAACTCGCCCAGTGGAAGAAGCAGGAACTGAAGAAGCAGCTTTTCGAGATGCACCTACTGGTGGAGTACGAGCTGGAGCTGGTGTTGCTTCAGCAGATGTTGGAACTATTAGAGCATGCGCTAAGTCTGCTGGAGCAGGCAATGGAGCCTCTAAAATAGTTATGTGATTTGGGGAGGGGGATGAATCTACTTGTACAATAGGGGCTGCGCGAGCTGGAGCTGTTTTTGCCTGAGCTGGAGCAGGAGCTGACGCTGTCTCTGCTCACGAGGAGGAGGTGCGAGCTAGAGCCGATTGGGAATCAAATGTATCCTTTACCCTAACAGGAACTTCGAGAATGGAGGGAAGCTCGCGTTTCCCCATGCTCGATATGTCATTCTTACTATCGATTAATGGAGAATCTTCAAGAGGAGCAAGGCTGTGAGCCTGAAGAAGAGCAGTATCAAATTTGCTGCTTATGCTCGCTTCATCCGAGTTCGTGAGCACCTCAAGAGCCCTCTTCTCCTCGCTGTTGAGAAAAGACTTGTCCATTTTCAGATTTGTAAAAAAAAATAATAAATAAATAAATAAAAGTTAAAATTATTATTTTAAGCCCGCTAAAGATCTTCCTCTATCTACCTGGCTCCAAAACAAAGCTGAAGTTTTTAAGTCTTGCAAGAGAAGGGCATGAGACGAGAAACCAGCTTGTCTTGTATGACCCGATGTTAGACTTGCCTTTTGCACCTCCTTGGGGCAAGAGTTTCTTATAGTCAAACGGACGAGCTGTGAGGTAGTAAATGCCATCTGATGTTCCCTCCTGTAAAGCGCCCAAAGCTTTGATGCTATAAAACTGTTGTATGACTTTTGGAGTTAAGGGAGGAAGATTATTTTTAAATAAGACTAGGGTTAGCGAAGTCAGCTGTGCATATGAGTTTGGTGTCAGTTGGAACGGCGCGAGCTTGATTGCGTTCAAGAATGTGATCAAATAAGAAGGAACTGGGAATCTTAGCCCGTGTTCCAAGTGCTAAGTGCTGACAGCAATATACCCCCACGGAGGATAGCCTGCATGTTTTTTTGAAGTGGGTGACATCGCGCGACAGTCTCTGGGGATATGGAATTGAAGAGCGATCCCCTCCAGTTCAGAGACTTCTATGGAAGATGGGTAATGAGCGAACGTTTTGCGAGCTTCTCTTTCCTTTTCAGCTTGCTGCTAAGTTTTTGCTCGCTTTTCACCCTCAGCTGCTTCACTAGCACTACGAGCTCTATTTGAAGACATCTATGCAAAAGGGGATATAGTCAGGTCGCTAGGAACGGATTATTAAAATACAAAAAACTTCCTAAGTTTCCTAGTTCGTAAATCATTCCTACAATGGAGGGCTCAGCTTGTAGAGCAACGACCTACGGGCCAATAGTCTATAGATGCTTAAGTTCACGTGCATAACGGGCCATAAACAGTAATCAGTTTGCAAACAAATATGCTTCAGGATCAAATCAACAGAAGTTGAAAAGTTGAGTTTAATGAGAAACCCAAAACATTAAGAACACAACGTATTCAAACCATTTCAAGCATAACAATAACAAAGCGCAAGCATAGTGCAACATTAATTCAGCAAAAATGAACCCAAAAGCTGAAAACTTGAGATCAGATGAAGAACATACCATGAATTTTTGATGAAGGTGTGTAAAACGGTGACTGGAAGTGTAGATTGTGTGAAGAACCGGTGAGTATGCTGAGAAAATTTGGTGGCTTCAAGAGAAAATGACAGATAAAAAAGAAAATGAAAGGGCTCCATCAGTTTATATAGACAAACGAGCTCGAACCCAAGCCGTCAGATCTGCGTGCTGCGTAATCGCCATCAATCTAACGGTACAGCGCGAGGTACGGCTTTCTAATCATGTAGCCGTCAGTTAAAAGACGTGCGCATTAAATGCGCGTGCAAAAGACGTGCCAACATCGTTTCAATTACCTCTTGCATGACCGCCACGTGTCAAAGCTGATAAGACAGAATTTGGAAGGGCGGGAAAATGATAATTCAATCTGGCTTACCAAAGAAGCTAACTTTTACCAGTGAGCTCGGGGGCTGATGTTATGTGCATTTTTCGGATTCATTAAATGGACTGGTAAACGCCCAACTTAGGTCCAATAGAAGGCCCAATAAAGTCAACCCAATCAAAGCCCATCAGACAAGGCCTAGATGTCAACTCTAAGCCCAGCGAGTTCTACGGCTCGCCCCAGCAATCTTCTCAACTCGTAGCAATGAGCTCGTATCACAGTCAGGTTGTAGCTCGTTCCATAGTTTGCCTTATTCATAGCTCGCTCTCAGCGAGTTCCAGCTCGAGGTCGCAAATCGCCATACGTAGTAAACAGTTCGCTCAGAGCGCATTTAATATCGAATCTTCCAGATATAACAGTTACCTAATTTGATCGTGATTCTCTCATCAGAAACGGAAGTTAATTCTAATTCAAATTCAGTCAACCTTATCTCGAGATATTTGAGACAGTTTCCTAATTTTATTCCAACTAATTAGGAAGTGTATTTATGATGAAACTCTTTTTCTATTTTAATGCTTCCTAATCTGTAACAACTCTTTCCTTGTAAATAGGAGTTGAAATCATTGTAACGACACATTGAATATCATACTGTCATTCTGCAGAATTTTAGAGAGACAACCGTGGATGTAGGCGCACTCACTGAACTACGTTAAAAACTCTTTGTTTTCTGTTGTTTGTTCTTGGTTCTTTGCTATGTTTCTCTTGGTTTTCATATTTTCTCATATTGATTGCAGGTATTGGACATTGAATTCTCGTCGACTGAATTTCAACATCGACACCTACGAAACTTGAAGAAAAAGTTTGTATAAATGTGTTAGGGTGTTCGGCCAAGATGAAAATTATTTGATATAAGCTTAGTTTGAATGTGTTATACCCATTTCCTCGTCCTCTGCCTAAGTGGGCCAGTATAGGCCCCAAACGTTTGAACAGGAGCGAAGGCCTATGATCAGGACCAGCAGTTTGGAGCCTAGCTCGTGAGGCCACCCAGGCCGCGAGCTCGCAGCAACTACCAGACCTTTTGAGCATGCATCCTGCCCACATCGTAGTTCGTCGAGCTCGTGAGTCCACCCAAGTCGCAAGATCGCAAAAGCCTCTAGATCGTCTGAACCTCCTCTCCTGACCACGTCGGCCTACCCCCAGCACGCATCATCTAACTAGCCGGAGAGCTTACTTAGGGGATATCTTGTACAACAAGTTGTTAGAATCACCAACTCTCATGATTTCCCGTCGGAAACTGTCTGTACCATTACCCAGAAACATTTAATGAAGTGAAGATCTCTCCTGGTATATTAAATGCAGACATGTGCAGGAGGAGAACAATCATTACCTTTACAATTAATGCAGCACAGCAATGTCAGGATTAGTTGAAACTAGCCGTTGCCAGTAACGTGTGTAATTTTTTTTGTATTTTCTATTATCATCTCCCATTCTCTATAAATATGGGAGACATTTTACTGTATCGAGGGGTTGAACATACTAGAAAACTGTCACTCTGCCGGAATTACTCCAGAGTGACCGTGGATGTAGTGCAGTCACTGAACCACGTAAAAATCCTTGTGTTTTACGCTCTTCTTTCTCTCTCTTTCTCTTTAATCCCTCACTGATCACCTCATTAAATTCGACCAACCTCCAAGACCGACATTCCTTCACCTGAATTAAACACCATTAACCTTGAACCTTATTGATTATTCATTTATTACACTTCCGATAGTACGATCAGAATCCTTAATTACCAAGCTCGCCGTCTGGGCCCTAGAATCTCTGGTTGACTGTTTCCGAACGTCAACAGAATGATTCAAGTAAAATCATGCATGGAAAACTAGAGAGGATATAAAGTTTGAAGGTTGAAATGGAAAATAAAAATGAATGAAGAGTGGTGTGGCATGTTCGGCCATGATGGGTGTGAATCAAGGGATGTTTGTTTTTGATTGGTTTGAGTGATTACATAGATTATGTTGAAGATATAAACTACATGGAAAAATATTGAACGAAGTTTAACGAATGTAAGTGGCAAATCTATGATTCAATGTATACTAGTTTGATAGAAAGTAAATTGTTAAGATGTGTAATGGGATTGCCACAAAAATCCATGTGTTTGAGCATGATGTAGTGTCAAGAATTTGATGAAAAAGAGGGTGCAAAAGTATGTTTAGGTAAGGTGGTGTTAGAAAGGTTTAAGATTTCGAATAAAAACGTAAATGCGAACTAAAGCATTAGTTGAAGGGTTAGTATGCTTATATGTAGAGAAATTTGAATAGGAAATAAATACAAATAATCTGATTCGTAATGTTGCCTAAATATAAGATATGTTCATGTGTACGTGTATCGTGAACGAAGAAATCATAAATCGAAATTTCTATGAGCGAATATTAGGTGAGTGTTTTACCAAAATACTTTGAAACGATTTTAATTTCCATCAATCATAATTTTATATGTTGTGTGAAAATTTATGTTTTGTGAAAATTTATGTTTTAAAGTATAGGAAACTAGTTTATTATGCATGATTTTGATATAAAAATCTCTTTTATGAATTTTCGAAAGATTATATAAATTATGGAAAACTGTAAGTTAAGAAAATGATATGCATGGAAAATATTTTAATAAGTCTGTGATACTAATAATACCTGCTGGGGAAGGTGGTTTCATCCTGCTCAGTTACATGTTATGTTATGTTACTGGTTAACGTACCCAAACCGTGCATGGATTGTGTCAAGATTGTCTATCACTAACAGTGGGAGGGACTGAGTCAGTTAATCCTGTTTAGTGTGTCGTCTATGCACGAACTGGGTATATGAGACAGCTAACTATTTTACGAGCGATACAACATTTCGCTCTCATCGGTCAAAATAATGTCGAGGTTGGGGCACAAGGCCTATCTAGCCGAATCCGAGTTGTTCCACATTTAGGGTATTATATGGTATTCAGGCACCCTTATGAATCACAGATTCAGTTTTTCATATTATCATCACATTTTTATATGTTATTATATCTCATTTTCACATGGCATGAGTTCTACCATATGTTAAACATCATGCATGCATTTTATTGTAAGTAAAGGTTTAGAATACTCATGTATGTTTTATGAAAGAATTTCTTAAAATAAAAATTTAGGGAGGTTACTGTAGAAAACGTAGTTTTTAATAAAGAAAATACGACACTCACTGAACTTTCTAGCTCAGTTTAGTTTATGTTTCACAAATAAAACCTCCCAAGGATAGGTACAGGTGTTGGGACTTCAACAGCGGAGACTTCAATCCAAGAGTAGATTGAATTAGTCGAGTGTATCTGTGATTTCATATGTTGGGTTGTAAATAACTTTGAAAATTTGTATAATCATATTTGTATAAAAAGGATGTATGTTTTGTAAATTTAATTATATTGATGCACGTTTTCGAAATGTTTGAAGATTATGCTGTAAATTTTAATTCTTCATATTATTGGGTTGCTATATTGATAAATTTCGATTTATTAATTGTGGAATCTTGTTTATGGTTTGTCGTGGAAAAATGAGAGCGCCGGAGGCCCAGAAGTTGATAATCGAATAAATTTAGAAATGTATAAATCTTTTTATGAAACTTGCAGGTTGGGATTGTTTAAATTATGGCCGTTATACTGTCAAAATTTTCAGAAAACTGTTTTACTATTATTTGTTAAAAACGAAAAAGTTCCCACCTGTTTTTAGTTTAAAAGAGAATTTAAATAAACCGTAATAGATTTCTCATGCCAAAGTAGCCGGTTTAGCTTCATAGGAACTTTCTAGCCGGATTCGACATCGTTTGGAGGGTTACCGTGGAGTTGCCGGTGGGTTGCCTAAAGTATATAGGAAAGGGGCCCATTAGTTCCTCAGTAGCTCAGTGATAGAGAGGTCGGCTGTTAACTAAATGGTCGTATGTTCGAATCCTACTTGGTATTAAACTTTACAAGATAGAATCTCTCATTGTTCCTTAAATATCTCACTAATAGAGTGGTTAACTATTAATTGATCGATTGTAGGTTCGAATCCTACTTGAGGAGATTCAATTCATTTCGAGTAACTTAGTGATAAAAAGGTTGGCTATTAACTAACCAATCATTTGTTCGAATCCCACTTGGAATTAAACTTTGAGATAGAATGTGATGTCCCTCTCCCGAATTCCGTACTATAGAGAAAACCTTGCATAAACGATGTATATATATGTACGATATTGCCCTCGTTTGAAATTTATAAAATTATTAATTTTTCGAAATCGCGTAATTGGATTTTATAGAATTTTTGAACGAAACGGAAATAGATTCGAATCGGATCAAAGACATGATGATTTATTAATGATATGAGGTGAAATTCATGATCAAATGACATTCAAAAGGAGATAGAAGTGATTAGAATAAATTAAGTGCATGAGTGATAAATTTTTATTAAAATTAGTATAGAATGCATGTAATTTATGGCATTAAAGGAGGGCAATTTGGTCTAATTTATTTAGTGGCATGGAATGTAAATAAATGACAAAGATCAAGGGTAAATTTACAAGTGCAAGAAGCCTATATATATAAGAAATGTCATGAAAAATCTAGAGAGATTGTTGGCCTTGGATGGCAAAAAATAGGGCACTGCAGAACCAGGAACAGCAGCCTTCTCAACCCATTTTTCCACCATTTTTGAAGCTTGATTAAGCCATCAAAGGTTGAAGAACAAGTCAAGGAAGGTTCCTAAGAAAAATCAAGCCAAAAGGAAGAGGTAAGATTGAGTTTTGATTGAGAAATTTTGATGAAAAATTCTATTTAAGTGCAGTTCACGAGCAGTTCTGGTATTGATGAGGTTTTGATGGTTTAATATAAGGTTTTGAGGCACAAAACAAGTGGAGAAGCAAACCAAGATATCAAGAAACACTTGGTAAGTGGTTTGGTTAAAAAAGTAATGTGATTTGAATGAGTTTTGATGGTGATAAGTGAAGATGAAATCTGCTGAAAATTTGGTTTGTGATTATGGTGGAAGTTTGTGTAAGAAGTTTGGTGATATGTTGAGATACATATTGCTATGCATATTAGTTATGTTAGTGCAAGATGTTGTGAAGAAAATATGATGGATTTGGGGTAAAACATGGGCTGTTATAGATGAGTTAGAGTATGAGAGTTGATTGAAGATAAGTTGCTTGATGAAATTTCTAAATGAGTTTCATGTGATTTTTATGAGATATGTATACATGGATTTAAGAGATTTAAGCCTTGAATTTATATTAGAGTAAGGTTAGGATTTCATAAAGAATGATATAGCCTACTAATTTAGGTGAAATTTCAATTCAAACACAATTTTGTATAGTGCAGTAAATTAGTATGGTTTTCATGGAAAATCATGTGATTTGAGTGTGGTTCTACATAGAAAACTTGAAGAAAAAGTTTGTACGAGTATTTTATTGTGTTCGGCCAAGATGGATATTGTTTGATATAAGCTTAGTTTGAATAATTCAAGTGATTTCATGTATGAAAAACTAGTAAGAATATCAATTTTGAAGGTTGAAATGGAAAACAAAAATGGATGAAATGTGGTGTTGTATATTCGGCCATAATGGGTATGAATCAAGGGATATTTGTTGGAGACTCTGAAACCGAAATTTGTCGTGAGCAAATACTAAGTGAGTGTCTCACTAAAATGCTTTGAATGATATTAATTTTCATAAATCATGATTTTATGTGTTGCATGAAACTTATGTTTTTAATGATAGGAAACTAGCATTATTATGCATGAATTTAATACGAAAATCTCTTTCATGGATTTTAAAATGATTACACAAATCATGAAAAACTTTATGTTAAGAAAATGATATGCATGGAAAAGATTTTAACAAGCTTGTGATACTAATATTACTGATTGGGGATGGTGGTTTCGTCCTACTCAGTTACATGTTACGTTATCCATCAGTATACCCAAACCGTGCATGGATTGTGTTAGGGGTGTCTGTCACTAATAATGGGAGGGACTGAGTCAGTTAGTCCTGTTCAGTGTGTCGTTTATGCACGAACTGGGTATATGAGACAGCTACCTATTATACGAGTGATGCAGCATTCCGCTCTCACTGGTCAGGATAGCGCCGGGGCCGGGGTACAAGGCCTGTCTGGCCGAATCTGGGGTGCTTCATCTTTAGGGTACTATATGATATTCGGGCACCATCATGAATACAGTTTTCAGATCATCATCACCCTTTTTATATGTTATTATATGTCAATATCATATAATTTGAGTAATATTTATGTTAAATGTAATACATGCATCTTATGTAAATTAAATATTTTAGAAAGATCATGTATATTTTATAAAACGATCCATGAGATAAGTTTTAAATTTTATGGAGGTTAGTTTAGAAAACGTAGTTTTAATCAAGAAAAATATGACACTCGCTGAGCTTTTATAGCTCACTTTAGTTTATGTTTTATAAATAAAACCTCTCTAGGGACAGGTACAAGTGTCGGGATATCAATAGCAGAGACCCCGGTCCAAGAGTAGACTTCCTTAGTTGAGTGCTTCTATGATTCTGTATTTTGGTCATAAATAATTTTGAAAATTTGTATAAAATATATTTGTATGTAAAAGAATGTATATGTTTTGTAAATATATATTTATGACTATGCATGTGTTTGAAATGTTTGCATGTTATATTGTAAATTAAAATTTTCATGTTATCGGGTTGCTATATTTGTGAAATTAAATATATTTGTGTGAAGATATGTTTGTAGTTGGTTGTATTGTAATGACAGGGTTGGAGGCCTGAAGTTGACAATACTTTGAAATTAGAAGTGTATAAATCTTTTTATAAAACCTTGTAGGGTGGGATTTTTATAAATATAGTCGTTATACTGTCAAAATTTTCAAAAAATAAATTTACTTTTACATGTTAAAATGAAAAAGTTCCCACCTGTTTTTAGTTTAAAAAGAGAAGTTAAGTAAATCACAATATATTTTGCATGTTAAAATAAACGGCTTAGCTTCACGGGAACTTTCCAGCAGAATCGAACATCGACTGGAGGGCTACTGTAGAGTTACCAGCAGGCTGCCTAGAGTATATAGGGAAGGGGCCCGTCATAGAATCCTTCGTTGTTCCTCAGTAGCTCATTGATAAAGCAATCAACTATTAACTAACCAATCATAAGTTCGAATCCTACTTGAAGAGATTTGATTTCTTCCGAATTAAAGAATTTAGAATGTCTAAATGAAAGGGTTCATTTTGACTAATATATACATATATATAGATATATATATATATATTCTTTTTCCTTTTTCCTTGTTTTCATTGAGGAGAGTTTTTAAAAGGGTGGCAATAGATGTCTTGCTACCACACCTCTTTTTTTTTTTTATTAAGATAGTCAGTATAAAAATTTAAACTTGATAAGTTTATCTTTACACCTCTTGTAATTCCAAAAATAACACTATTCCCTTTTGCAATAACTAATTTCTTTTTTGATTTCATCCATTTTCTGTGTAATTTAGTCTTATGATGCTATCATTGAATCTCAACCTAAAAGTGATAAAAGATAAATTCTAACAACAACATTTCTACTCTTTGATTGTTATTTTAACCAATGTCGAGCCCCAACCAGCGTAAGAGCACAACATGCAATGCAAGACCACACCTAGAGCAATAAAGAGTCCCAACTCAGTTCTAGCTCCAACCCATCATCTCCTTGATCTCCACTCAAGTTATCTCTCTTCAAGAATAGCTTTAACCTAACTTATAATAATATTTGTAATGTAAGGTATCATTGTTGTTGATTAAAGTTGAAAAAAGAGAAAAACATTTCCCAAACATGTTGAATCAAATGAAGAAGAAGATGGATTAATGTTGTTTGGATATTGTTGATATAAAAAATCGATCAACACTTGAATTGATGTGAATGATAAATGTAATGCTATAATAATGGTGAATAAACAAGATAATGAAGATGTAAGAAAGTAAATAAAGAGACAAGAGAGTTTTTAATGTGGTTAAGCCTTTTGAATAATGTTTACGTCCACAGTTATGTTATTGTTGAGGTAGAAGGATGTGTTTTAACATAGTTTCTACTAGGGTGAATGATCAAGTTGTAGTGTGTGTTTGTTTACATGTATAGCGCTAGGGTTTTTTTATTTACATATGATTTGGTCATTAAAATATAAAAAAGACTAAGATTCTCTTTTCTATTTTATATTAAACTATATTAAGTTTTAGATACTGAATCAAATCACGAGATTTCCTAGTTAGAGTAATTTCCTATTTGATGATGATCTCTTTCCTTTTCTAGAGATTTATTAAAATAAGAAAATATGACAATTTGTACTGTTAGGTTAAAATAATATATGAGTTGGTTCCCTTATGAGCTGTTATTGGGTGCGCTGAAATGGCATGTACTGCTGAGACATGTTTTATATGCCTTGTGATGACAATGCCCTTTTTAGGCGCCTAGACTCGTAGGCTTTTTATTATTTTATTAGGCTTAACGCCTAGGTACTATTTTGGGCACAACATAAGCCCTTCAGCTTTCAATGCAAGCTGGTCACTTTTGGTCGCGTTAGAAGCTTAATCGTTTGATACTTTATGAGCTATGTTAATGGTTGACAATTCTCATTTAACATTTATAATTGTCACATCTCATTAAATGCAAGATGTGCGCAGTTAAGGCACATTTTAGTATCCCCATACTTGATCTGACATGAGATTATATTTGTGGTGGTTGTGATTACCCTAACCGAACGATTGCATCTTCTTGCCTACAAATAAGGCACAAGAAGATGACTTTTCTTTCACCTTACAAAAACTACTTTCTTAAACTAGTAAAGAAATTTTTTTTTTCAACTTTCTTGGATACCTTTACATGATTCCTTACAATTCCTTTTAAAGGTAATCTCGTTTTTCTTGCATGTTCATCTCATGTTTTGTAGGTTCTTATTGAATGTGGTGTCTTGATACTTTTGACTACTGAAATGTCATGCCAACCATGGTGCTTGAAAATACTTCTTTGTTGTAGACTGCCTAATTTTTTCAAAAGTTGGGATTAATAAATGTTATAACTTAATATGTTATGCTATAACTCTAGTGAAATGTCATAATATGTAAATTATATGTTGTAACAATTTTAATATAGATGCAGTTTAATCAATACAAAAATATTTTTAATATGGTTCGGTGTTACCTTACATCTATAAGGCCTTGCCCAAGGATCAACTTATTAATTAAATTAATAATGAACAACCTACTTGACTTATTCAATCTAAGACTGTAACACATTTTCTTGAGTTTGTACTATACCCATGTACAAAATAAGATCATTTGTGTTTATAAAACAATAAAGATGATTTTTAAAGTGTTCTAAGATGAAATTAATTTTTATAGAGTTACCGAAAGGATCAGAAGTAAATTTAAATTTTAAAAATTGAAAGACAATTGGTGAAAATAAAATATTTTATTAAGAATGGCAGAATCGTAAATAAAAGGAAAGGATAAGGGCATGAGGGAAAAAGGAAGAATCCTCTAAAATCTGATAAAATCGTAATTTTAAGAGAGTTTAAGGATGAAAATCAAGCTTCACCCACGCCTATAAATAGGTGTATGTATATGATGAGAGATTACCGTGAAAAAGAGAGAGAACGAGAGAGTGAAAAAAAATCTAGAGGGAGAGAGAGAAAGCTGTCGGCAACAAGAGCAGAAGACAGAAATTGAGAGCAACGACTGTTCCGAGCTAGATTTCTGTCATTTTCGAAGGAAATCAAGCCGCTAGAAGGTGAAGAACGGATTTAGGAACCAAATCTGGTAAGATCTAAGTGGTAAGAGTAAGTTTTTATGGTTTTATGTTAGTGAGAAGCTGTCGAGAACAGCTTTTGGTCTGCAAGTGTTTAATAAGGTTTTTATATGTAGATCTAGTGATTTAAGGCAGTAAGCGAGTAGAGAAGCAAAGCAAGAGGTCAAGGAAGGAATCTTGTGAGTAATATAGCTAAGAATCAATGTTGATCTGAAGCAATTTAATTGTGATTTAGAATGTGTAAGTGTCGTCGCACAACCTGTTGTGGTGTTGCGACTTGATTTGAGTGAATAAAGTTGATAAAATGTTGATTTGAAGTAGTTTGATTTTTTGTTGTGAAATTGTTAAGGTCGTGACCTGGGTTAATGGGTAGGATCTGATGAAATGTTGTGAAATTAGGTCGAGTTGTGTTAATATTTGTAAGAATGTAAAATCTAGAAAGAAAATGAGTGTTAGAAGTGAAAATGTGTGAGTAGGGTTGGGGCTCGCTAGGTACGAGCTGGGTGATACCAGTAGCCTCATTAAGCGCTAGTCGCCTGGGGAGCGAGCTTGTAAGGAGCGAGCTGGGCAATGCCTGTTGCTCTTCATCTCACCAGTTCGAGCTGGATTAAGGCTTTACGAGTTGAGTAGGGCCCGTGGATTGGACTGAGCTAGAAGAAGGGAGTAGCTCGCTGAGAGAGTGGGTTGAGCGAGCTCACTAAGATGAATGTCTGCAATCCGAGCTAAGCTGGTCGAAGTAAGAACTCGCTAAAAGGGATGAGCTAGGCGAGCTGAGGTGCGAGCTCACAGCTCGAGCTAGACTGGCAGCGTAATGCAGTCCGTGGCATTTTGGTTGAGATTATAAGTCATAAAGGTAATAGAGGTTGCAGTGTTCTATGAGCTAAGTGGATGTTTCATTTGTGATTAAATATAGGTGATCAAGCAAGCTGAGGAGGTCGCTGAAGCAGACATGATTCAAGAAGATTTGGAAGCAAATTGTGAGTGTGAAAATAGTTCATTTCTATTAAATATATTCTATTTCTTTAAGCTTATTATGCAAACACTTTTCCGATTTTTATTAATTATTCTAGCTTATAGATGTTTTTATATTCTTGCATGAAAAGAAATAGTTTACATATGAGATAGTATGCAATGTATTAATATATTTTATGAGAAAGAATTTGATTTGAACTATAGAAAGAGAAAAGATTTTCAAAAGACTAGTGGATTACCCAGGATTTATAGAGACCTAATTTATAGCTTTATAAATTTAGACCCAACCGGTATATCCCGCAGTGTATGGCAAATGTTGGGAGAGTTAGTTCTACTGACTCTGGGGCAATAAAGTCTGTCATGTCGCCCTTTACACTCGCGATGTATTATCTTGATATGTGTTTAGTGATGTAGCTTTCCGCGGCGCAATACTGAGATGTCTTTATAGCATTGTCACGGTGTGTGCTACTAGCCTATACGCCACGTGACTAGTATCTCACATTATGCGGCATTTGGGTCGGTTGCCATGTGATTATAGTATTCCCTTGGGTTCCCCATTAGTATGTTTTATAAAGAAAAAACATATCACCAAAAGAAGATTTTAGAAAGAAAGTATTTTGGAAACATCTTAGAAAACTATAAAAAAAAAATTAGTTTGGCACTTTATGAAAACTTTTAGAACTTTAAAGAGATTTTTATAAAATCCAAATTTTTAGAAATAAATCGTTTTAAAATAAAAAGGTTTTCAAAAATGCTTTGTTTTGTAAACTCTCTAGAACTTTTTATTTTGAAGATGAAACCTACATGTTTTAGATACTTAAATATTTGCGATATTGTTGATGTTATTTTAAGAAATTGCTTTACAATTGAATGTGAGATTTTAAATATTCATGATTCGCATGGTTAGTAAGATTATTAATAGTTATGGGTTCACTCCACGATAGCCTTTTGAGTTTTATTTGTTAGACTCCAGAAGAGTCTCATGGGGTGCTTGGTAGGACCGCCGAGTTCATTAGAGGAAATTTGAGTCGGGTCTTGTCAAAGACTTCCTCTTAGAATCGACATAAACCTTGTACACATTCATCAACCTCATTGCAGCAAGCTTCTCTTACCTTCAATGGTGGTAATAGCTTGAACTTTCTTTAACCTGTGTACTTGTCTCCTCTCTCTGTGGCCTCATGTCTTGTTATCCCAATAAGAACTCAGTCTAAATTAAATAGCCGTACCAGCCTAAGTCTAGCACACAAATTTGAACCTCTCTAAGTATTACAAGCAATCTCACAATTATCTCTCAACGAATACCTATTGTTTTCTGCATCTCAAAACCCACACAAATATTCATTTTCTATTTTTGTTTATTCACGAGTCATAGCCATTTAACTGAGAAGGAAAACACCAAAAAATCAGTTCTGAAATCAATTAATGGAGAATAAAAATCTACAATAATAAGCACTGAAAAATAGAAGGAAACTTCCCTATTTTTTAGAGTTTGACCCGATACTTTAGAAATCCAATATCCTTGCTCGTCCAATATTGAAACAAGAATATAAACAAAGCTTCTCTACATTTAAATCACTAGTTGATAGATAAAATGATGGGCCCCTCTTTCTTATACAACTAGACAACCCGTCCGGCAACCCCATGGTGGTCTTTCAGTCAAGATCTGCTCCGGCTAAAAGGTTCCCCATGAAACTAAACCTTTTACTTTTACTGAAACTTTTTTGAAAACTCTTTAGAGTTTCTTTTCAAACAGAAGCATATGGAAACTTTTTCTTTTTAAATGAGCATTTACAAAACAAGATTTATTAAAATTTCGGCAACACAACAACTGTTTTTCTAAAAATTCCACCCTTTAAAATATAATAGAAAACTTATTCACTTCTAAAAACAACACAATCTTAACTTTTGGGCTCAGACTCGCTTTTCCTTTTTACAACCAACCACAAACATGCTTTATGCTTTCAATTTAAAAGACAACTTGGAAATCATTTAATTACACAAAAACATGATGCACACAAGTTTTTAAAACATAATTACAAAAGTATACGAATAAATATATCTTCCAAAATAATATTTACAAATCGTAAATCAAATTTCAAGTGATTATGCATGCTCATAATATTTCAAAGTAGACTAGTGCAGTAACATCGTGTCCTCAGCCCATTTGCACATTCGACAGAGCTCCTTTTGATTTATGGCTCACACCTACACCTGGGGAGGATTTTTATAAAAACATGAAAAGAGTGGTGAGTATTAACTCAATGAGTGGGTAACCTTATTAAACTATGATATTTGCTTTTTAAAATTTATATATCCTCCCAAAATAGTTTCGAAAACTAATAGTTTATTTCTATCCATTGAAAACTATAAAACTAGCATAATGCATATAAATACTACTACTTGAAATCTAGTGATAAATTTCGTAAAATGTAAATTTTCTCATCTTTTAAACCTCACGTCTAATGATGTGCTTTTCCTTCTAAAGCTTGCTTTAATGGTAACCTAGGGAAACTTATCCTTACATGACGGTATGTAGACACATCATTAGGACTAGGAAATGCTATCTTGTGTAGTCGCATATAGGGGAACTTGGGATTGCAATTCCTCCCATGCATCAGGCGATGTGGGAACTTGGGATCGTGATTTCCCCCCAAACATCAAGTAGATAGGGGAAACTTGGGATTATAATTCCCCCCAAACATTAGGCGATACGGGAACTTGGGATTGCGTTTCCCCTCAAACATTAGGTGATGCGGGAACTTGGGATTGCGATTCCCTCCAAACATTAGGCGATACGAGAACTTGAGATTGCGTTTCCCCCTAAACATCATGTGATGTGGGAACTTGGGATTGCGATTCCCCCCAAACATTAGGCGATAAGGAACTTGGGATCGCAATTCCTCTCGTCTCTTGTCATACATGTATGGGGTACCTCAGTTGGGTAATACTGGGGATTAGGATAAACTAAAAACATTTAAAATCCTTTCAATATGCTTAAAACTTTTTCTTTAACTTGACTTGAAAACATATTGATTTAGCTTGTAAATATATTTTTCTCTAATAAATGGTTTATAGTTGAAATACTTCCTTTCTAAGGCAAAAGCTTAAAACTTTCGAAATATCCTTAGTATGTCTCTTCTATACATGTATTTCACATAAACTACTGATTTGCTTTATTTCTAAAATAAATACATTTATAAAATAAATTTTAAGAAAGCATACATGCATTATAAAAATAACGATAACATGCTAAAAGCTTACTCGATAAAACATAATAAATCGGATACAAAAGCAATTATTTGCAATTATAAATAATCAATTGATAAAGGTCATAAAAACTTTGTAAATAGCTACACTCACAACTTGCTACCCAATTTAGTAAACCACTCCTTCATGCCCTCCTTTAGCTTGTTGCTTTACCTACACTTTATTACAAGCGTAATTTCCATTTAGAACTTATATATGCATCAACACATAAACTTCTAACTACGCAAGGATATCGAAACATCTTTTTTCAAGGCGTAACAAGTTCAATTATTTGCACACAATATCTATTCAAATTTCTTAACACCTAAGCACGTAAAACACTTCAATTTAAGCCTAAATACCACATTAATGCATTAAACACATTTTTGCATCATCTTGACCTATATTGGCTGAATATTCACCAATTTTTACACCATCAATCTTATTCAATTTTTCTCATTACAATTACACTTAAACACAAGTGATATGGTGTAAATTTAATTCAAATTCATAAAACATCACAATTGTGCAAGTATGAAAAGTTTAGCCGCAAAATGACTATTCGACATCCAATTTATTTTCTTTCAATTTCAAGTTAATTCTATCATCAATAAAACTTATAAACTCATTCAAATCATTCAAAAATTATGGTTTAACACTTTAATACACTCATATAAAATGATGGCAGCTTGCATACCAAAATTTTTCTTCTAATTTTCACATCAAATTTTAATATTTTGACATATTCATATACATGGAAATCACTCCAATGGAAAGGAACTCAATTTGGACTACTTGTTTCCCCTCTTAGGCAAACAGTTGCATGTCTATAAACCATATTTTTACTTCTCATTTCAACACCAAAATTCAACACTTTAACAAATTTACATGCATGAAATTCACTCACTTCATTTGAACTCAATTTAAACCATTTAATCTCCTTTTGGTCAAATTACATACAAACACATAACACTAACTTTTTCTTCAAGTCTTACAATTGCATTCATATAAAAATTACATCACATTAATGGAAAAATAATCAAACTCAAATTAAACCATCAAATCCCATCATGGTTGAGACTTACAAGCAAACCAACATCAACTTTCCTTCAATTTTCACACCAAACTTACATTGACGGGCCCTAACTCTTATACTCCAGTCAACCCGCCCGATAACCCCACGGTGGCTTTCTAGTCAGAATCTATTCCGGCTGAAAGGTTCCCATGAAGCTATGTCGTTTCACCGTTACTAAAAAACCTTTTAAAAACTTTTTAGAATTTTCTTTTCTAGTAAAAACGGGTGGGAACTTTTTCTTTTTAAAGTACATTTGCAAAACAGGGTTTAAAAAATTTCGGTAGCACAACGACTGTTTTTCTAAAATTTCCACCCCTCAAAAACTTATTAAAAACCTGTGTGCTACTAAAACAATGAAATTTCTCAACTACTGGGCCTTAGACCGTGTTATATGTATTTTTCGGACTCATTAAATGGGCTGGTAAAAGCCCAGTTTAGGTCCGATAAGGTCAACCTAGTCAAAGCCCATCAGACAAGGTCCAGTATCGATTTTAAGCCCAGCGAGCTCTTCAGCTCGCTCAGGTAAATTCTTCAACTAGTATCAACAGACCTGTAAACACAGCTCGTCTCCTAGCGAGCTCGAGCTCAGAACCGCCATAGTAAGTAACTCGCTCAGAAGCGCAATAAAGGCGGTATCTTCCAGAAGTAGTCAGTTGCCTAATCCGATCATGATTCTCTCACCTAATAAGGCAGTTATCCAGTCAAATCGTGATTTCCTCATCAGATATGGAAGTCTATTCAAATTCAAATTCAAGTCAACAATATCTCGAAATTAAAGGAGCAATTTCCTGATATTATTCCAACCAAATAGGAAGTGTAATTAATTTACAATTCTTTTTCTTATTTTTCCTGATTAATTGGGAAGTGTAATTAATTCGGGATTCTTTTCCTATTTTACTGCAACTAGAATTGTAACATCTTTTCCCCTATAAATAGGGGTCACAAACCATTGTAACAGAGAGAGATACAATATTAAATAATATACTGTCACTCTGCAGAGATTAAGAGAGAATATATTGAATAATATACTGTCACTCTACAGAATTTAAGAGATAGACAGTCGTGGACGTAGGTTTATTATTGCTGAGCCACGTAAAAGCTTTGTGTTCCTTGTTTGATTCTCGGTTTTTGTCTGTGTTCTTTCTTGGTATTTGTGTTTTCTCACATTAATTGCAGGTATTGGGCGTTGATTACTCATCGACTAAAATTCAACGTCGACATTTTCTTCAAGCAGATCTAGGTTTGCAGCAAGCAGCTGATCATTGTCGTTTGGATTGAAGGTTGGTCTTTGTTGCGAGGTGACTCCAAATTCAACTGGGATCATAGCCTCAGACCAATATACCATTGAGAATGGAGTCTCGCTTGTGGAACTGCGAGCTGTGGTCCTATAAGACCATAATATTTTCTGAAGCTCGTATACCCATGCTCCCTTCTTTGCTTCCAGTTTCATATTCAAGGTTTGTTTGATAATCTTGTTCACAGCTTCAACTTTGTGCGGACTGGAGCTGACCCTGTCCGAGCTGAAGCTGGAGCTGGAGAAGTTGTTTGAGATGAGCCCTTTGATGAGGCGCGAGATGAAGCCGATCTTATCTGAACTGGGGGGCGAGCAGGAACACTCTTAATAGAAGTTTTCTGAGCTGGAGAAGGTGTGCGAGTTGTTCCCTCTGCCCACGGAGTAATGGGTTTAGGAGGTCGAGAAGCAGATGTATCCCCGACCTGGACTGAAACTTCAAGGACAGAAGGAAGTTTGGGCCTGTCACCCATGTTGCCTATGTCCTCTTCAGGACGCAGCAGCGGAGAATCCTCGGGAGGGGCAAAGCCATAAGTTCTGAGAACAGTATCATAAGATTTGTTGCTGATGCTCGCTTCCTCGGAATTCGTGATCTTATTAAGAGCACGTTTCTCCTCACTGTTAAGAGGAGACTCGTCCATTTTCAGCGCTGCAAAGCAAAGCATAAAATATATATATATATATATAAAATAATAATAATAATAATAATCAGCTCGCTATATTTCCTTTTTGTATACCTAGTTTCAGGACGAAGCTGAAATTTTGGAGACTCGTGAGAGAGGGGCAGGAGACATAGAACCAGCTCGTTTTGTATGGTCCAACGTTGGACTTACCCTTCGCATCTCCTTGGGGTAAGAGATCTTTGTACTTTAACGGGCGAGCTGTGAGGTAGAAGATGCCCTCGGATTTCTCCGACGCACTTACAGCCTTGAAGCTGTAGAATTGCAGTATGATTTTTGGAGATGAGGGTAGGAAGTCATTCCTGAGGAAGGCCAGAGCTAGCGAAGTCAGCTGTGTGTAAGAGTTCGGCGTCAATTGAAATGGTGCGAGCTTGACGGCGTTGAGAAATGTAATCAAGTATGGAGGTATGAGGAACCTTAGTCCCTGCTCGAGATGTTGGGCACTGACAGCGACGTACCCCTGTGGTGGATAACCTGCGTGGTTTTTGGAAGCCGGTATCAGTACGCGACAGCCCAAAGGGATGTGAAATTGCAAGATATGCCCTTCCACCTCGGAGGGTTCTAAAGAAGAAGGATGGTGAGCAAAGGTATCCCAAGCTTCTCTTCCCTGCCTGACATGTTCCCGAGCTGTATCACGCTCGTAAGTCTCCTTGCTTTGAGAAGTTCCTTTACTGGCTCCATTTGAAGACATCTATACCAAAGAAGTATTTTCAGGTCGCAACAAGTTATTAAAATGGCAAATATACTAAATCTCCTACTTCATAAAATGGGGGACTCAACTTATGAGTAAGCGACCTACGAGATAACAGTCTACAGGAGCATAATCCAACAGTTCATATACATGACGAACTACAACAGTAATCAGCTCGCTAATAAGCGTGGAACAAGATCCAATCAACAAAAATTAAAGAGACATGTTCGACAAAGAACAAAGAACAACAAGATTCAACAATGATCAGAAAGACTTAACAACGACAGCATGCTATATCCAAGTCATTTTAAGTAACGACAACAGTGATGAGTAAAACACGAATGCAAGTGCAATATCAACTCGACAATATAAACCCCAAAACTCAAAGATTTAAAGTCAAATGGAAGAACTTACCGAGATTCTTTGCCGGAATGAAGAGACGGTGACTGAAAGTGGGGAGTTTTTTGAAAAACTTGTGAGTTCTTTGAAGTGGGTTGTTTGGTTGCCTGTTTGCTTTGAGAGAAAATGACAGATAAAAGAGGAAAAGTGAAAAGGCTTCATCAATTTAAATAGCAAGCAAGCTCGAATCCCAACCGTCAGATCTTTGAAAAAGTATAACCGTCATAAATCCAACGGTGCAGCGTGAAGTACGGCTTTGTAATTATGGAGCCGTCAGTTGAAAGAAGTGCGGATTTAATGCGCGTGTAAGGGACGTGCAAGCATCGTTTCAGTTACATCTTACATGACTGCCACGTGTCGTAACTGAAAAGGTGGAATTGAAAAGGTGCAGAGGCGGTTGTCCAAGTTAGCGTGCCAAGGAAGCCAGCTTTTACCAGCAAACTCGAGCTCCCTGCTCGCAGAGCGAACTGAGAGCTGGGGGGCTAATGTTATATGTATTTTTCGGACTCATTAAATGGGCTAGTAAAAGCCCAGTTTAGGCTCGATAAGAAGGCCCGATAAGGTCAACCTAGTCAAAGCCTATCAAACGAGGCCCAGTATCGATTCTAAGCCCAGCGAGCTCTTCAGCTCGCTCAGGTAGATTCTTCAGCTAGTATCAACAGACCTGTAAACACAGCTCGTCTCCTAGCGAGCTCGAGCTCGGAACCGCTATAGTAAGCAGCTCGCTCAGAAGCGCAATAAAGGCGGTATCTTCTAGAAGTAGTCAGTTGCCTAATTCGATCATGATTCTCTCACCTAATAAGGCAGTTACCCAGTCAAATCGTGATTTCCTCATAAGATATGAAAGTCTATTCAAATTCAAATTCAAGTCAACAATATCTCAGAATTAAAGGAGCAATTTCCTGATATTATTCCAACCAAATAGGAAGTGTAATTAATTTACAATTCTTTTCCTTATTTTTCCTGATTAATTGGGAAGTGTAATTAATTCGGGATTCTTTTCCTATTTTACTGCAACCAAAATTGTAACATCTTTTCCCCTATAAATAGGGGTCACAAACCATTGTAACAGAGAGAGATACAATATTAAATAATATACTGTCACTCTGCAGAGATTAAGAGAGAACATATTGAATAATATACTGTCACTCTGCAGAATTTAAGAGATAGACAGTCGTGGACGTAGGCTTATTATTGCTGAACCACGTAAAAGTTTTGTGTTCCTTGTTTGATTCTCGGTTTTTGTCTGTGTTCTTTCTTGGTATTTGTGCTTTCTCACATTGATTGCAGGTATTGGACATTGATTACTCGTCGACTGAAATTCAATGTCGACAGACCCTTTTCTCCTTTTTACAATCAACCACAAACATGCTTTCAAATTTGAAAAGGCAACTTGAAATTCATTTACATAACATGCATAAATACGTTTTCTAAAAAATTCATACAATTCCATTCAAATGTCATTACATAGGTTTTTCAAAAACATTTAAAGCAAACATACATAATAAAATACAACACAGTAGCACCCGACGCTATCCGACTACTCTAGGGTTAAAGTCCTTGCTATCGTAACGCTTGTGCCTGCACATTGGAAGCGAATGTCATGCATTTCTATTCAAACCATACATTTGAAAACAAGCCTCCCTAAAAGCTTTTAAAACATTTCGCCATTGTTTCCTAAAGGCATTTCATAACTATTTCAATACTATACATTTGAAATGCATTTTCTGAAAACCTCATCTATATCAAATGTATGTAAATCATACGTATTAAAATTGAAATTCAATTACACGTTGAAAGTGAATTTCATGTTTGTGGAAAACTATTCTAAATACACTTTTCAAATCCAAAAACATAGCAGCCTGTATCATTTCATTCTCGCTGTAAAACATAAAAGTGGTAACAATACAATTTTCTAAAAAATGTCTCCGTGAGATAAACCAACCATTGGTGCCTAAATACTATATGACACCCTAAGTATGTGGCAGAACGGAATTTACCATCGCTTGGAGTGGCATTTACCATCGTTTGAGCCATCTGTCCAGTAACTATGTAGCGAAATTTACCATCGTTAGGAGCGACATTTACCATCGCTCGGGTCATTTGTTCGGTAACTATATAGTGAAATTTACCATCACTATGAGCGGCATTTACCATTACTCAGGTAGTTAGCTAGCTTATAATATACCTTGTACATGCATGGCGACATACTAGACTGAACTGACACATTCCCTCCTATGGGTACCTCTTGTTGTTAGATTTGTTAGTGACAGACACCCCCGACACTACCAATGCACATTTGGGGTACTCTACCATCAACCGAAAACATCTATCTGAAATACTTATAAGGTGTACCATAGGCTTACAAAATATTTCCATACATGCTGCTTTTCATCGTATAATCCGTATTTCACATAAAATTTCTAGAATTCATACAAGAGGTTTTCATGTTGAATATAATCACTTTAAAATCAAATTTCAATGTTTCAAAGCATGAATTCCAACACATCACATAAATTCATTGAATAGAAAATAATGGCTGAAGGGAAAAATCAATTTTAGATTTAATGCGGAAACGTGAATTTTAAAAATGTTTCCAAACAAAAACATACCCGATCGATGCTAGTAATAACAATTCAATAATTAAATTAATAAGATCGAATCTTACCTTGTATGAATATTGAATTGATCCCTTTTGATTCGTAAATTCTTCACCACTCGATCTTCCTTACTATGACTCTTCACAAAAGAAACTGTGTGTGGGCACAATCTCAAAGAATCAAATCACGAAATCTTTTATAAAAGATTATCATGTGAGATTGAGTAATTTAGTGTTTTTAATTAATGGAAGTTTTTGGTTCAAGTAGCCAAAAAATTCTCCCCACTGGTTACCAACATAAAACATCTTTTTATAATGGTAAGTTAGAGTTTTCCAATTTAACAAGGAATACAATTTTCTATTTAAATTAGAAAACATAGTTCGTATCCAATATGGAATCAAATTCCTTATTAGTCTAGAACTCTTTACTTTTAATTTAATATAGAATCTAATTCCTATTAAAACTTCTTTAATTCAATTTAATATGGAATCTAATTCCAATTAAATTAAATTACTATTTCCATTAATTAAAAGATTTTTCATTAAATTAAATGATTCTAAATCATAAATAATTTAATGACACTATTTAAAATTAAACTCATAATCTCTACAGATAATTAAATAATTACATATATTTAAATAATCAAATTATTTAAATAATTCGTGAACATGTCCATGTGACATTAATTAATTGGACAATCCAATTATATTCTTTTATTTATTTCTTTATGTGGTTGTGAGCTAGCAAGGGGACCAAATGGACTTACAATTTGAGCTCCAATAATATCGAAATTATTAATTAAACTCTTTAATTAAATAATTCACTATTATTAACCTTAGAGTTACTCCACTAAAAACCTAAAGTTGCACTCTCAAGATTGTAGATGTTTTACACAATCTGAATTTTCAGTGTCCATCGATTTAATCATTTCATATGGTTTGATCCTCCACAAGTAGTTCATAATTAGAGCTAGGTCATTAAAGTCCGTTATACCTCTCTAATTATATCTTATTCCAATAAATACCATTGATTCTCTAATTAACAATATATTCATAACAATTTATGAATTTATCTTTCTGTTTACTTATAAACAGAAAGTCAAACGCTTTTATTGTTCAAGACCCGAATCAACACTTAAAGAGAACTACTAATCTACTTCTCACAAGAAGGAGTGGATTCCACTATTGTGTAAAATGTTCCCAGTCATTTATTAAATCATATCTCCAAAGTACGAAGCTTATTGACCGTAAATATATAACAGTCTCACCCATGTAAATCAAAAGATATGACTCAACAAATAAGAGTCCATAAAACATTCAGGATTAAGATCAATCCATATATGATCATCTAGTTGATAAATATGAATTTCTTTATTTAATGGATATTAATAAAAAATTTATTTTATCGTGGTCTAGTCCTATATAATCTCTATCATATAAGGTGCCTCCATTTTTATGTCGCCACATGAACGATCCCGGATAAGATCATCGTATCAAATACAAAATGGACCGCAATTATAGATTTACCACAAACAAAGTACCCAGCTTTGTTTGCTTTCTACGGACTCTTTAAATTACTAATCTCAAACTAAATCCTCTTGTATATAACACTTATATACTTAGTTTGAGATTACATAAGTAATCATGGATGTTACATGATATTTGTATGAAGCAAACATTTAATAAATGCTTATCAAAATAAATATATTTTATTTATTAATTAATTTAAACATTTACAAATTACAAGCTCTTAGGGCATATTACCCTAACAATGGCGTCAAAACAACTTTGAAAGGACACTCACGTCATTTACCATAACATGTAAAATCATTACGTATAGAAATATACTTGTGTCAAAATGTTTTAAAAGGAACACTCACCATTTCCTAGCCCATGTTAACTTACGATTTTGGGTTCCCTCATTTCCACATTACCTACGTGTTTTCACATTTTAAGTTTAGGCAACGTCATAACCAAAACGATTCGTACACACATTTCCAACATCATACATAAACACACAAATGCCTAACTACATGAAACTTTCGAAATACCCTTTTTTTTTCAAGTCACAACGACACTAGTTATTCACATATGCATTCCATTCGAATTTCTAATTATCAAAGCATATAAAAGATATTGAATGAAGCCTAAATCCATACTAACGTATTAAATGACATTTTCGAATCATTCTCACTCTATATTGGCCGAACCTTAACTACATTTTTACACCATTAATCTTATTATATTTCTTGTCATATCCACACTCAAACACATGTAAAATGGTGTCATATCAAGTCAAATTCATCAAAACACCGCATTTGTGCAATAATACCAAGCTTGGCTGAACCCACCCTCATTTGTTACCTAATGAATTTCTTTCAATTTCCATTTTAAATCCATCATAAAAAAAACTTATAAGATCATTTAAAACCTTCAAAAATAATTATCCGTCATTCGAAACCCATCATGGAAGGTTGTTATACCAATCTTTTACTTCACATTTCAACATCAAAATTCAACATTTTAACACTTCTAGATGCATGAAAAATATTTAAATCAATGAAACTTAAATTGGACATTTGATATCCCATCTTGGTCGAACTACATGCAAATAAAATCACTAACATTTCTTTAAGTTTCACACTTACATTAACACCAAATATTATGGTAAGACAACCAAAAATTAATTCGAACCATTAAATCTCATCATGGTCGAACTTAGAAGCAAAATCAACATCAACTCTCCTTCAAATCTTGCATCAAACTCACATGCAATACAATATTCATGATTTGAAGTCAAAATCCTCAAACCAAAACATAAATATCATAACCAACCTATTAAAAGCATAAACCCAACATTTTCACATAAGAAAAATTATGGAATCTTACACTTACTTCTTCAAATTGATATGTAATAGATGTAGCTTGGTCCTTAGCTTGCATGCAACCTTAAAATGGCTTGAAATCCCTCAAAAATGGCTCCAAAGCATAAAAGATCAGCTGTTGCCCGTCCAGGTTTCTTTTCTCGACAAAACACCATTTTCTCCTATCTTGGCCGAATGCTCTCTCTTTCTTACTCAAGAGCTTCTTCTTTCCTTCTTTCATTTAATTTTGTTTCACTTTATATATGCTTTATAACTTTATGACATTTTTCCTCTCTTGCCATGCATGGATCCCACATGTCCCTTTTGCAAGACAATCATTTTTCACATGTCATTCATGTAAGCATCTCTTTCTCTCTTTCGTTGTCACATGTCACTCATGCATGCATTCTTTTTCCACATATCATGCATGCATTCTTTCTTTCACCCACTTGTCACGCCAACTTCATGCATTCTTTCACACTTTTTGTTTTTCTAAAATGCCCTTGAACATTTTTCAACATAATAAATTGATGACCTTTTTGGTAATTTCTTTTAGCACTAATTTTATTCTAATCCTTAATTAATTACCATGTCAATTTAGAAATCATTTCCATTCCGTTTGAAATTTTACTATAACTTAATTGCACAACCAAAAACCTTACTAAAAATCGATTACGCATCTAGAAATTCTACTAAAATTCGGTTACGCATTCGGATCTAGGAATTATACTAGAATTTGATCCGAGAATTTTCGGTCTATCCAAGAATTATATTAGAATTCGATTTACAGCTGTAACGCCCTGAATTTTCTCTATTTAAGAGAAACAAAAAATATATCTGGATGAATAGTATTTTTAAAACGAATAGTGTTTTCAAACAGAAAGGATCCGTGTGATTAGTAACTTTCAAAAACCGAATCTCATACATTAAAAGTTTTAAAAATTATATTAGAATTAACGTAAACTGAAACAGATTAAAAATGAGTCAGTTTGAGGAAAATTGAGCAGTTTGAGGATCTGATCGAAAATTCAAAAGGATTTCCAAAAAAATTTTAAAAATTTAGAGAAGTATCAAAATGAGTATTAAAATGCTCAAGAAGTATTTTAGAAACTTAAACGACACTTCCGAAGGTGATTCAAATAGAAATAGAATCAATCCGAAAATCGCTGAAAGCGATTTAGTGAATTGACGGAGAGCCAAAAAGGGGCATTGAATGACTTTTAAGAGTCACCGAGATTACTAGGAGTATGTAGGCAATCTGAATATTGGCCCCGGTAAATTTTGAAAGGATTTTGAAAAAGTCTCGAAAAAGTCGAATTTGGGAGTTCCAAAAAAGTTAAATAAAAAGAAACAAGAAAGGAAGAATAATTGGATGTTTGATATATAAAACCCAAAATTTCATTTTCCTAGGAGAAATAATGTTTTCTAGGGAGAAATAGTATTTTTTAGATGAATAGTGATTTTTGAGTGAATAGTGACTTTTTGAATTCGACCCCAAAAAATTGATAATATCTAAAATGAGTAATAGAGCCTTATAAAACTGAAACGGAGCGAAAATGAGTCTGTTTGAGTATTTTTTAAGGGTTCTGAAGATAAATTAATAAAAATACCTTCGTTGGAAACGTTGTGAATTTAGTGAGTTCGAAACCTCCTGAATTTTTTTTTAAGCTTGGAATTGAAGGTTAAGATACCCAATTAGAGTATTTTATGGTCAATTTGATGATAGGATGACCATGAATTTTTTTTGGAATTTATTAGTGTTAAATGAAGATTAAAATTTAAGTTTAAGAAATATTAAAGAAATACATGAGAATATATTCAATCAAGAAGCACAATCCATGTGCTTATATGAAGACCAATGGTTGTGTGACACATTAAAGTCAAAAAGCAAAGTGATTAGTTGAGATTGAACTAGAAATAGATGGAATTAGTTAGAGATAAATGAGATTGATTTAAGTGACCAATCAAATGAGATTCCTTGTGACTAATAGCATCTTGGTAATTTCTAAGTTAGTTAGAGGGCAAATTAGTCAATTTCAAGAGTTAGTGTATAAAGTTAATGCATGAATGGATGAAGAGGGTTGGGGGGGGGGGGGGGGGGGGGGGGGGGGGGGATTTGGGTCCAAACAAGTAAGAAACCGTGGGAAAGCTGAAATTGAAGTTGAACCGTGAAAAAATCAGCAAAACCGAAAGAAGAAGAAAAAAATTCTGAAGCTGTAAGGAAGGAAAGAAGAAGAAGAAGAAAAGAAGAAGAAGAGATCTCAAGGGTGGTCAATCCATTCTTTTCTCAAAAACCCATCCAAGATTTCTTATTAAAACCATGGAGAAAGTGTAGGTGAGTTGAACTAGTTTTATGGGTATTTTTTTTTAGTTGATTTAAATGTTGTTTTGATGGATTTTATGGTTTGATTAGAGTTAGATCATTATAAAATTGAACTTGGAAGGAAAAGAAAGCATCAAGGATTTTTGGATCAAGCAAGAAGTAGGATAAGGGTTAGGGTTGTAAAATGATGTTAATGGAAATTTAATTGATTTGAGTTTAAGGTTTTATTTGAGTTTTGGATGATTATTTGATTGTGTTTGGATGTGATTTTGAGCTTGAAATAAAAATATTATCTTGGTTGTGACAATATTAGTAAGTGGTCACTTTGAAAAATCTAGGTGATTGAATGAATGTTAGTATTTGGATGATGATTATATGAGATGTTATGTTGATTTGAGATGATTTTTGGAAAGAAAAGAAAAGAAAACAAAGTGATGTATATTTATGTTAGTATATGGACACTTTTAGTTTTTGCATGTGTTGAAATGATTTTGATGTTTGAATGAGTTGTTGGATGTTTTGGGATGAATTTGGAGTGATTAGAATCAAATAAGTGGAAATGGGGTGGTAAGAATGTTGTTCCATAAACGTTTATGGGTGGTTCATCACTTTGTATGTAAGTTGTTTGAATAAATTCCCAAGTGAGTCTCATGAAAGTTTTTTTGAGATATATATATATATATATATGCATGAATTTAAGAGATTTAAGCTTCAAAATTAGGTTAGAGTAAGGATAAGATTTTAGGAAGATATGATAAGATTACTAGTTTAGATAAAATTCCAATTCCAATTCAATAAAAAAAAAATGTGCAGTAAATTAGTATTAGAATCATGGAAATTGTTGTGAATTAAGTGTGGTTTGGCATGGAAAGTTTGAAGAAAACCTTGGTAAGATGTTGGAAGGAGTTGTGGTCAAGTTAGGGTTTATATGGTCAAGATTTTGTTTGAAGTAATTAAGTGAATTCATGTATGAAAAAGTTAACCAATTATCAAGTTAAAGGATTAAAAATGAAAAGAAGAAATAGATATAATTGGTTAGTGTGCATATATATTAAATTTTTTATTTTATTAGTAAGCAAATTAATGGAAATTTCTTTTGTAATTTGTTGATTTTGTTCCTTTGATGTGATAACTAGATATGTATGATATTTATGTGTCATTAGGGTGTTGTTGGAATGAATTTTGGGATGAAAAACCAATTAGAACAAATATATACAAAAATTTAGACCTTAGGCCGAACCTAATCTAGAGGGGATCCTAGGGGTATTTTTGTCATTTTAAGTTTATTCACATGTTAAACGAATGATATTTGAAGGATATATGTGATGATTTATGGAGTTGAAAATAAATTTTGACAAATTCATACTCTTGGTCGAATGTAAGCTAGAGAAGCGCCAAGTGGTAATTTTTGTCAATTCACACACATTTAGGTGTTGGTTATATGATGATTTGCTAATACATATGATAAACTAAGGATTGGAAAATAAAATTTGAGAATTCTCTCTTTTGAATGAAATTGTGCAAGAAAAGGAAAAGGAGTGGTGTTGTTAAATTGTGAGGTTATAATTAAGGGCAAAATGGTCATTTGTAAATGACCAAGAATGAAGCTTCGAAAGATTTCGAAAAATCGATACAAAAGTGTGGTTAAATATTTATGCGATTAAAATTATATTTGAATGGATAATTTTGTAGTTATTAAAAAATATCAAGGGTCCGAGTAAACCTGAATATTGGTAGGTGGGGATTGAAAATTGGTATGCCAATAAGGAAATATTAGTAGTATTACGTCGCGTTGTTAATATAAATATTGTGAATTTTGGACCTTAAGAGGCACCGAGTGTCTGGTCCTAGAATTCATATGTTATGTGAAAAATGATTTGACGGGTAGTCACTGAGTGTCTGATGCCGGAGAACTTGACATGCCAAGAGGGTGATATTAGCAGTACTGCACCGATATGCTTATATACGTTGATACTGGATTCATGGACCTTGAGAGGCATCGAGTGTCCGGTCCCCGAATTTATCTCAAATACGATCCGACGGGTAGTTATCGAGTGTCCGATGCCGGAGAAACCTGTTTTTCAGTTCATAGTATCGTGTAAGTGTTTATGAAGGGTGCTTAACATTATGAAAGAAAATCATGTTGATATGCTTGAAAATGAAAATATTTTTGTTTTATGTGGGCATTGAATAGTAATATGATTTCCTTACAAACGTATTTGTAAGAGTTTGAAAATTTATGAAATATTGAATTACTACTTGTATTTTGAGAAAATGTTATGAAAAAATTGTGTATTTGTGTATGAAAAAGTGGTCTAGTACAAATGCTTGTATGTACTTATTAGTTATTAAATTTTATTGTGTTTTATTACAAATATTTGAAAATTGTGAAATTTGATTTGTAAAGTCATATTTGAAAAATGATTGTTATGCATCTTATGTGTGCGTGATTACTAGTAAATTGATTTCTTTATGATTGATTATGAAAATTAGAGAACTGTGAAATCTTGCTTTAAAACCTTGTATTTTTGTAAATGGTGGAATTTAAATTTGGTGTATACCCACTAAGTAGAAATACTTAGCGCGTTGGATTTACCATGCGTAGGTTGAGAGTTGGGCACTATAAATAGTGATAAACGAGAAGACAACTGCCACGCTTTCTACGAGTCACATCCCTTCATATTTGGTAGTTCTACTTTTAGTATTGTATTATGGTGTTAAAGTATTTGGAAATGCATGTACATATATATGGATTCATGAGATTTTATCAATGATAATATATATAAATCGTAGAAAAAGATTTTGGTGTGTAAAATGATTTTGTAAAGGAATTCTTACTTATCTTTTAATTAGTGTTTAATTTCGATTAATGTGATGTTTATTAAATGTTGTATTTATAAATGTTTGTGTGGCGAAGTGATTTTGAAGTCGGATGGATGGTCCGAAAAGGAAGTTAAGAAATGAATGTATTTTAGAAGTGTTTCTTTTGAAATCTACAAGTTTTTATAATTTTGGATTTTTCAGGAAAATAGAGAAAACTCTGCTGGATTTTCGAAAAAAAAAAATTAGTGCATATATGTAAAATGCTAACAAATAAACCAATTAAGGTAACATCCTTCGACTCGGGTTCTCATCCGAATGCGAATCGGGTGGAGGGTGTATTACAACACCTCCGGGCATATTAAATCACTTTATTACTTCATAAATAATTGGAAGGGTATTTTCATCCAATAAGCTTCAGATCACTTATAACCTATTCGAATGGACTTATTTTTGATCCGTTTCAGTTTTCTCTGACACTAATACTAATTTCGAAACTTTTGATTTGTGAGGTCCGCTTTTCGAAAATTACTATTCATACAGATACTATTCGTTCGAAAATACTATTCACCCGGAAACCTATTCTAGAAATTACGATTTTTGACTCATTTCCCAAAAATCACTATTCACTCGAAAACATCATTTACATAAAAATACTATTCATACGAAAAAATTTTATTATTTCGTAAATATGGGCATAATTTATAAAATTATATGTATGGTACACGAATCCGGAATGGTATGTTACAAATTCTCTCCCCCTCTCCCAAAAAAAATTTCGTCCCCAAAATTTAAAAGACCTATCTATCCAAAAAGGTAGGGGTATCGGTGGCACATCTGGTCCTCATACTCCCATATGGCCTCTTCTACAACATGATTTCTCCATAGAATCTTCACCAAATGAATGACTTTATTGTGTAGAACCTATTTTCTGTGATCTAGAATCTAGATTGGTTCTTCTTCATAACTCAAATTCTCTCTCAGTTCCATAGGTTGATCTATAAGTATATGGGAGGGATCAGAAATGTACTTTTGAAGTATGGACATGTGAAATACATTATGGATTCTAGCCAGTTGTGGTGGCAGCTTCAACCTGTATGCCACTGATCTAGCTCTATTCGTAATCTCATATAGCCCAATGTAATGTGGACTTAGTTTACCACGTTTTCCGAATCGAAGCACACCTTGTCACGGGGAAATCTTGAAGTATACATTATCATCAATCTCAAACTCAAGATTCCTACGACGGTTATCCACATAACTTTTCTGCTTATCACTCGCTGTCTTAAACCTATCCCTGATAATTTTAATTTTGTCTGAAGTGATTTGGATAAGCTTGGGACCTATCGGTTTCCTCTTACCTACTTCATCCCAACATACAAGAGTTCTGCATTTCCTTCCATAAAGTGCCTCATAAGGGGCCATACCAATACTGGCCTGATAGTTGTTATTAAAAGCAAACTCCATAAGTGGTAGGTATGTATCCTAACTTCCTTTGTAATCCATGACATATGCTCTAAGCATATCTTTAAGTGTCTAGATTAGCCTCTTAGACTGACCATCTGTTTAGGGATGAAAGATTGTGCTAAATTCAACCGTGTGCCTAGAGTTTTCTAAAGATTGGGCCAAAACTTCGATGTGAACCTAAGATCATGGTCTAAGACAATGGAAACTGGTTTACTGTAGAGTTTGGCTATCTCATTTATGTAGAGTTGGACTAATTTACTCAAAGGATAATCACTCCTGATTGGAAAAAAATGGGCGAACTTCGTCAACCTATCTATTATAACCTATATAGCATCATGACCACTCTGGCTATATAGAAGCCTTACTACAAAATCTATGGTGATCTTCTCTCATTTCCATTTTAGGATAAGGAGGGGTTGCAACAATCTTGTAGATTTCTGATGTTCTGCCTTTACCTGCTGACAGATTAAACATCAAGAAACAAAATCTGCTATCTCTTTCTTCATCCCTTTCCACAAATAATGTTCCTTCAAAGTGTGGCACATCTTTGTGCTACTCGAATGCATGGCATAAATTGAAGAGTGAGTGTCCTCCATAATCTCCTTCTTCAAATCTTCCATATCCAGTACATATAAGTGTTGACCCATCATCATTGTACCATCTTACCTGATTTCAAAATCTGGTCTCTGCCCATTCTCAATCTCCCTCTTCAACTTCATCAACTAGGGATCTTGTGTATGTCATTCCCTGATTTGATCCACTAAAATGGAGCAAACATGAAAAGTAGCTGATAATATCTCTAAGTCTATCATTTATAACCTTACTCCTAAAGACCTCATTTCCACCAAAAGCGGAAGATACACAGTCTTTAATTGGGCAAATGAATTGGTAGGTCTCCTGCTCAAGGCATCGACCACTACGTTGACTTTCCCAAGGTGATATTGTATTATACAGTCATAGTTCTTTATCAGTTCTAACCATCTCTTCTGCCTCAAATTTAATTCTTACTGAGTGAACAGATACTGCAGACTCTTATGATTCATGAAGATTTGACAAGGGACACCATACAAGTAATGCCTCCAAATCCTCAATACAAATACCACTATTGCAAGCTCTAGGTCATGGGTAGGGTAGCTCTTGTAATACACCTTCTCGATTTTATTACTGTTTATGTACATCTTGTTGTACAATGTACTATTTACCTCTTTATGGAATAATAAAGTGATTTTATAAGTACTCAAATGTGTATTTAAATTTTAGTAGAGCTTCTAGATAGATCAAAGATAAATTCGAATATAAGAATTAGTATGGTAGATTGTTTTCTAAATGTATCCAATTGAATCCCTAATTACATCCACTTAAAGTTAAATATGTGAAAAAGGGGAATGAAATTCTTTAGAAAGGTTATGGAAGGAATTGTGGAACTTTGAATGGCAATTAGTGAAAATAATGAAATTTTCTAGAAAGTGGCAAGGAGGTAATTAAGATGTTATGTCAAGGGTATTTTGGGAATTGAAGAATTCTCTAGAAAGGGGCAATTTAGTAAATAAAGTAAAATAGCAAGGGCAATATGGGAAAAACCTCAAAGTGTGGGGATAAGGATGAATGAGTTGCCATTTAGTTGGCATGTGATTGAATTAGTTAGAATGGAACAAGTTTTTAGAAATCAACCAATCAAATGTTTTCATCTTTAACTAATGGCATTCTTGTAAATTTAAGCATAAGTGAGGGTATTTATTAATCTACCCAAGACCTATATATAACCAAGTGAAGAGAATGTAAATCAAAAGAGAAAAATTTAGAGAGGGAGAGAGTGGGTTCGGCTGGAACAGAATAGAAGACAACTTGTTGTCTTTGATGTTTTGAGTTGACTTTTAAGTGAATTTCAAGCCATCCAAACGTTATTTATAAGCTCAAGAAGGTCATCTAGCAAGATCAAATGATTTTCAAGTGGTAAGGTTTATGTTTTATAGATTTTTATATGTGAATTATGTGTGAAATGTAAACCCAAAACTCCATTTTATGATAAATAATTTATTTTCCGACGTATAGGGTGTTCGGGGGGAAAAGAGGTTCATATGAATAATATTTTCGAAAAACGGATTTCGTAGATTAAAAGTTTCGATATTAATATTAGAATTAATGAAAACTAAAACAGAGTGAAGTTAAGTATTTTTGAAGGGATTTTAAGTGATTCGAAGTATATTGGATGGAAGTACTCTATTTGATTAGTGATCAGTATACAATATTAGTGGAGAAATAAAAATAAATTAAAGTGCCCAAATGTGAAATGGAAGTTTTGTAGAATTTTCGAATGAGTCCGGGGAAGGTTTATAATTTCAAAATCATAAAATTATTTAAAACGAATGGACCCAGATAAATAATCGAATACTAATGAAGTTTTCGAATGTGAAATTGGATTGTAATAAAATTTTCAGATGGATCTGAGATCATTTAGAATACGAGAATGGCATATTAGGGGATTGGAAAGTACGGAAGGATGCATGAATACAAGAGACACTTGGCGTGCAAATAGGGAAGGATAGAATGCATAGGAGACATGTGTCAACAAAGTGGAGAGATGCTTGACATATGGCACAAAAATATTAAGTATATATAAGTGAAATGGAACAAACAAATTAAAACAAGAAGCAATTGTAGTCAGTCCCTAGAAGAAAACAAAAGTAAAAGTCAAGCAAGAAGCATCTAATTTGTGCATTCTCGATCATTTGAAGGAAATCAAACAAAACCATTTCATTTTTCCTTAAAGTGCACGGTCAACACACATCTCTCATATTCTCTTAACTCTCGCGGTCACATACACATTCATTCACTCTCATTTCTCTCTCGGTCTCTCGCTCTCTTAAAGCTCTCTCATTCTCATGGCTTACCCTCTCATTCTCTCAACTCACGGCTTCCTCTCATTTCCCTCATCTCTTGCCCGAAAACTCTCAAGCTCTCTCAACCCTCACCCACTCTCATCTCTCACGGATAGGCACACATTCTCTCATTCCTTACACCTCTCTCGGTTCTCTCCTTTCACGATATTGTTTCAATCCTCTTCATTTTGATTTTTGAAAGGAAACAAGAAGCAAGAAGCAAATAATCAAACTAAAGAGTGTTCGACTAAGGAGGGAGAGTGAAGGCCGAACCATATGCAAGGATGGATGATGGTGTTTTTGAAGAAATGAGACCCATGCATGAATGTTGAAGCCATTTAGGAGGTGTTTCCAATGATTTCGAAAGGTAAGTTTTAGTTTTTGAGAAATTTCGTTAAGTTTTCAGAAAGATTTTTGTGAAAGCATGCTTGGGTTTTAGGATTTACCACCTTATTAGTGTGGAGCTTGGTTTGTGGATGAATTTGTTGTGGAATTGATTGCAAAAATTGGCATGCATGTGAGTATAGGTTCGGGCATAAGAAGATTTTATGGGTTGATTAAATTTTTTTTATGGTTTTGCCATGTTTTGGATGTGTGAAATGAGTTGGAATAATAACTTTAGGAGAATGGACATATTCGACCAAGGAGTATTTTTGTCATTTAAAAATTATTTTCAGTTAGTTTATGTGATTTCAGGGAACATTTGGATGATACGATAAGCTCATAAATTGAAAAAGAAATCATTGAATGTTAATGGATCACTTTGCGATTTAATAATTTGTAATTGCTCGAAAGTGATATTTAATAGTTAAAAATGAGATTTGTGTTAATTCTTGACGTGTTCGAATGTAAATTAATGTGAAACGCGAAAAGAATAGTGATAAGTTATGGTGTTAAATTCGTCCAAGTGAGGAAGTTTAGGTTCGAAATCGTCGTTTAAATTTGTTCGCATGAATTTAATCTTGAATTGATGTGTTTCTAGTGTTTAAATAATTAGAATTGCGAACGAATGTTAAATGCAAGTGATTGAAGTTAAGATATATCAAAATTGGGTGTTTTGAAATATTAGATTGGTTGAGTATTTCGTTGGAATGACGCATGAATTTATATTCGTGCAAATTACATTAGCTATAGCGTGGTCTGAAAATATATTACGGAAATGTGTAGGTTATTCGGAGGCAAAGAGAATATCTCGTTGATTAGAGATAAATAGCGAGCTAGGGATCCAGGTGAGTGTCCTAACAAAAATGATTTGACATGCTTAAATTTCTATTCGCATTGGTTTTGTATATTAATTTAAATTCATGATGTTGTTGATTAGAAATTGAGTTTTATGTGATAAATGAAATTTCAAACGAGAAGCTTATTGCATGGATTTTTATAGCCATCATGAAATGTGAGATTCCTAGTGAAAAGCAAGTGTTTGGAAATATTTTTATAATCTATGATATGCTTTATAGATATTCATGCTTTAAACACTTGAAAGTAAATTTTTATAATAATTGAGTTGTAAAATGAAAACCTCTTGCATGTATTTCAGAAAAATTATGTGAATTATATATTAATTGATGAAACACAACATGTATGGAAATGATTTTATAAACCTATGGTACACATTATATATATCTCAGATAGTTATTTCCTATCAAAGTACCTTAAATGTGCATGGTAGTGTCAGGGGGTGTCTGTCACTAACAACGGGAGAAAATCCGCGGGAGGGATTGTGTCAATTAGTCAAGTTCAGTGTGTCGCTCATGCACGTATAGAGGTATCAAATGGCTAGCTCCTAGCAGTGTGAACTAGTCCTGCTACATAGAACTGGACCTATGGCCAATACCATATAGAATTCAGTTTATAGTGACCTAAGGTACCATGTGGTAATCAGGCACTGATACTTGATTTATTTTTTTTCAAAGAAAGATTTTACAGTAAAAATAAGTTAATATAAGCTGTTATGCTCTCAAATTGAAAAGCGTTTCAAAGCAGTTTTTTGAAATCAGAAATTCTCTTTTCAAATACGTTAATAAATTCCAGTTTCATTACGTATGAAACATATTTACATTGAATGTTGTACATGAGTTCGTTTAAGATGAGGTTTTCAGAAAATGCATTTTAGATTTATAGTTTAGAAACACTTACAAAAATGTATTGCAAATTTTTTCTAGGGAGACTATTTTAGAAGCATGATTTTAATATAAAAGCATTGATACTCACTGAGCTTATTAGCTCACCCCTAATTTTTTTGTTTTGGAAAAATACAAACCTTTCAAGATTAGGCACAGGTGCAGACGTTCAGGCAGTAGGGACTTCACATCCGGAGTAGATAGACTTCTGTCGAGTGCAGCTGTGATTCCTTTAGTAATTCATGTATGATGTTTATATCTTAAACATATGAAATGTTTTGTATATAAATATAAATTCCACTTTTGAATTTTGTATATATATTCATGCATATCATATTTTAGAGTTTGAAATTGTTTTAAGTTGAATACATGTTTGAGGTTGTTTATGATTTGTGGAAAAAAGGTCTGAGGCCCAGTAGTTGAGAAATGATTTATTTTGAAGTGTACAGGTCTTTTAAATGTGATTTTACAAGGTGGAATTTTTATAAAAAAAGATGTTATGCTGTCGAAATTTTTATAAAATCTTGTTTATAAACATAAATTTTAAATTGAAAAAATTTTCACACAATTCTGCTGATAAATAAATTTTAAAAAGGATTTCAAAAAGGGATATGCAGATTAGAAATTTAAAAAGACTTAGCTTCATAAAAACCTTTAAGCATGAGGGGATCCTGACTAGAGGACTACCGTGGGGTTGCCGGGCAGGTCGCCTTGAGAATAGGAGTTGGGGCCTATCATGAAATGTTTTATTAAAGTCCAAGTGAGATATATGTGATTTTAATGAGATTTCTATGCATGGATTTAGAGGATTTAAACTTCAAATTTGTGGGAAAACTAAGTTGGGATTTCAAGAAGAGTTGATAAGTTTACTAGTATAGGTGAATTGTTGATCTAAATTCAAATGAATGTTGTTTAGAATATAAGCTATCTTGCCATGAAAAGTGAATGATTTTAGTGTATTTAATGGCCATGAAAATGGAAAAGAGGATGTTGGATGCATGATGTCAATTTTGGCTAAGACTAGGGTTCATGCTATATGAATTGATTTTTATGGTTTGATGTATTTATGTGGTGTTATATGATTTTAAGATGATATGTATCAAAGAATGAAAAGAAAAAGTTTGCATTTGGTTGTATAATGCATTCGGCTAAGATTGGGGCATTTGAGGTGTACTTTGTGTTTTTGGTTGCTTGAATGGATTAAAATGATGATGAGATGAATTTAAGAGGATTAGTGCATAGAAAAGTCAAAAGAATGATGAGTATGTGAAGGAATATGTAAAATGACCTAGGTGATGGACATGTTAGATCAATAGTAGAATTAGGTGAACTAGTATTGCTTTAAATTGATTTGGTGATGAATGTTAAAGTAGAATGTGCATTGTAGGTGTAAAAGGAGCAAAGGAGAAGTATTGGAGGGCATTCCAGTAGCTCGGAAATAAGTGAGTGCAATCATGCTTTATAAATGTTCAATGCATAGCAATTTTACTTTTCAAACATTTCATAAGTTAAATTATAAATTTTTAGCAAGCATACTATCTTTTAATTTTCTTATTAGTTAAGTATGAAAGGAAATATTTATATATGAGATTATAAAAGTGATGAGTGAATTGTACCTTAGTAAAATGATGTGAGATATATTTCCATACCTTTATGCTTTTAGAACAAAGGATTTAATATTGAATCACATATACTAAGAAAGTTTTTAAAAAGGGCTGATGGTTTACCCAAATTTATAGACCCAATTTATAGTTTTATAGATTCAAACCCAGCCGGTATACCCCGCCGTGTATGGCTAGTATTGGGAGGGCGTGTCACTAACATCAAGGGGATTGAGTTGATCATATCTGTTGTGTCGCCCTCTATACATGTGAGATATTATCTTACTCTACGTATGCAACACATGAGACATAGATCTCCACTGCGTAGTAGTGGAATGTCTTTATAGCATTGTCACGTTGTACGCTGTTAGCATATTCACCACGTGACTAATATCTCACATTATGCAACATTGGGTCTATCGCCATGTGATTATAGCTCATTTGGGTTTCTATTAGTACAGTTTTTAGAAAGGGAAGCTTACTACTATATGTGAATTTTAGAATGAAAATATTTGAGTTATTCTCTGAAAGTTTACGAAATGTTTTAGCATTTTATGATTATACTTTAATATGAATCTTTAATATATTTCACACACGACCTCTAGTTTTCAAAATCACCTACTAAAATTTGTAAAATAAATGATTTTAGAAATGAAAAGTTTTTAAAAATATAAAACTCTATAAAATATTTTGAGAGTAAATTTTAAAATTGAAAAGTTTAAGTAGAAAACTTTACGCACTCACTGAGCTCCGTTAGCTCACTTTTTCTTGGTTTTATGTTCTAAAAACCTCCCCAGGTTCAGGGACGCGTGACCAGAGTGCTCATTCTCCTATGTCAGATTATGTGGGCTGAAGATAATTGAAGCATCTATGAAATGACCATCGTGCATATTTTGATTTAGATATAATCGTGTACAAGTTACACTTTTGGTTGTAAATAAATTTTGAAAATTTATCACGTCTGTAGTAACATATTATATCTATTAAAATGAACCAGTAAATGACTCTTTTATATGCCTAGAATGAATATTTGAGTTTTATGTAAATGTTTTTGATTTAATTGCATGAAAAATATATTGCGAAGTTAAAATGATTTTTGTTAAATTAGATTGATTGTGGCCAGGTTTGATGTGAGATGGATGGGAGGTCTAGTTGGTAGTGGAGAATGTGCGTGAGATTTTAGAAGTGTATATTTTTCTTTGTTACAGGGTGGCATAGTTCAATGAACAACTGTTATGCTGCTGAAATTTTATTAAAAAAATCGTAACTTTTGAAAAAGAAAATCTTAAAATTTCATAAATCTTATATTTAGCATCAATCGATTTTAAGGGTTCGCTCTATGAAATCCTTCTGGTGATGCTAGCTAGAGTCTAAAAGGGTTTCGTGAAGTGCTCGATGAGACCACTTGGATTCCAATAGAGGGAATTCGAATTGGGTCCCATCAAGTTGGTATTAGAGCCCGGTTTTGTATGCTTTTGATATAAAGTTTTATAAATAGTTAAAAGATTATTTCCAGAATGGCTTTTCTTGTAATTGCATGATTTTCGATATTATTTTCACTTTATGTATTGCGTGACATCATTCATGATTTCATTTCACATAATCATATATCGTCGAGGCCCCCCAGTTATAAGGAGGGCAGCTACGAAGGCACCCACACCTGAGGAGGAACACGTTGACGAGTCTGTCAATGTGCCTGTAGATCAAAAGCAAGCAGGACCCTCGCAACCTGTAGAGCCAGCGGGTGGAAATGTGAATGTGGAGTAAATGGCTTAGGTTTTAGCAATGGTGCTCCATCAGCAGCGAGAGGTCCGGGGATTCAATTGAATGCGCTCGAAAATTAGGTGTTAAACATTATGATGGAACAGGCAGTCTAGAGAGTGCGTTATCTTGGCTAGAGACAAATAAAGAGATATTCCAAGTTATGGGGTGTTTAGAAGATCAAATGATGACATTTTCCCTCTTTTTGCTAAAAGATAGAGCTAAGGATTGGTGGAAAACATTATAGAGGCGGAACGCAAGAGGAGTATCTTGGACACTATTCAAGAAAGAATTCACAGATAAATTCTATCCGAAGAGCTACCAAGATGCCAGAATGGAAGAGTTTTTCAAGTTGGAGCAGGGTGCTCTCTCAGTAGTAGATTACGAGAAGAGATTTTAGGAGTTAGTCAGACTTGTTCCTTTTATTGTAGATAATGAAGAGCAGAAGACGAAAAGGTTTGCAGCAGGTCTGAATCCCAAGATCAGGGCCTATGTAGCATCAACGACCCACACTCAGTACGACGAGTTGGTGGAAGCAGCTGTTAGAATGGAAAGGATCGTTGAAGCAATACCTAAGCCAAAAAAACCAACTTCAAAACGTGGATGGTCAGGCAGCCTTTTAGGAGGACCCAGTAAATTTGCAAGAATTAGGGAGGTTTTTAGAACATAAAACCAAGAAAAAGTGAGGTAACGGAGTTCAGTAAGTGCGTAGAGTTTTCTACTTAAACTTTTTCGTTTTAAAATTTACCTCCCAAAACATTTTAAAGAGTTTTGTATTTTTAAAACTTTTTCATTTCTAAAATCATATATTTTACAAAATTTATTAGGTGATTCTGAAAACTAGAGGTTGTGTGTGAAATATATTAAAGATTCATATTAAAGCATAATTATAAAATGCTAAAACATTTCATAAAGTTTCAAAGAATTACTAAAATATTTTCATTCTAAAATTCACATCCAGTAGTAAGCTTCCCTTTCTAAAAACCGTACTAACGGAAACCCAAAGGAGCTATAATCACATGGCAACTAACCTAATATCGCACAATGTGAGATACTAGTCACCTGACGAATATGCTAGCAGCACACAACGTGACGATGCTATAAAGACATCCTGCTACTATGCAATAGAGATCTATGTCTCATGTGTTGCATACGTAGAGTAAGATAATATCCCACACGTGTAGAAGGCGACACGACAAACACGACCGACTCAATCCCCCGATGTTAGTGACACGCCCTCCCAATACTAGCTATACACGGTGGGGTATACCAGCCAGGTCCGAATCTATAAAGCTATAAATTGGGTTTATAAATTTGCGTAAACCATTAACCCTTTTTAAAAACTTTCTTAGTATATGTGATTCAATATTAAACTTTTGTTCTAAAAACATAAAGGTATGGAAATATATCTCACGTCACTTCATTAAGATACAATTCACTCATCACTTTTATAATCTCATACATAAATATTTCCTTTCATACTTAACTAATAAGAAAATCAAAAGTTAGTATGCTTGCTAAAAATTTATAATTTAACTTATGAAATGTTTGAAAAGTAAAATTGCAATGCATTAAACATTTATAAAGCATGATTGCACTCACTTGTTTCCAAACTACTAGAATGCCCTCCAATACTTCTCCGTTGCTCCTTTTTCATCTACAATGTACATTCTACTTTAACATTCATCACCAAATCAATTTAAAGCAATACTAGTTCGCCTAATTCAACTATTGATCGAACATGTCCTTCACCTAGGTCATTTTACATATTCCTTCACATACTCATCATTCTTTTGACTTTTCTCTGTACTAATCCTGATAGGACCCAAACCAGACCTTATCTAGGCTCTCGTCTGGAGGATCCTGCTGGGCACTTCAACGGACTTCCTGAACCCGACTCGTCGGATTGAAGAAACCCAAGAAGCGAACCCCTAACTTGCTTAGCCGGTTTACTCGTTTAAACTTAAGAACTTGATTTTCTTAAAAATAGTTGAAAGTGATAAAAAAATTTCGCGATTTCATTTCAAAACGATTTTATAAAAATTTCGACAGCATAATGACTGCATTTTTAACAAATCCAAAATTTTACCTGCGAATAAACAAACACTTCGACTATAATTTCATTTTCCTCCCAATTTCTTTATCCACAATCATGCAACATCACCACACATATCTCAATCAACAAGCATGGAATCATAATATAATGTATAAGTATATAGATCTACATGAAAATCCATCACAAATCACCAAAATATTTACAACTATACAATCCAAATGCAAGTGTATTTCAAAATGTAATATATTCAATCCATATATACAAATGTACACAAGCATTTTACATGGTTCTCCCACCTATATATGTATATGTAAAACAAAATGTCATCGTCCTATCCAACGGTAGCACGCAACGGAAGATAATGGGCTACACAATAAATAAACAAGTTAGTGCAACAAGGTCATATAATATGACAAGCAATAAAGTAATAAACTAAAAGTTTAGTCACTTTTAAAACTTTCAAAATTTTAATATTTTCTTTTAGAATCCCCAAGTATACCCTCAAAGTCCTCTATCCATCACGGGCGATTTTTGTCTAACGCCAATGTGAAGCTACTACGGTATTTCAACCACTACGATACGGAATTTACTGCATCGCACGTAGGTGATAAATCTCATAACTGAGCAATTACAATGCGGAATTTTCAGCATCGCAATTGTAGCGTTAAAAATCTGGGCGACTATAAGTGGAATTTACTGCATCGCCACATAGTGCCAAACTATAAAATAACTAACTACGTGCGGAATTTTTTGTATCGCAACGTAGCGTTATACTTTCTAGGAAAATTGAGCAACTACGGACGGAATTTTCTGCGTCGTCGCGTAGTGCTAATTTCTCTATAATCTGAGAGACTACAGACAGAACTTTCTGCGATGTCACGTAGCACTAAATTTCATATAATCTTAAGGTGTATACATGAGTTTTAAAACTAAATTTATTTAGTGCAAAAGCACAAAACTAACTAGTTTTGGAACTTTTTAAAAACTCTCTCATCTCAACTCTTTTTAGAACAACTTAGTATTGATTTAAATCACTTTATGGATTCCATAAGAACCCATATACTCAAAACTTGAACTTTGATAGCTAAAAACCATTTTTATTTCCATTTAACATAATAGTCAAAGAGTGAAATAAAATTGGAAGTAACCATAAGTGACAAAGCACTTACCTAAGTCCGCACAAGACCGCGTCAAGCGCCTCCACGAGTCTCACGTGCCTTGATAGCTCGCTCTTCACCTACACAATACTTTCTTATTTAAAATACGCTACCATGCAGGACCGGTAGCCATCAGGGAGAGTCCAGTAAGGTGCCTAAGAGTGGTCAGCGCCCAGCAGGGTCACAGAGTCGGCAACAGAGCCAGAGACCCTAGACAAGTCAGAGTTCTGTTCTGTCGGCAATAGGGTCTAGGAGCCAGCAAAGCTGGAGGAGCTGACCAGTGTGTGCTAGATGTGGCCGGTTACACCACGGTGAGTGCCTACAGGGCAAGACCGGATTGCTTTAGATGTGGACAAGAGGGCCATTACATGCGAGATTGTCCTAGTGCAGTGGCTTCTAGTCCATCCAAGGCCATATCTACAGTTCAGGGATAGACTAGTGGGGGTCGTGGACAGAGAGGGGAGGCCCCCAGATCAGAGGAGCTACAGCCCCGAGCCACCTAGCAGTGGTACGAGTAGAGGTAGATCGCCTAGAGCACCGACGGGTAGACCTCGCAATTAGGCTGCTCGAGTATATACAGTGACCCAGCAGGCAGCAGATGCTACACCAGATGTGGTCATAGGTACCATTTCTCTATTTGATACTGATGCTCATGTATTGGTGGATCCAGGAGCCACCCATTCTTTTATTTCTTGAGAGTTCATAGATAGAGTCGGGATAGAGTTGAGACCGACCGAGTGTAGTATGGTAGTGTCACTTCCCACGGGTGATTCGCTTATTGCGGATAAAGTCTACATGGGAAGTAAGGTGACTATAGCAAGTCATGAGTTCGAGGCTGATCTAATAGTACTCGATATTCATGACTTTGACATCATTTTGGGCATGGATTGACTAGCTAAACATCGCGCTACTGTAGATTGCTATAGAAAAGAAGTTTAGTTCAGCAAGCCTGGGGAACTCGATGTGATCTGTTGTGGAGAGAGGAAAATACTCTCTACAAGTTTAGTAAGCGTGATACAAGCAAACAAGATGCTCCGTAAAGCATGCCAGGGGTACTTGGTGTATGCAATAGAAGTTGGCAGTAGTGAACTACAGTTGGCAAAAGTTCTTGTGGTGAACGAGTTCTTTGATGTATTTCCCAAAGACCTACCAAGATTACCTCCGAATAGAGAGATTGAATTCGAGATTGAGCTAGTACCTGGCACAGAGCCCATCTCTATAGCTCCGTATCGGATGGCACCAGCAGAGCTAAAGGAATTAAAGGTGTAGATGGAAGAATTGTTGAGTAAAGGCTTCGTTAAGACGAGTACATCATCATGGGGAGCTCCGGTGTTATTCGTCAAGAAGAAAGATGGAAGCCTCCGTTTATGCATTGATTATAGACAGCTCAACAAAGTAACCATCCGGAATCAGTATCCCCTACCAAGAATCGATGATCTATTTGATCAACTATAGGAAGCTAAGGTCTTCTTGAAGATAGATCTACGATCGGGGTATCATCATCTGAAGATGCGTAAGGAAGATGTTCCTAAGACGGCTTTTAGAACTATATATGGGCATTATGAGTTTTTGGTGATGCCATTCGGCTTAACCAATGCCCCAATAGCTTTTATAGATTTGATGAATCGTGTCTTCAGACCCTATTTAGACAAGTTCGTCATAGTCTTCATCGATGATATCCTGGTATATTCAGGTAGTATAGAGAAGCATGCAGAGCACCTGAGGATAATATTGCAGACTCTGAAAGAGCATCAGCTTTATGCAAAGTTCAGCAAGTGCCAGTTTTGGCTAGATCGCATGACATTTTTGGGGCATGTGGTATCAGCAGAGGGTGTTTCAGTAGATCCTCAGAAAATAGAGGCCATTGTAGATTGGAAACCACACACGAGTGTAACAGAAGTCAGAAGTTTCTTGGGTTTAGCTAGTTACTACAGAAAGTTCGTAGAAAGGTTCTCAAAGATAGCTACTCCACTGACCAAGTTAACAAGAAAAGAAGAGAAGTTCATCTGGTCAGAAGCTTGTCAGAACAGTTTCGATGAGTTAAAGCAAAGGCTGACTACTAAACCAGTGCTTACACTTCCCTCAGGAAGTGAGGGATTTATAGTATATTACGATGCCCCCAGGCAAGGTAAATGTAGTAGCAGATGCACTAAGTAGGAAGCCCTCTAGTTCCCTAGCCCAGCTTAAAGCAGAATACTTACTGATGCTAGTAGAGTTGAGATCTATGGAGGCCAGTTTGGAGACCATAGAGTCAGGTGCCTTATTAGCAGCTTTCCATGTTCGTCCAGTATTAGTGGACAGAGTCAAAGAATTGCAAGCTTAGGACCCTTATTTGATGAAACTAAGAAGCAAGATAGAGGTTGGGCAACAAAGTAGCTTCACCTTACGAGGTGAGGGGACACTAGTGTTGGGCCAGAGATTATGTGTCCTAGATGTAATAGAGTTGAAGAAAGAAATCATGGAAGAGGCACACTCCTCAGCATATGCGATACATCCAGGGAGTACTAAGATATATCGGACTCTGAGAGACCACTACTGGTGGAGAGGTATGAAGAGAGAGATAGCAGAGTTCGTATCTAAGTGCCTAACTTGTCGACAAATCAAGATGGAGCATCAGAAACCCGCAGGTTTACTACAGCCTTTATCCATTCCTGAGTGAAAATGGGAAAGGATCACGATGGATTTCGTGATGGGACTTCCCAGGACACAGCGTGGACATGATGCCATTTGCGTTATAGTGGATAGATTGACGAAGTCGGCCCACTTCATTCCTATTAATAATACCTATTCTCTGGAAAGATATGCACAGCTGTATGTAGATGAGATTGTGAGATTACATGGTGCACCAGTGTCCATTGTATCAAGTAGAGATCCTCTCTTCACTTCTCGATTCTGGCCGAAGCTACAAGAAGCGATGGATACCAGATTGCACTTCAGTACTGTTTTTCACCCACAGACAGATGACCAATCAGAGAGAACCATTTAGACTCTTGAAGAAATGGTGATAGCCTGTGTGATAGAGTTCAAAGGGAGCTGGGATAATTACCTAGCATTAATAGAGTTTGCCTACAACAATAGCTATCAGTCTAGTATTGGTATGACACCGTATGAGGCGTTGTATGGCAGAAAGTGTAGAACCCCAGTTTGTTGGGATGAAGTGGAGGAGAGAAGATTAATTGGCCCAAAGATTGTCCAGGATACAACCGAGAAAGTAAGTATGATAAGAGAGCGGTTGAAGATAGCAAGTGATAGGCAGAAAAGCTATGCGGATAATCGAAGAAAAGATTTAAAGTTTGAAGTGGGTGATCGAGTGTTCCTACGAGTCTCACCCTGGAAGGGTATTTTGAGATTCGGGAAGCGTGGAAAGTTGAGCCCAAGATATATAGGCCCCTATGAGATAGTGGACAAGGTGGGTGAAGTGGCTTATCGATTGAAGCTACCGTCAGAGTTAGCCAACATTCATGACATGTTTCACGTCTCTATGCTACGCAAGTATATAGCTGACCCTTCACATATTCTGAAGGAGCAACCAGTTCCGTTAAAGAAAAGCTGGACCTACGAGGAGCATCCAGTAGAGATCCTAGATCGTAGAGATCAAGTGTTGCGTAATAAGGTGATTCCATTAGTGAAGGTGCTATGGTGAAATCACGGGTCAGAAGATGCTACATGAGGGCCCGAAGCATAGATGCGTGCCCAATACCCTCAGTTGTTTGACTAAGGTACGCAATTTAAAATTTCGAGGACGAAATTTTCATAAGGGGGGAAGAAATTGTAAACCTCTAGTCTCGACTTATAAATTTCTAGTATTAGAAGCTAGATTAGGGAGATAATATAAATCCCTATATTTAATTAATTGAACTTTGTGGCCTCAGAGATTTATTAATTTGAGAGTACGACGAAATTCGCCGACCATAAAGAGTTAAATGACATTTTAATAAAAATGTTAGAAGAAAAAACAAATTTGGACAATGATAAGTCGAATTGAAATTTAATTAAAAAGAGAGAGTCAAGTGGTCAATAAGACAAGCTTGACGATCGAAAGCAAATTCTAACAAGACGAATAATTAAATCAAATGATGAAAGTTAAATTGGAAACAAATATGGATGAGCAAATATGAGAAACAAAGAAAAGAGAGGAGATTGAGATGAAATTAAAAAGAGTTGGGGTATGATGCAAATAAGAGAAATATGACTACTATAAATATAATACTTAAGCTGAAAATTTCAGCAAACACACAAGTCATCAGCCGAGAAACAAAGAGAAGATTCGAGAGAGAGTAAGAGATCGAAGCTGTTGTCGGTGAGAGAAGAAACAGAAATCTCAACCGTGAGTCAAGGTAGAGACCGAGAAGAGAAGAAGATAATGAGAAGTAACCAGCAGTAAGGAGGCAAAGTAGCTGCTGGTCGAGCAAGAGGCAGCAACGTGCAACACCAGAAACAGATTCGCGCAGCACACTGGAACCAGAGCAGAACAGTTCGCGCGCGAAGGAGAAGTTACTGGCCGTGACTGCAACTTGCTGTCCAAGCGAGAGAGGAAGAGAAGGAGGAGGCACGAAGAAGAATGAGCACCAGCAGCTACTGGTTGTGAGGGACGTGAGCAGAAACGTGAAGAAACAGTAGGGGCTGGTCGGTCAGGAAAGAAAAGAGAAGAAAGACCTTCCAAGCAGCCTTCCATCCTCTCAACCCATCTCCTAAGGCCTCTTGCAAGTCATCCAAACCCTATAAACAAGGATTGAGTAAGATCGTAACTCATCCTCTTTTAATTTATGCAGAAACTGAAATAAAGAATGGTGACAGCTTGTGGTTGTTGTTGTTGTGGTGGAGTTGTGTTGGTTAAATTGCTTTTAAACCTTGATAGAACCTCATAGGATTGAAATAGGCACTTAAATGATGAGTTTTGAGTGTAAATAATGCATTGAAATGGTGTATATGGGCTGTTATACTCATAAACAAAGTTGAAACAGAAAAATGGTTGTCATGCACTCCAAGTGAATGACACAAAACTTGAGTGAAATTTTAGTGTCCAAATGAATAAATAAGGTTTATGTATGTGTTAAAGACTTGTAGAACAGTAGATAAGCTTTGAGATTAAGTGGTTTTGAATCCAAGTTTGGGCAAAAAAAGAGTTAGAAAAGCTTAGAGAATTGTTAGAATCGCAAAAAGGTAATTTTAGACAAAAATTATGATTCCCGAGTTCAAATTTTGAGCTCTAGAAAACCTGACTATATTTGACTTATATGGGGGTGTTCTACACCTCAAATGATACTTAGGAACCATAGAAAATCATAGGTTTTGGAACAGATCGAATCCGATAAAAATTGTGCAAGTTATGCACAAAATAGTGACGTTAGAGCTCTGAGAAGTGAAACGACTATCCTAATGCAATTTTTATTGCATGAAATGAGTTTGGTTGATCATTATTAGTTAAATGAGGCTTAGCTATGGAAGAAAAACTAGCGTCGCTAATCCGAAACATAAAGTATACAAAACGCGCACTAAAAGTGCCCGAAGGTGTCAGAAATAGGGCGTTTTCCTTAGATTTGACCTAGTAAACGATAATATTTTTCAACGAAATTTGACGTGTGACTAGAACGTGAGATAAGTGAACTGTAGGAAAAAGAACGAAAGAAAACGGAACCCCGAGCAGTATGCTGTCACTTGTTCTGTTATGGGCTGTAAGTTGAGTTTAAAAATGTAATTTTTCTTTTCGAGCCTCCAACAACTAAACGGACCGCGTGGGGTGGTCTCTATGGGTCTAAAACTAAAAATTTTACACACAAATCAGGATTAGAGAGTCTCAGTTGAATTAGCAACAAGTTAGGAGATTATAGAGAAAAAGAGGTCATGGTTGAGATTTTTGAGTTAAAGTTGAGAATTGAGATTTTTGTCGCTAGTAATGATGAGAAAATATTGTGTAGGTGACGAGCACATGAACGACGTCCACGAGCCTCGTTGAGACACTTGACGCGGAGTGACGCGACCTCGAGGTAAGTGGTTCACCACTTATGAGTACTTAAATTCTATGTTAATTCATGATTGTTTGTAATGCATATGGTATATAAGAAATAAATGAGAATGAATATGATTTTTAATATTAAGGTTAAAGTTTGAGTGTATAGGTTCCTATGGAACCTACATAGTAATTGAAATTGATACTAAATTGCCTTAAAGCGAGTGAAATGAGAAGAGTTTTTAGAAGTTTTAAAACTAGAAAGTTTTATGCTTTTGCACTTGAAGAGTTGAATATAAAACCCATGTATATGCCTTAAAAGTTTATGAAATTTAGCGTTACGTGACGATGCAGAGAATTTCGTCCATAGTCGCTCAGATTATAGAAAAGTATAGCGCTACGTTGCGATGCAAACAATTCCACACGTAGTTGGTTATTTGATAGTTAGCGCTACGTGCGATGCAGTAAATTTCGCTCGTAGTCGCCTAGAGTTTTAGCACTACATTTGCGATGCAGAAAATCCCGCATTGTAGTTGCTCAGTTATGAGAATTAGCGCCCTACGTGCGATGCAGTAAATTCCGTAACGTAGTGGTTGAGATACCTCAGTAAGCTTCACGTTGGCGTTAGTTATAATCGTCCGTGATGGTTAGAATGTTTAAAGGATATACATGGGGGTTTTGAAAGAAATCATAAAACTTGAATAAATGGTAAATTGCTATGTTAGTGTATGTAATATTACATTTCTCCGTTGCACTAACAGGTTTGTTAATTTTGTAGCCTATTTGCATTTTGTTGAAGAACTACCGCGGGCGATACGACGATCTTTTGTTTTGCATATATACATATAGGTGGGCGCATTGTGCGAGACATTGGTGTACATTTGTGTATATGTATTTAATGTATTACATTTTGAAACATACTAATATTGGAGATTGTAAAGTTGTAATTATTCATGCATTTTATATCTATGGTGCATATATGCATATTTTGAATTTGAGTTCATGTTCAATTGTGATGATAATACTTGGTTGTGAATAAAGAAGTTGGGAGGAATTGAGATCATAGTTGAAATGTGATTTTCTTTACAGGAAAATTTTGGTTTTATCAAAATGCAGTCGTTATGCTGCCGAAAATTTTATAAAAGTCTTTGAAATAAAATCACAAAAAATTTTTTATCACTCCGAACCAGTTAAAGAAAAACCAAATCACTAAGTTGTAAACGAGTAAACCGGTGTAACAAAGTTAGGGTTGGCTTCTCGGATGTCTTCGATCTGACGAGTCGGGTTCGATGAGTCTGTTGAAGTGCCTGGTAGGATCCTCCAGACAAGAGTCTAAATAAGGTCTGGGAAGGGTCCTGTCATATTGGTCGTCTGACCCGCCTAGCTTGATCGCAATGGACCGGTACCCTAATTCATTGTACCTACACCTGGGAGGTTTTGTAACATAAAACCAAAAATAACAGTAAGCTATGAAGCCTAGTGAGTGTGAGGGTTTGATTAAACTAAGTTTTATAACTACCTCCCGAAAACATTTTTCTTTAAAAGAAAAGGATTTGTTTTCGAAAACTTGAGTTTTATAAATTTTCTTTAGAGATTCAAAAACTTTTTCTGAAATAATTTCTTTTTGAAATCTGCTTTTTAATGGTATGCTGATCTTACTAAAATCTATACTAATGGGAACCCAAGGAAAACTATAACCACATGAATGGGTAAACTAGCTCCGTTCAGTGTGGGGGGTCACGTGGCGGAATATCTATCATTGCGCACAGTGACAAAGCTACAAAGACATCTCGCAACTATGTGGCGGAACTATCATCGCACATCGTAAGCGAGACAACACCCCACGGTATAGAAGGTGACTCACAGACATGACAGACTCTATCCCCCCGATGTTAGCAGACTAACCCTCCCAATACTTGCCCTACACTGTAGGGTATACTGGCCGGGTCTAAAATACCAGAAGGTCTTTCTATCAATAAGCTTGGGTTGTTCCACTAGTTCTTGAAAATCTTTACTCTTTTTTTTTTTTACTCTTCTATATTCAAATAAGCTAGTCTTTCATGTTAAATGTAAATTGTTGATTGGCTAAAAATAATTTATGAGAATTTATATAATAATTGCAAGAAAATTTAAAAAGCATAAATACAATATTTTCATATTCACTGTTTGCTGTCCTAATCACTTGCGCCAATGCTTCCACGACCTCCTCAGATAGCTCGCTGTCACAAACACTTAATTCACAAATGAAACCCTCAGTTAGCTAGCTAAATTTATTATCTAACTCCTAATCTTTACGAGCTGCTAAGGACTGCAATACTGTCAGTCCAGCTCGAGCTGTAAGCTCGCACCTCAACTCGCTCAACTTGCGCCTTCAGCGAGCTCCTACTTTTTCCTAGCTCAACCCGAACCGAGGGCACCAATCTTAGCGAGCTCACTCAACATAGCTCAAACTAAGGACGTCCTACTTTAGTGAGTTCGCTCAGCTTACTCCCTTAGCGAGCTGAGATCTTTTTCTAACTCAGGTCGCTTCTCATACCTCTAAGCTCGCCCTTACGAGCTACAGCCTTAAGCCAGCTCGGCCAGGCACCCTTGATGAGCTACGACCTCACTCAGCTCTTTTTACGAGCTCGCACGCAGCCTAGTCTAGACAGGCAAGGTGGAGAGCAACAGGTATAGCCCAGCTCGCTCTGACAGGATCCTTCCCAGACCTTATCTAAGCTCTCGTCTGGAGGATCCTAGCGGGCACTTCAACGGACTCCTCGAAACCGACTCATCAGATCGAAGACATTCGGGAAGCGAACCCTAACTTTCTGTACCAGTTTACTCATTAAAACTTATCGATTTGATTTTATCTATAACTGGTTGGGAGTGTTAAACCTTTTCTTTGATTCTATTTCAAATTCATTTTATAAAAATTTCGGCAGCATAACGGCTACGTTTTAATAAAACCAAAATTTAACCTGTAAGGAAAATGACACTTCGACTATTTCTGAACACCTCTCAACTTCTTTATTCTCAATCATGCATTATTCATCACAATTTCATAAGCATAAACAATGAGTTCGAATTCAACATGTACATATATGAACTATATATTTAGAATGCATGATTATATTTACATTTTACAGTCTCAACATCATTCAAATTCAGAATATACATGATTAAATACATAATACAAAAATGTATATACACGTCTTGCGCTATCGCCCACCTATCAATGTATATGCAAGCAAAAGGTCTCAATCTCGTCCGACGGCGGCACGCAATAAAAACAAATGAGCTACAAAATAAATCAGAGGTTAGTGCAATAAGGATATATAATATCACATACACCAACATAAGAATTCATTATTTACTCGAGTTTTACAACTTCTTTAAATTCTTCCATGTGTATCCTTGACTCATTCTAACCATCACGGGCGATTATAACTAACGCCAATCGTGAAGCTAATAAAGTGTTTCGACCACTACGTTACGGAATTCACTGCATCGTACGTAGGGCGCTAAACTATTCACTGAACAACTACAATGCGGAATTCTCTGCATCGCAAATGTAGTGCTAAATCTCTTGATGACTACGAGCGAAATTTACTGCATCGCGTCGTAGCGCTAACTGTCAACTAACCAACTACGTTACGGAATTGTCTGCATCGCAAAGTAGTGCTATACTTTTCTATAAACTAAGCGATTACGAACGGAATTCTCTGCGTCGTCACGTAACGCTAAATCTCATAGCTTTTAAGGTGTACACATGGGTTTTCCTAGTACATTTCTTTAAGTGCAAAAGCACAAATGTCACTAGTTTGAAAATCTTGAAATTTTCTCATTTCAAATTCTTTTCTTGACAACTTAACATTCATCTCAACTGCGATAGATCCCATAGGAATCTAAACTTTCAACTTAAACTTCAATAATAACAATCACATTCATTTTTTTTTAGTACTTAGCTAATATATTCATTTCGACATTAAAAGATTGACATGGAATCTAAGCAACTACAAGTGGCGAACCACTTACCTCAAGGCCGCATCAAGAGTCTCGACGAGGCTCCTGGACGCCGCTCACGCGCTCGTCACCTACACAATATGATCTCATCATTACTATTAACAAAAATCTCCATTTCTCAACTATATGCTAGGAATTCCCAACTATGCCCAATTTTCTCTATATAGCTCTTAACTCATTTCTAAATCAACCGAGACTCTTAAATCCTGATTTTTGTGGAAAATTTTTAGTTTTGGACCCCTAGGGATATCCCCACACGGTCCGTTTACTTATCGGAGGCTTAAAACGAAAAATCACAATTTTATTTAAAATGGACAGCCCTTGACAGAATAGGCGATAACCTGCTACTCGGGGCTCCATTTTCCTTCGTTCTTTTTCCTATGGCTCACTTACATCACATTCTAGTCACACGACAAATTTCATTGAGAAATATTATCGTTTGCTATGTCAAATCTAATGAAAACGTCCGTTTTGGATACTTTCGGGTGCAATTTAATGCACGTTTTATAAACTCTTGGTTTCGGATTAGCGACGCTAGATTTTATTCCATAACTAAGCTTCATTTAACTTATAATGACTAACTAAACTCATTTCGTGCCATAAAACTTGCATTAAGCTAACCGTTTCACTTCTCAGAGCTCTAACGGCACCATATTGTGCATAACTTGCACAATTTTTATCGGATTCGTTCCGTTCCAAAACCTATGATTTTCTATAGTTCCTAGGTATCATTTGAGGTGTAGAACACCCCCAAATAAGCCAAATATGGTCAGGTCTCCTCTAGCTCAAATTTGAGCTCGGGAATCACATTTTTGGCTATAACAATGCTTTGAAATCTCTAAACACTTTTCTAAATTTTTCTAACCTCTTTGAGGCTTAAAATTGGTTTCAAAACCATCAAATTTTAAGGTCTAACTACTGCCCTTCAAGTCTCTAATACATATATAGATCTAACTTGGTCATTAGAGTGCTCAAAATTCACTCAAAACTTTTCTCAATCACTTGATGTGCATATAGAATCATTTTCGGTTTCTATTTTGAGGGAGGGTGTGACAGCCCTTTTACATCAAGTTATGGCATCAATTACACCCAAAACTCCTCATTGATGATTCTATAACAATCTCATAAGGTTCTAACAAGATTTAAAAGCAATCTATCATCCAAATCAACAACAACAACAACAAGAGCTGTCATCAATATTGTTCTGTTTCAGCAGAAAAATAAAAAGAGAAATGGTTGTAATCCCGCTTAGGGCTGGTTTGGAGAGTTTGGATGACTTACTAGGGACCCTAAGAGGTGGATTGAGGGGATGAGAGGCTGGTTGGGAGGTTCTTTCTTCCATGGCTGACCAGCTTGTCGCGATTCTGCTCGCGATTGTGCTTCGCGACCAGCTCGGGTTCTGCTCGTCTGGTTCTGCTCCTGCTCGTACCTCCCACGTCCAGCAATGGCTAGAGCACCTCCTTCCTCATCCTTGGCTGTCCAGCTACTGTAGTTCGCAGTCAACAGCCCCTCATCCTCGACCGTTCTCGCGTGAACGAATCTGCTAGCGTCCAGCTCGCGATCTTGCTTCTGCGTTGCTGTTTATCTCGCTTGACCTGCAGCTTTCTTGCCCTCTTCTGCTGCTGATCACTTCCTTCTTCACTTGGCTTCTTCTTCTTCTTCTGGTTCTCTCTTCCTTGGTTCACGCTAACAGCCCCTGCTCTCTTTCTCTCGAACTCTCTCGACTCTCGGCTGACTGACTGTTTTTGTTTGTGTTTTTGTGCTGAAAATTTCAGCTAAGTGATGTTTATATAATAAACAACTTTTACTAATTGCATCTTGTCCCATTTCTTTTTAATTTTATTTAACTCTCATTTCCTTTCTTTGATTCTCATATTAGCTCCTCTATACTAGTTTTAATTCTCGTTTCGTTAACATTTTCCTTCAATCGTCAAGCTTAAATTATAAAAAAAAAAACTAAGCTTATTTTATTAATCTTGACTCTCTCTTTTTAATCGAATTTTAATTTGATTATCATTTACTAACATCTTGGATTTCTGGACTTAGATTTTCATTGGGACGTTACTAAACTTTTTAATACGACGAATTTCGTCGTATTCTAAATAAATATATTTCGGAGGCTATGAAATTGAATTAATTAAACATAGAGAGTTATATTTTATCTCTCTAACTTAATTTCTAACGTTGGGACTTTAGAAGTCGGAGCTAGGGGTTTACACGCTCTCCAGTCAACCATCTCAACTAGCTGAGCGCACTAAGGGTCTTATCCAGCTTGCACCTCACGAGCTTCCGCTCTGACTCACACTTCAGATCACACACATACATTAAATCAACATATCATCAGTTCTTCACCAAAACTCAGGTCGCGACCTCATCAGGTTCAGCGATGCAAACTGAATCATCCCAAATCAAAATCAAACTACCACAAATTAACATTATTATCAGCTATTTCACTTACCAGACCTTTGCGAAGCCTCTTTCCTTGCTTTCTCTCTCGCTTACAGCTTCAACCCATCAAATCTATACACCAAGAATCTCGTTAAATGCTTATAAACTCAGTAGCTGTTACTCGACAGTTTTTCACCAACATAAAACTATAGAAACTCATTTTTATCAATTAAATCTTACCAGATCTACTCCTTAAACTTGTTCTTCACCTTTCAATCAGCTTGATCCTCCTCAAAAAATGGTAGAAATCCGACCAGAATAGCTGCAGATCTGTTCTCCTTCCTCTACCTGCGACAGCTCCTCTCTCACTCTCTTTTTTCCAGATCTTTCTCCCATCGATACACTCACCACACACCTATATTTATAGGCATGGGTTAAGCTTGATTCCACCCTTGGACTTCTTTAAAATTACACTTTTACCAGATTCTAGAGAATTCTTCATTTTTCCCCAATGTCCTTATCCTTTCCTCATATTTATAATTTTACCATTCTTAATAAAATCTTTTATTTTTACCATTTTACCTCAACTTTTAATATTAAAATTTTCCCCCAATCATTTTAGAAACTCTATAAAAATTAAATTGCACTTCTAAATACTCTAAAAATCTATTTTATTATTTTATAAATAAAATTTATCTCATCTTATACATGGATACAGTAGAACTTGGGAGCTGGCGTTACATAAGGAGCTTAGATTTTTAACGATGGTCTGCATGTAGCGACCTAACTACTTCCTTCTATGTGGAGATGTTTTCAAGTCACAGACGCCAATCACACAAAATAGGAGATGATGACTCTTCCGGTTCGGAGGAGCTCAACGTGGAGGATTCAACGTAGAGGAAGTTTGCATTGCTGAATAAGTGACTTCTTTAAGTGGTGAAGTCGCCGGGGATTTCGTAGCTCAAGTTGACCCCGTTATAATCTGTTAAATCGTCGAGGAACGGCAAGCTCATGAGGTTTTTATACACTATGCCTCGAAGATAAAGTATGAGGAGTTGGGCGAATTGCTTTATAGTATGAACTTCCTAAAGGTTATTGTGTCATGATGCCTTCTTCTAATGACCACGTAGCGTATCCTTCTAGAGGGTTCATTACCATCAGCACTCATCATCTTAGGTACGGGCTTAGATTTCCAATCCATGCCTACCTCATCAATCTCCCGAATAGGTTAGACTTAGCCCTTTTCAACTAACCCTTAACTCTATTCTTAGCTCACGTTCTTGGCTTTAATTTTCAAAAGGAACGACCTTCCACCTTCAAACCCAAGAATCTGCTGTCACTTCTTTAGTATCAAAAGTGTATACGACTTAAAAAGGGGATGCAAGATGGGATTTACTATCTCACAACTCGAAAAACAAACTTCAAAGATCTCTTACCTCAGGGCCATGGGAAGGGCAAGTCCAATGGAGGCGATTATAAGATAAGTTAGTTTTATATTTCTTGCCTTTCCCTTAGACAACTCCATAATTTCTCTTCCATCCTTAGTCTAGGTAGCTAGATGGGACCGGCTTTTACGAGCTACAAATTTTTTTTTTTTTAATTTTTCTTCTTTTTATCTTGCAAACTTGACAAGAGATAAGGCAGCCCTTATTGGCAAAAAGGTCGAAATTCTCAGGATACTTACAGTTTCGCATGAAGGAAGAACCAGTCACACGTTCGATGATGAGCTCCTCAGGGCTTACTAGTTAGCTCATTCTCTGGAAAGCGAGCTTCTTGAAAACAAGAGGGACATCGAAATTCAGGGTAAATTTGAGCTTGCATCTGCTTTCAACGCTATTGGTAAAGTAGAGACTATTTCGGCCCCTTATCCGATTTCGGTTTTTGACCCTCAACGAGCTCTAGAAATGGTAAAGCTTGCCCTCCGTTAGGCCTCTTCAACACGACCTGTCCAATCTACAACTCCTTTAGCTGTTGCCTCTGTTGAGGCGACCACCTCGACACTGAGTTCAGATCCTTCATAAGTCCAAGTCCCTACCTTGCAGCCAAAGGTGGTTGAAGTTCAATATGAGTAAGTGAGAGTTCCTACTCATGAGGTGCAATCTGTTCCGAGTAATGGAGCCAAAAAAAAGTCAATGTCCAATCTTTTTCCAGCCAAGTGACGACAAGTAGATAAGGGTAAGCAGTCCGAGGTCGTAGAAAGAAGGGTTGAGCCACAGGCTAGGGCATAGCCTAAAGACAGTTCAGGAGGGATATACTTCGACGCCCTCCTCGACAACTTGTCCACAATCCTAAAGAGCTCCACCAAGACCTTGGACAAAGAGGGCATGAGAGGTGATGCTTTGTGTGGCTACAAAGCTTGCCACGAGCTACTGGTAATCTCTAATACATTTGGCTTACTTGCTTTTCTTGCTTTCTTGGTTTAATATTAACCTGTTGCATTTTAAGCCATTATGGGTGTGATAAAATAGATGTAGGAGGTCCACGATTTTGAGGATGAAAAGAAGGAGTTCGAGAACGAGAAGAAAAAACTGAAGGACGTGCTCTCGTTCATGGCTGTAGAGGCTAAGAAGCAAAGAACTTAGAACAACTCTTTCTGACCAAGCTAAAGAACGCTAAGAAAGCTAGGAAGGAAGTTGAGGATGCTTTGACTCACGAAGAAAATGCTCATGCAGCTGTGACGTCACACTTCACCACCAAACTCCTCAAAAGTGAAAAGGAGCTAAATAAAGCAAAGAGCAATCTAGAGAAGGCTTTGGAGAAGGCTAAGAAGGAGGTCGCTCTTGCCAAGGAGGAGGTCGTCAAAGTTAAGAAGGAAGCCGAGGTACGGGTCACCAAAGCTAGAGAGGATGCAGAATCAGTGACCTCTAGTAATTTCCTTTACACCTTATGAGGAGTTCATCCAGAACTGGACTTCTCGTTCCTTCGCGAAGAGGTAGTTACGGAGGTGGAGAAGTACAAGGAGCAAACTGCCCAATCCTCAATTGTTCCAAATGCAGCATCTTAGAATATTAAGCTCTCAGATGCGACCTTCTAGGATGAGGTAGCTCAGATTGTGATACCTTCAGATGTAGCCCCCTAAGACCGGGCTCCCAGTAGATTGCATGCCATATTGTCCCCTCTCCCCCCCTTTTGTTTTTCCTTTAAAATTTGTCATGACTTTATGCTACATTCACCTCGCTTTGCGAGGGTATTTGTAATAAATATTTGGACCTCATTTTGCAATTATTATTATTGAACTTATTCACCTCGTAGTGAGGTTTATTTTAAATGAATTTGCTTTACTTCAATGCTGTCTTGTTTTTGTTTCTCTTTCTTTTTCTAAGCTTTTGAATTTTCTACGAACTGAAAAGTTAGATAATCAAGGTATAAATAATTGGTAATAGAACTTGGTGGGAGCTTGGGAGGCCGGTACCTCGATTACGACATTGAAATTTTGTCAAACAATATAGTGGGTCAGAACCTCGGCTATCATAATGAAACTTTGTCGAGCTATGTGGTGGGTCAAATCCTCGGCTGTCATAGCGAAATGTTGTCGTGACAGGACCCTTCCCAAATCTCTCATCTGAACCCGAGAAAGACCCTATAGCACCCCGACAAAACTCCAATGAACCCTAACTTTGGCCCGACGAAATTATGTCAGAGCACCAAGACTTAGTTTAAACTTGTTTTTTAAACATTTACTAGGTGGCAAGGGTAAAAATTTTTCATTTTCTGATGAAAATCCAACAACACACCGGCTGTTTATTGAACTATGCCACCCTGCAAATTCAAGTACAATTTAAAAACACTTCTATAACACTCAATCTCAACTACTAGAGGTTTCTGGCCCTCATCCCAAAATCAATTCCAACATGAAAAACCACAATCACAAAAATTAATTGAAAAACTAAAACTTTCTTATCAAAACATCTTTATAAAGACATACACCCAAAAACTTGTATTTACATTTACAATTTACACCATGCTTTGATACAAAATATGCACATGACAAAAATATGAGCTATATAATGTGATAAAGGTCGTCCGTCAGTCAATCTGCGCGTCTGTCTTAGCCTTATCTCCTAAATAACTCACTTTTGTATTTGAGGTAAAATTTTTAAGAAACACATTGAAAAGAAACTGTGAGCAAAACTTAGTGAGAATAACAATTTAATAAAACTAAGGAAGAACAGTTTTATACTTTTCTAAAGAGCAAAATACACAAAATCCCCTTAAGGTAAGCCTTTAAAGACACGGAGTCAATATTTAGATTTTATAACAAATTAACCTCCAACCGTTTGTGACTGTTAGTACATGTTAGTACAATGAAAGGTAATTTGGTCATTGTGGTTAGGAAACCAGCTGACATTGTAGAATTTAAAAAAAAAAAAAATGGGAACCCAGATGATGAACTTCTAGGTTCCTGGATGAACATCATCTGGGTTCCTAGATGATGTTCATCATCTGGATTCGTCCCAGACCTGGTGAACATCATCTAGGAACCCAGATGATGCATCATTATCAAACAAGAAAATTACAAAATAAATTATAAAAAAAACAAACACAACTGGGTTCCCAAACTAAACAAAAGAAACCCAGAATCATCATCATCATCAACTCCATCTCAGAAGTCAAACTCCATCTCAGAATCATCATCATCAACTCCAAAACTCTACTTGAAAACCAAACTCATCTCAGAATCATTATCATCATCATCATCAACAACAAATCAAACTCAAACATAAACAAAAGAATCATGACCAAAAAATCATCAACAAACCTATTCACGAACCCAAACATCTCTGGGTTCGAATCGAATCCAGATTTCATAAATCTGGATTCGATTCGAACCCAGAGATGTTTGGGTTCATACCCAGACATCTCGGTTTGACTAACCTAGATGCTGGGTTCAATTCGAACCCAGAGACATTTGGGTTCGACGAACCCAGATGTCTCTGGTTTGACGAACCCAAATGTCTCTGGTTTGTGGAACCTATATGAACTTTGGGTTCCACGAACCCAAATGAACAAGAAAATAAGAAGAAGAAGAAAACAAGAAGAAGAGAAAAAGAAGGTCGTGAATAGATGAGAGAAATAGAGATGAAAGAGAGAGAGTGGGTCGGTGAGGTTTGGTGGAAAGGATGGTGGTCGGCGTGCGAAGGGGCGGTGGTGATCTGGTCTCTAGTAGAGGCTGGTGGAGAGAGAGAGAGAGAGAGAATGGAGAATGAGAAGTTTTTAATAATTTTTTTTTATTTATTATTTTATTTTAATAATATTTTAAATTATTTTAAATTACAATTTTAAATTATTTCAAACAGTAAGGGTATTTTGGTCTTTGCAAGTCAAAAATTAGTCAACCGTCTTATTTAACCGTATTTGACTGTTAACTTCGGGCTTTTCTGTTATGAAAATGAAACATTGTATCCCTCTGATTAATGTCATACCTCGAGGGGGTCTGGTGTAATTTGCTCTTTTCTAAAATACTTTATTGAAACTCGTTCGAAAACTGTTTTCCAAGCTTGTTCTAAATCTTTTTTTTTTTTTTTTTTTTTTCTGTAACTTTCTCATTTCTCGCCTGAATGGTAACCCAGAGAAACTACTCCTATCGTGGAAACTTAAAATCTCTTGCTAGCCACTAGAAATTAAGGAATCTGACATATGTAGTCGTCGATGCGAGAAACTCTGGGCACGCGTTACCCCCACGCAATCAGTTTGAACTACACTACCCTTATACGTGCAGAGGGTGACTCAACTGACTCTCTCTCTTAGGAGTCATCCAAACTCCACTCTTAGTTAGTGACTCTCTTACATCTACAGTACATGCATAGGGTACTCGGCCTGGTACTCAACTGGGACTAGGGTAAACCATCGACGTAATAAAATACTTTTTCTCGTTATTCTCAAATAAGCTCGTTTTTAAGGCAAAAGCCTAAAATCTTTACTTCTAGTATGTTTTCGGTGTAAATCTATACCCAATTGGAAACTCACATGCTAGAATCTTAGTATAATTTCAATAAATAACTTAATTATGAAATAAATAAATTCATATGAACAGAAAATAAAATACATTTATTTATATATAACAACAAGTAAGAAACAAATTAAATAACACTTGAATGACTAGCTTTCTACTCATGAAACGCCCTTCGATAGATGACAATTTTCCTCCGGAAGCCTCCAAAACTTTCTGCTTTCACCCTAAAATATCAAATACTCATTTAGAATAACTAAACTCACTAATACAAAGCTATAATTAACTTCTAAGGCCATTTAATTCTATAAAAGCCTTTTTTTTTTTTACGCCTAAACTTTCTCAACTAAGATTTAACTTATCCTAGGCTTTCGAATTCCGATTTGTTTTTGCGAATCCTATTTATTATCACCTAGGAACACCCCAGTATACTCGAAATAATTTTCTAAAGGTTGGAACGAAAAAATTGAAAAATAAGGGGTGTCAAACCTGAATGCTACCTAGAGGCCAATCCAAAGCTTTTCTTCATTCCGTTTTGCTCCAATCATCTCTCTAACTCGCGTCTAGGTCGGCCATGAAGTGAATTCGGAAAGAAACGATTACCGGATGGGCGTTCCTAGCCAAAACCCATATTTTTCCAGTACTTTTTCATACACATTTTTACTTAAAGCATGCAATCAACTTATTTCTTTCACATCTTTCTTTCACTCAAATATGATCAAACATATTCATTTCATGCATCAAAAGAATGCTTTTACATGAGATTCCTTAATGCCCTTCAACTAAGCTAAAATCACTAAACTTGTCTCTACACTTTTACTTATTCAATTCTAACACTTATATAAGATTTCTTAATTTCAAATATGCCTAGATTTAAGCTCAAAACATGGAATCAAAGATGGGCTCACCAAGCCCTAAGTTGGCCGTGAATCACCCCTTACATACTTCAACATTTAACTTTCAATTTTCATCACACTAACTACACCAAAATCATCACCAATCAACCTAGTTTCAATCCATAAACTCAAAACAACATTTGAAGCAAGATGGAGAATGAGTTTTTAACTCATCTAGGTTGAATTAAGACAATGAAACTCACATATTTAAACTTTAATCTTACTCCAAATTTGCCCCTAAAGCTTTGGTTAAGGATAAGAAGCAATTTAATGATGAGATTCTTGATGAAATTGCTTGAAATCCCTTGGTTTCTCCTCTTGCTTATGGATGGCACCACCACCACTCTCTCTCTCGGTTTTGGACGAGCAAAAACAATAGAAATGAGACAAAATATCTTCTATTTATAGTGGGGAATTTTTTCTTAAAAAAAAATACTTTCTTTTAATTAAACTTAGCCCCTTGAACTTTACTTAATTCCATTTTTGACCCTTAACAAGATAAGATCAATTCTAATTGGTTCATTTGTCACTTTAAAAACCACTTATTCAATCCACCAATCAAAAGATTCTAAATGGTTCATTAAGCACCATAAATTCTATCACACTTGGCTAATTCTCATTGGATGAACTTTTAAAACTTTTTAACTTTGATTGTGAGCTTATCTCATCCTATACTCTCCCATATCATTCTCTAATACCCTTGGGTCCTTTAATCGACATCCAACTCGCGATGCGAATATAAATTTAACTTTAAAGACTATTACAGGAGTGATACTAGTAAATCGTAATCGAAGGTTTACATGTCGAGCAATGTAGGGGGTCGAAATCTCACTTACCATAATAAAATTTTGTAGAGCTATGTAAGGGTCAAACCTCACCTACCATAATAAAACTTTGTCGAGCTATGTGGGGGGTCGGAACCTTGCCCACCATAACGTAGTGTGGAGCTAGTAGGTCGGAACCTATCAGCATAATCGCGAGCTAGTAACTCAGAACCTGTTAGCATAATTGCGAGCTAATAGGTCGGAACCTATTAGCATAACTGCGAGCTAGTAAGTTAGAACCTATTAGCATAATTATGAGCTAATAGGTCGAAACCTATTAGCATAACCGCGAGCTAGTAGGTCAGAACCTGTTAGTATAATTGTGAGTTGTTCAATAGGTCAGAACCCCAGCTAACAGCATAATATTGAGCTGTCCAGTAGGTCGGAACCTCAACTAACAATGTAATGTCGAGCTGTCCAATAGGTCGGAATCTCAACTAATAGCATAATGTAGAGCTGTCCAGTAGGTCGGAACCTCAACTAATAGCATAATCACGAGCTATCCAATCGATCATAACCTTAGCTAATTGCATAAAGTTGAGCTCTCCAATAGGTCATAACCTCAACTAACAGCATAATCACGAGCTATCCAGTTTGTAATAACCTTAGCTAACAGGATAAAGTTGAGTTGTCCAGTAGGTCGGAACCTTAGCCAATAGCATAAATTTAGTCAAGTTATATCCAATAGGTCGGATCCTCAACCAATATAGCAAGACTTAATAAAATTTTGTCAAGCTATGTCTAGTAGGTCGAAACCTCAGCTAATAACTTATAAAATTTTGCTTATCATTTAGCATTTAATAAAGAATCAGTAGAGATTATTCAGAGTAGAGCAGTATGAGAACCCTGGAGCTTTTGTTGATTTTCGAAGATTAAATTACAAGTTAGAAGTTGGAACCTTGCTATTGCTGTGTTGGTTGTGGTGCTTGTTGATGACAGGACCCTAACCAGACCTTCTCTAGGCTATTGTCTAGAGGATCCTGTCGGGCATTTCAATGGACTTCCTGAACCCGACTCGTTGGATTGAAGAAGCCCGAGAAGTGAACCTTATACTTCTTAGTCGGTTTACTCGTTTTAAACTTAAGAATTTGATTTTTCTTTAAAATAGTTGGGAGTGATAAAATTTTTCACAATTTCGTTTAAAACAATTTTAGAAAAATTTCAGCAGCATGACAACTGCATTTTTTACAAACCCAAAATTTTACTTGCAATGAAATTACACTTCGACCATAATTCCATTTCCTCCCAACTTATTTATCCACAATCATGCATTATTAACACTATTTCCACAACAATATGCATGAACTCAAGCCAAAATATGCATATAATACATCATATGTGAAAATGGATAAATAGTTACAATAGCATTTACAATCATATAATTCAAAATACAAATACTTTTCCACAATTTACGTATTCATCTCATATACACGATTTACACCAACATATTGCATGAGTCACTCACCTATAAACAAGATCTCAAATCTTTCGGCAATGGCATCCCCTATAATAACACCTAACGAGATAAGCAAACTACACAATAAAAGAAAAAAGTTAATTCGTCACATAATAATAATAACACATAATAACATTCTACTTTGATACTTTACTTATATTGATGTTGAAATTTTTCAATTTTTGAAACATTTCTCATAAAAAGACCATGTGTATACCCTAACGTACTCTAGCCATCACGTGACGATTTTTCTACTCACACCAATGTGAAGCTACTATAGTATCTCGACTACCACATTCAGAATTTGTTACATCGCAATGTAGGGTGACACAATCTCAACTCTTGACAACTACAACGCGGAATTTTCTACATCACAATTTTAGTGCTAATGAACTATACTCTGCGCAACCACATGCAAAATTTTCTACTTCGCATATTGTGGAGCAACTACTTACTATCACTTGCAACTAGGTACGGAATTTTCTATATCGTAGCCTATCGCAAGCGATTATAACTCTAGACAACTACGAGAGGAATTTTCTACGTCGCCACGTAGTGCCAATTACTCAAATACTACGGTATACACATGGTTCTTAACTCAAGCTTTGCATCAACTTTTGAAAACGACTTTTGCCTTCGAATCTCATCTCTCGATTCGAGGCAATGATTTTTGCTGGAAATTTAACTTATATTTGGAAAACTATTTTAAGAATTTGTTGAACATTAATAAGTTACGAAGTAAATTGAGATTGAAATAGCGTAAGCCGAATACACTTACCTCGACCTAAATATGCTCTAGTGTCTCAACGGGTCCCTTGTGCCTCACTCACCTGCTCGTCACCTATAACATTCATATCAATAAGAGTAATTTTAGCACTTGATTAGTTGACAAGGTATTTAATCACATTGCTTTTATGCTTTTAACTTTTTTAACAACTCTCTACGCTATAATTTTTCCATCTTGATTTTAACTCAACCGAGACTCTCTAATTTTGATTTCTTCACAAAATTTTTAGTTATACACCCCTAAGGACACCATCATGCAGCCCGTATAATTTTTGAAGGCCCGGAACGAAAAATCGAAATTTTAAGCCTCTTTTAATACCTCATAACAGAATGTGATGCACAAATCTACTCGGGGCTCTGTTTTCTTTCGTTCTTTTTCCTACGGTCCTCGTATCTCACATTCTAGTCCCTTATAAAATTTCATCAAAAAATTCTATTGTTTGCTAGGTCAAATATAAGAAAAACGTCCTATTTCGGGCACTTTTCGAAACACTTTTTCGCATCAGACGAGCGACGATGGTTTTTCTTTCGTATCTAAGGTTATTTTACCTAATTATAATCAACTAAATTCATTCTATGCAATAAAAATTACATTTACATAGTTATTTCACTTAACGTCTCTCTAACGACACTATTTTGGGCATAACTTACGTAATTTTTATCGGAATCGTTCCGTTCCAAAACCTATGATTTTCTATGACTTCTAGGCATGATTTGAGGTCTAGAACAACCCCATATAGGTCATACTTGTGTAGGTCATCACTATCCAATGGTTTGAGCTCGGGATTCCCAAATTGCCCAAAACTACCTCTTTGACAACTCTATCATTTCTAGATGCTTTACTACCCTTACTTATGCTTAAATTTGAGTTCAAATTCATCAAAACTCAGAGGTTACATACTAACCTTCAAGGCCTTGATATACTTACACAACCATTAAAGAGTAGAGCTTTCAAATTTTCACAAGCCACTCTCTCACAATGTTTTCATCAAACATTTAGTCTACACTTTGTGTGGCTTTTTAGTGCTTTAAACCATGCTTTAAAGATTGTTATCCAAGAACCCTAACCTTAGATTTACCTATAAGAACATGCCAATTAAAGTTCCACAACGCCCACTTAGGGTTCCACACTAGATTTAAGGGTAAAATATCAAACACAAGACACTACAACCATATACTTTCATCCAACTCATACAACACCTATTAACAATTAAGATGGAGAGAAGAGATGATATCTCACCTTGTTTCTTGTTTAGAATGGTGAGACTAACTTGGAAGAGACCTTAGAGAAGTGGTTTAAGACTTGAAAGAATAGATTGGATGCTATTTTCTCCTTCCCTCTCACTTGCCGTCCAACTTCTTCTCTTTAGGTTTTTGTTCTGCTTCTTCCTCACGACAGCTTCTAGTTTGTTTCTTGTGTCACCGCTGCTCCTGCTTTTTGTTTCACCAATTTTGACTCTAAGTGTGGTATATATATATGTAAACCCCTAATCTCGATTCCCTTAACTTCCTAACGTTAGAAATGTAATTAGGAAGTTTAAATAAGAAATATAGTAAATACTAAACTAAATAAATTCGTCGAAGAGCGAACGCTCATTCTAAAATTACATCACAATACATTTAGTAAAGAAAAATATCAATGAAGAGTAAAATGATTCATCCATAAGATAAGAGACAAGTTAAAGAAAACAATATAAACAAGTGCGCAAGTGAGAATTATAAAATGTTTTAGTAGGATAAGTGATTAGTTATTGTTGAGATTAAGTAAAATCATGGATAATAGACAAAACAAATCAAAGGGGCAAGCTTAATATTCCATAAAACATTAATGAAATATATAAACAAGATACTTAGAAGTAAAATGGACAAGTGAAGAGTGCAAAGCTGCCATAAAAATCAAAAACGAAAGTGATTCCCGTATGGAGTAAAGAAGGAGAGAAAATGATAGTCAAACAAGTTAAAAAGGGGATATAAATGCCATTTTTATGAAATTTAATTATATATATTGAACACTTAGTAATATTTCAGCAAGAAAAGAAGAAAATAGGTGTGAAACAAAGAAGAAAACAGCAGCTGCCAGAAAAGAAAACAAAGCTGGACAACAGTGAAAATAAAAAGAAAATTGAGAGGAAGTTATGTGAATTAAAAAGAGATGGGGCAAGGATGCAAATTAAAGAAGTATAATTAGTATATAAGCAACACTTGGCTGAAAAATTTTCAGCAAACAAGAGTCATTTTTGTGCATCCAACCAGCTGAAACCGTGAGAGCCGAAGATAGAACAGCAAACGTGCAAACTGCAGGGCAAAAACGGTAGCAAGGAAAAATGAAAGAATAAAGTCCCTTTCCAGCCCATCCAAGCCTCAATCCTCCTCTTTAAATCCTCTCCCAAGTCCCTCTCAACTCTCTAAGTCAAGAACCAAGTAAGAAATTAACTCACTCTTCCTTTTCTTTGCTGAAAATTTCAGTATAGATGTTGAAATTGTTTCTACAAAATTTTGTTGTGTGTTGTTGGAGGTTTTGCACTAAAAATGGTGTCAAAACCTAAGTGATCGTTATAGAACCTTAGAGGATATGTTGTTGGGTGTAAATGGTAGCTTAGGGCTGTATTTATGGGCTGTCACATATTTGATTTAAGTGGAAACAAAATCAACTCTCACACATACCAACTAGTTGATGAAAGTTTTGAGTGAATTTTAGTGTTCAAATGAACAAGTAAGCTTTATGTGTGTGTTATGACTATAATGGACAGTAAATAAGCTCTTAAATTAAGAGGTTTTGAAGTCAAGTTTGAGCATAAAAATGATTAGAAAAGCATAGAAAAGCATATAGGAAGGATAGAAGCTCAATAGAGCTAGTTTTAACAACTTTGGGTAACCCGAGTGGAATTTTTGAGCTAGAGGAGACTTGAACAAAACTGACTTATATGGGGGTGTTCTACACCTCAAATGATGCTTAGGAACCATAGAAAACCATAGGTTTTGGAACGGATTGAATCCGATAAAAATTGTGCAAGTTATGTGCAAAATAGCGCTGTTAGAGCTCTGAGAAGTGAAACGGCTATGTAAATACAATTTTTAGTGCATGGTTTGAGTTTAGTTGGTCATAATTAGTTAAATGAAGCTTAGCTATGGAAGAAAAACTAGCGTCGCTAAGCCGAAACGAAAAAGTATACAAATGGCGCACTAAAAGTGCTTGAAAGTGTCCGAAACCGGGTGTTTTCTTTAAATTTGACCTAGCAAACGATAATATTTTTCAACGAAATTTGACGTGTGACTAGAATGTAAGATAAATGAACCATAGGAAAAAGAACGAAAGAAAACGGAGTCCCGGGCAGTGCGTCCCAGTACGTTATGTTAAGGGTTGTCAATTTTACTTAAAAATATGATTTTTCGTTTCGAGCCTCTAACAAGTAAATGGACCATATGGGGTTGTCCCTAGAGGTCCAAAAATGAAAATTTTACGAAGAAATCAAAGTTAGAGAGTCTCGGGTGAGTTAGAAACAAGTTAGGAGGTCATACAGAGAAAAATGGTCTTAGTTAAGATTATTAACCTTAAGTTGAGAATTTAGATTTTTGTCACAAGTAATAGTGAGAAAATGTTGTGTAGGTGAAGAGCGAGCCACCGAGGGCCCCGAGACTCGTGGAGGCACTTGACACGGCTACGAGGTAAGTGCTTTGTCACTTATAGTTTTTCCAAGTGATATTTTGATTCTTTTTCAATTATGTTGAATAGAAACAACAATGATTTTTAAACCATTAAGGAGTAAGTTGAATATATGGATTCTTATGAAATCCATGAAGTGGTTTAAAGTAATACTAAGTATTTTAAAAAGAAAAGAGTTGAGATGAGAGTTTTTAGAAGTTTCAAAACAAGTTAGTTTTGTGCTTTTGGCACTAAATAAATATAGTTTTAAAACCCATGTATATTCCTTAAGATATAATGAGATTTAGCGCTACGTGACGACGCAGTAAATTTCGTCCGTAGTCGCTCAGATTAGAGAAAAGTTAGCACTACGCGACGACGCAGAAAATTTCATCCATAGTTGCTCAGTTTCATAGAAAGTATAAGCGCTACGTTGTGATGCAGACAATTCCGCACGTAGTTGGTTATTTTTATAGTTTGGCACTACATGGCGATGCAGTAAATTCCGCTCATAGTCGCCCAGAGTTTTAGCACTACAATTGCGATGCAGAGAATTCCGCGTTGTAGTTGCTCAGTTATGAAAATTATCACCCTATGTACGATGCAGTAAATTCCATATCATAGTGGTCGAGATACTTTAGTAGCTTCACGTTGGCATTAGCTAAAATCGCCCGTGATGGTTAGAATATTTCGAGGGTATACATGGAAGTTTTTTTGAAAGAAATTGTAAATTGCTATGTTAGTGTATGTAATATTGTATATCTTCGTTGTACTAACTTGTTTGTTTATTGTGTAGCCTATTTATATTTCATTGTGTGCCACCGCGGACGACAGGACGACATCATTTTGTTGTGTATATATAGGTGGGCGATTCATGACATGTGATGATGTAAAACTTTATGTATGAGATGGATATGTAATTGTGAAACAAATATTCCTATTTTGAATTTGTATATTTATAAATATTCATGCATTTTATATATATGATGCATCTAGACATATTTTACATGAGTTCGTACTTCTTAATTGAGAATTGGGTGTTGATGTTGCATGTTTGTGGAAAAATGATGATGAATATTGCATGTTTGGAATAAAGAAATTGGGAGGAATTGAGGTTTAGTCGAAGTATAAGTTTCTTGACAGGTAAATTTCGGTTTTATCAAAAATGCAGCCGTTATGCTGCCGAAAATTTTATAAATATATTTGAAATAGAATTATAGGAAAAATTTTATCACTCCCATTTAGTTGAAAGAAAATTGAATGTTTAAGTTTAAACGAGTAAACCAGTTGAAGAAAGTTAGGGTTCGCTTCTCGGTTGTCTTCAATCCGACGAGTTGAGTTCGATGAGTCCGTTGAAGTGCTTGGCAAGATCCTCCAGACAAGAGTCTAGATAAGGTCTGGGAAGGGTCTTGTCAATATAACTAACATTTCAAAAATGACTCCATGTCCTCTCTCCCTTCATTTCACGCCACTTTCTCTCCCTTTTTATTTCTCACGGCAGCTTTGCATTCTCCCTTTCTCATTTTTGTTTTAGGTATTGTTTATTCACCTCATTAACATTTCATAGAATGTCAAGCTTGTCTTTTGCATTCAAAAGGTATATTTGTAAATTAATGGTTATTTATATTTTTAATTCGTATTAATTTATCATAGTTATGAATTTCATTAAATGGATGGTATGTGTAAATGTTTGAGTGGTGGAGTTGATTTTGAGTTAGATGGGAGGTCCGAAACAGTAGTTAAGGAAAAATGAAATTCTTTTAGAAGTTCTTTCTTTCGATTTGGAGGTTTTTAAATTATTGGATTTTCAGAAAAATAGACGGAACTCTGCCGATTTTTATAAAAAAAAAAATTTATAATAAAATTATTCAATAGAAAAGAATGAATAAGTAACATAGCATCATTTGACTCGATTTTCATTTTAATAGAAGTCGAGTGGAGGGTGTTACATAAAGTATTTTTGAGGGTATTACCATGGAAATAGTTAATCCATTTTGGAAGACGTGATAAGTTAAGTCCACGATACATTGGTCCCTATGAGGTGATTGACAGAGTATGCAAAATGGCGTATTGACTTGAGTTGCCAACAGAACTTTTCAAAATACATAATGTGTTCCATGTCTCAATGCTTCGTAAGTATGTAGTTGATCTTTCATATGTCTTTACAGAACAACCAATAGAACTTAAGGAGAACTTGACGTATGAGGAGACCCCAGTTCAGATCCTTGATAGGAGAGAGCAGGTTCTATGTAACAAAGTCATCCAATTGGTGAAAGTGTTGTAGAGGAATCATGCAGTGGAGGAGGCCACGTGGGAAAATGAGGAGCAGATGTGTAATCAGGATCCACATCGTTTTGAAACAAGTAAGTGTATTTAAATTTCGAGATAATTGCATGAGATTTATAGAAAGAGATATAACATTGGTGTCATAGGCTATGATTTTGAATGATTTAGGAGAATGAAATAAAAACTATCCAAAAATCGACTATTGGAATGAGGAATGTATCAAGTAAAGATGATACACAAATTTCGAGGATGATATTTTTATAAGGAAGGGTGAATTGTAAAACCCAAAACTTTATTTTATAAAAAAAATAATTTATTTTTTTCATGAATAGTATTTTCGTATGAATAATGTCTCCGTATGAATAGTATTTTCAAATAAATAGTGATTTTTGGGAATAGACCTCGAAATCGTAAAATTTGGAAAAGGTTTCCAATTTTTACATGAATAGTATTTCCAAATGGAAAGTGTCCGCGTAAGTAATAATTTTAGAAAGCAGACCTCGTAAATAAAAAGTTTTGAAATTAGTATTAAAGTTAAAAAAAATTGAAATGCATCGAAAATAAGTCCATTCGAATAGGTTATAAATCATTCGAAAATTTATAGATGAAAATATCCTCTGATTAATTGGGGAGTAATAAAGTAATTTAAAGTGTCTGGAGGTGTAATACAATCCCCAGATAAACTGAAAGTAATTTTTGAACTCACGAAAATAAAATAATGTAAAATGGTTGGATCCGGATACGTAATCAGATTTTCGTAGAATTTTCAAAGGTGTTTATTTAATTATAATAAAATTTTTGCACCGATCAGAAATGATTTTTGAATTCGAAATTGACATGGAGATTAATTAAGGATTAGAATGAAATTTAGTGCCAAAGGAAATTATCAAAAATGGCATAGTTGCATTTAATTGTAAAAGATAAGTGCAAGGGCATTTTAGGAAAATAAAAAGAATTAGAATGCATGAGAAACATGTGGTGTGCAAATGAGAGAGAAAGAGAATGCATGAAAAACAAATGGATAAAGGGATTCATGCATGCTTGACATGCGAAAAGTGTGTTATGCATAAAGTAAGACATATGGGATCTATGCATGGACCAAATGTGTAAGAGTTTGACAAGTGTAATGCATGCATGGAAAAGGAACTTTGCATGTGTGCCATGTGTAAAGGTGAGTTAGGAGATATATAAGTGAAAATTTAAATGGAAATTTGCAAGAGAGAGAGAGTGCTCAATCAAACACAAAAAAATAAGAGAGAAAGACATTTGAGAGGGTGTTCTTGGCCAAGCAAAGGAAACCAAGACAGCAAGCTAGTTTGGTGAGTCTAGGTTGATTTTTGAGTGATTTCAACTCACACAAGTGGTGTTTTGGCCGAGAGAAAGGAGAACCAAGGTAAGCTTACTACTCTTGTTGATTTTTAAGCTATTTTAAGTGTTTTCTAACACATGCAAGTCATTGAAAAGAGGAAGAAGTGTTCGACCATGAAAGGAAAAGGAGGGCAGTAGTTTTGCATGTTGGTCTGGAGTGATTTTCTTGTCAAAGGAAGTTACATGCAAGGCTAGGAGTAAGGTTTACCCTTTGCATGTCATTTTGAAGAGGTAATAACTTGACTTTCATAAGATTTTGTTATGAGAATGTATGAGTTTATGCTTGTTGAATGAGCTGGTGTGATATTTATGTTTGAGTTGTGATTTTGTGTTGGAGTTTGAAGATTTAAGGTCTTAAAATGATGGATGCGATGTTGCATATGGCTTTGATGTAAAGATTTGAAGAAACTATTGATGTTAGAATGCTTCCATGTTTTGGCCGAAGGTGTATTTTTGTGGTTTAAACTTTGTTTGAATGTTTTGTCATGAAGTGTGATGTTATTTTGATGAGAATGATGATATAAAACTTGAAGAAATGCGATGTTATGCATGCATGTAGGGTTCAGCCAAAAGGGTGTTAAAATGGCCTAAATTTAGTTCTTTTTGAGTTGAATGGACTCCATGCATGTGAACATATTTGAATGATGAAATTATGATGTGAATACAAGTGAAAAACATGTTGAAAAGATGGTATTGTGTGTGCATATAAGTTCAGCCAAGAGGTTAAACAAATCACCCAAATTGAGTTTGATTTATTTAGGTATTTTTCATGCATGTATAGGTGTAGAAATATTGAAATTTGATGATGAAATTAGAAGCAAAGTTTTTGTACAAAAGTTGCCATGTTTTGGTGATGAATGTATTCAAGTGTTATACAATTGTTTTTGAATGATTTGATTGATTTTATAAGCTATCTTGATTATAGAATTGACTTGGAATTGAAAAGAATTGCATTAGATGTCAAATAATCGTTTCATGACTAAATATTTTTTGTAATTGCACCAATGTGATGTTGATGGATTTAAACTGAATTTACACCATATTATGTGTATTTGAGTGTATTTGTGATGAGAAAAATCGAATAGGATTGATGACGTAAAAATTAGTGCATATTGGGCCAACTAAGGGTAAAATGGTCCAAGAATGTGTTTAAACGTATTGATGTGGAATTTGAACTTTAATTGAAGTGTTTTTCATGCTTAATTGTTGAGAAATTCAAATGGAATGAATATGTGATTAGTTAGGGTCGTTATGACTTGGAAAAGGGGGTATTTCGAAAGTCTCGTATAGTTAGGCGTTTGTGCATTTATGAATGATGTTCGAAATGCATGTACGAATCATTTTGGTTGAGACGTTGCCTAAAAGTAGAATGTGAAAATATGTAGATAACGTGGAGACGAGGGAACCCGAAATTGTAAGTTAATGTGGACTAGGAAATGATGAGTGTCCTTTCGAAATGTTTGGTCACAATCAATTTCTATTCAATGAATTTATATGATATGTTTAAATTCATACTTTGAAATGATGAATTGTGATTTTAAAGTGAATATATTCAACATGAAAACCTCTTGCATTAATTCTAGAAAATTTATGTGAAATACGGATTATACGATGAAAAGCAGCATGTATGAAAATGTTTTGCAATCCTATGGTACCCCTTATAGGTATCTCAGATAAATGTTTAAGTATCCTAAGTGTAAACCCCTAGTCTCGGGTTGTAACTTCCTAACGTTAAAAACTAAGTTATAAGTTAAAATAACAAAACTAGTCAACGATAATTGAAATCAGAATATTAAGGAGTTAATGATTGTGTAGGATTATACGATAACCGTATTAAGGAGAATAAAGTTGGATAAGGGTAGAATTATATTTTTACACATAAGAGATAATATATGTAATGGATAATGTGAACAAGTGCAAAAATTTAGAATTCTATTACACAATTGTTCATAAGTAATGGATAATTACTAAGTGATTAAATAAGAAATTTGTGATAGTCAAAAAGTCAAATAGGACTTGGAAGGCAATTAGAGAAATGTTAATGATACATACATATATATATAAACAACACATAGAGCAACAATTGAGAATAAAGAGTGCAAGCTGCTAGGAAATTGATAAGAAAAGAGTGCAGCCGTGAATAACAAGAAGGAAATCAGAAATTGGCATGAAATGCATATAAAAGAAGACATGGACATCATTTATGAAATGTTAAATGTATATACACCATACTTAGGGTTCAAATGATGAAGCAAAGCTAGAAGAATTCGTGAGATAAGAAGAACAAATAGCAGCTGTCATGAGAAAGAAGCAGAACCGAAAGAGAAGAGCAGAAGCTTGGACGGCCAAGCAAGAAAGAAGAAAAAAGGGAGCTTCCATCCACTACCCAACCTTCAAACCACTTCTCTAGGACCTCTTCTAAGTCCATCTCACTTCTCTAAACAAGAACCAAGTAAGATAGCAACTCCTCTTTCTCTCTACTTGCTGAAACTAAAATCTAAATGGATATGTGAGAGTTTGGTTGTTGGATGAGTTGTGTGGGGTATTTTGCCCTTAAAATTATGGTAGAATCCTAAGTGATTATTGTAGGATCTTAAATGACAAGTTGTTGTGTGTTAATGGTAGCTTAGGGTTGTAAAAAGGGGCTGCCATACACTTGATAATAATGGAAACAAAAATCTGTTTTCATGCACTCCAAGTAGTTGACAAAAATTGTGAGTGGGTTGTGAGTATTTAAATAACAAAGTAGTGTTTGTGTGTGTGCTAAGGGCATGAATACCAATAGAAAACCTCTAAGATTAGATGGATTTGAACCTCAATTTAGGCATATTTGATGTTAGAAAAGCATAGAAAAGCATGTAGAGTGATAGGAGTTCAATAGAGGTAGTTTTGTGCAAATTGGTCATCCCGAGCATAAATCTTGAGATAGAGACAACCTGTGTAAGTCTAATGTATATGGGGTTGTTCTATACCTCAAATGATGCCTATGAGTCATAGAAAACCATAGGTTTTGAAACGAATCGATTCCGATAAAAATTGCTCAAGTTACGGCCAAAATCGTGCCGTTAGAGAGTCGATATGTGAAATAGCTATGCAAATGCAATTTTTATTGCATGGAATGAATTTAGTTGATTATAATTAGATAAAAGAAGCTTAGATATGAAAGAAAAACCAACGTCGCTCGTTCGATGCAGAAAAGTGTACAAAAAAGTGCCCGAAATAGAGCGTTTTTCTTAGATTTGACATAACAAACGATAGAATTTTTCGATGAAATTTGACGTGTCACCAGAGTGTGAGATAAGTGAACCCTAGGAAAAATAACAAAGGAAAACGGAGCCCCGAGCAAGTTGCTGCATCGCATTCTGTTTTGGGATGTCCAATGAGGCTTGATTTTGTGATTTTTCGTTTCGGGCCTCTAAAAATTATACGAACTACGTGAGGGTGTCCCTAGGGGTCCAAAACTAAACTTTTATAAAGAAATCAAAATTAGAAAACCTCCGTTAAGTTAGAAGTGAGTAGAGAAAGTTAGAGTCAAGAAAGTGCATTGTATTGATTTTTAAAGTTTAAAAGCATTGTATGTGTTGCTTATGAAGTGCATGGTAGCGCATTTTAAATAAGAAAGTATTGTGTAGGTGAAGAGCAAGCTACCGAGGCACGTGAGGCTCGTGGAGGCGCTTGACACGATCTTGTGCGGACTTAGGTAAGTGCCTTGTCACTTATGGTTACTTCAAATCATATTTCACTCTTTGACTATTATGTTAAATGGAAATAAAAATGATTTTTAACTATCAAAGTTCAAGTTTTGAGTATATGGATTCTTATGGAATCCATAAAGTGATTTAAATCAATACTAAGTTGTTCTAAAAAGAGTTGAATCAAGAGAATTTTTATAAGGTTCGAAAATAGTTAGTTTTGTGCTTTTGCACTTAATGAATTTAGTTTTAAAAATCCATGTATATGCCTTAAGATTATATGAGATTTAGCGCTACGTGACGACGCAGAAAATTTCGTCCGTAGTCGCTCAGATTATAGAGAAGTTAGTACTGTGCGACGACACAAAAAATTTCTTCCGTAGTTGCTCAGTTTTCCTAGAAAATATAGCGCTATGTTGCGATGTAGATAATTCCGCGCGTAGTAGATTATTTTACAGTTTGGCACTACGTAGCGATGTAGTATATTCCGCTCGTAGTCACCCAGAGTTTTAGCACTACAATTGCGATGCAGAAAATTCCGCATTGTAGTTGCTCAGTTATGAGATTTGTCACCCTACGTGTGATGTACTAAATTCCGTATCATAGTGGTTGAGACACCGCAGTAGCTTCACGTTGGCGTTAATTAAAATCACCCGTGATGGATAGAATACTTTGAGGGTATACATGGGGATTTTGAAAGAAGATATGAAGATTTTGAAAGTTTTGAAAATAAATAAGATTTTAGTCTATTATATTGTTGCTTATGGTATTATGTGATCTTGTTGCACTAACTTGTTTAATTGTTGTATAGCTCATTATCTTCCGTTGTGTGCTACCGTTGGATAGGATGACGAAATTTTGTTTTACATATACATATATAGGTGGGAGAACCATGCAAGATGCTTGTGTACATTTGTATATATGGATAGAATATATTACATTTTGAAATACTCTTGCATTTGGATTGTATAATTGTAAATATTTTGGTGATTAGTGATGGATTTTCATGTAGATATATATACTGATACATTGTATTATGATTCCATGCTTGTTGATTGAGATATGTGTGGTGATATTGCATGATTATGGATAAAGAAGCTGAGAGGAAAATGAAATTATAGTCGAAGTGTTTGTTTATTTGCAGGTAAAATTTTGGATTTGTTAAAAATGTAGCCGTTATGCTATCAAAATTTTTATAAAATCGTTTTGAAATGAAATCGAGAAAAATTTTATCACTCCTAACTGTTTTTAAGAAAACCAAGTTCTTAAGTTTAAACGAGTAAACCGGCTAAGAAAGTTAGGGGTTCGCTTCTCGGGTTTCTTCAATTCGACAAGTCAGGTTCAGGAAGTCAGTTGAAGTGCCCGACAGGATCCTCCAGACGAGAGCCTAGATAAGGTCTGATTTGAGTCCTGTCACTAAGTGTGCATTGGCAATGTCGAGGGTGTCTGTCACTAACAAATCTAACAACGAGAGGTACTTGCAGGAGGGAATGTGTTAGTTCAGTCTAGTATGTCGCCATGCACACACAGGTTATATTATAAGCAAGCTAACTACCTAAGTAATGGTAAATGCCGCTTCTAATGATAGTAAATTCCGCTACATAGTTACTGGACAGATGGCTCGAGCGATGGTAAATTTCGCTCTGCCACATACTTAGGGTGACATGTAGTATTCAGGTATTGGTGGTTGGTTTACCTCACAGAGGGATTTTTTAGAAAATTGTAATGCGACCACCTTTTATGTTTTACAACGAGAATGAAATGACATAGGCTGCTACGTTCTCCGATTTGAAAAGTGCATTCAAAATAGTTTTCCGAAAATATGAATTTCGTTGTCTATGTGTAATTGAATTTCAATTTTAATACTCATGATTTATATTTTTATCAAATGCTTATACATGCATTTGATACAAATGAGGTTTTCTAAAAATGCATTTCAGTTGCATAGTATTGAAACAAATATGAAATGTTTTTGAAAGCTTTTAGGGCAGTTATTTTCGAAAGTTGTTTGAATAGAAATATATGACACTCATTGACCTCGTTTAGCTCACTCTTTGTTTTATGTTTTATAAATAAAACCTCCCTGGTGCAGGCATAGATTTTATGGTAGTAGGGACTCCCACCTCAGAGTAGTCGGACGACATCGGGTGCTGTTGTGTTGTACTTGATTATGTATGATTGCTTTAAATGTTTTCAAAAAACTTGTGTAATGACGTTTGTATGGAATTGTATGAATTTCTTGTAAAACGTGTTTATGCATATTATGCAAATGAATTTAATTTGAAAGCATATTGTGGTTGGTTGTGAAAATGGAAAAGAGGGCCTGAGGCCCAGAAGTTGAGAGATTTAATTGCTTTAGAAGTGTAAAAGTTTTTGATGAATTTTACAAGGTGAAATTTTTAGAAAAACAGCCGTCATGTTGTCGAAATTTTTAAAACCCTGTTTTACAAATGTACTTTAAAAAGAAAAAGTTGACACCCATTTCCTCAAGAAAAGAAAATTCTAAAAAGTTTTTAAAAAGGGTTTTGGTGAAGGTGAAAAGGCTTAGCTTCAGGGGAATTTTTTATCTAGAGCAGATTCCGACTGGAAAGCTATCGTGGGGTTGCCGGGCGGGTCGCTTTGAGTATAAGGTTCGGGGCCCATCATTAATACATTTACATGAATGAAAATCACTTAAATCAATGAAACTCAAATTTGGTCCATTGAAACCCATCTTGGCCATGACTCACACGCAATACCACATCAAGATTCCTTGAAGTTTTACACTTGCATGCACATCAAAATCACACCATATCTCATGGCAAAATAATTGGTATCCAAACTAACATTAACTCAAATTTAAATCAAAAATTCATTTTCACTAGTAAGCTTACCATTTACTCTTAGATCATTAGCTTTGTTTTCCCACAACTTTGAGGTCTCAAATCCTTAAACCCAAACATAAAAATCACAAACAATCCATTAAAAACCATAAATCCAACCATTTACATAAACTAGTCATGGAAACTTGAATCTTACCACTTCAAATCAACATGCAATGGATGAGTTTCACTTCTAGGCTTGTGTACATCCTTTGCATGTGTTGAAAACCTCTCAAAATGGCTTCAAAATCACCAACATGCAGCTACTATCCTGGTCTCTCTCTCTTGGTCGAACACCCCCTCTCTTGGCCAAATGCTTCTCTTTTGTTTCTTTCAATTGGCTTTTTGTTTGTTCCATTTAGTTTTCACTTTATATAGCTTTTGTATTTTAATTCCACTTGTCATCATTTACCATACACATGTCACACATGCATGCTCTCTTTTTCTCTTTTTACACCACTTTTCATGCATGCATTCATTCCACTTGTCACTTTTCATGCATAGTTTTAAATTTTCTAAAATGCCCTTATACATGTCTTTTATAATCCAACATAATCATGCCCTTTTTGGTAATTTCTTCGGCACTAATTATATTTTAAACCTTAATTAATCACCATGTCAATCTTCGTATTCGAAATTATTTCTGGTCCATTCGGGAATTCTATTATAATTCAATTTACACATCTGGATCCGACCACTTTATATTATTTTATTACCTTGTAAATAAAGGCATAATTTATAGTACATGTACAATACATGAATTCGGAAGGGTATGTTACATATATTTTCTTCCTTGAAACTTATATATATACACACACACACATATAGCTAAATGATTACATTATTAAATTACTGGTTATATTTTATTGTATTTGATTAGAATTAAACATGGTCGATTGTTATATATGTGATATAAAACTTATTTGTTAATATTTTTGTTAGGTTATTGTGCGGGTCGAGTCCACTAAAACTAACCCAAACCCATGATCCAATCCATATCCAATATTTTTGGATTTGAACAGATAACTACCATGGCAGTTATTAGAATTTATAGGAAGATAATTCCTATGCAACTGCCATTTGACTGGTACTATAAATAACCAATGTTTTTTTGTTTTGTGAGGTTGATGAAAAACTAGTTTTCATCAACGTACAAAACACAGAGACACACAGAGAGCAAAAAGAATAAAAAATAGAGAAAAGTGAAATAGAGAAACAATGACATGGCATCTACATTGTGATTTGTGGGTTGGTCCCATAATTGGTGGCCGAACTTCAACCAGTTGAATGAATTATAATCCAAATGATTTTCGCTGTGTAAAACAAGTACATTTTCGGTTAAGTTTTTACTGTTTTTGATGAATTACATACTGATATAATTGTTTTCATTGGTATTAGAGCATTATTAGGGTTGTTTGCTTGTTTAGAATCATGTTTATATGATCAAACATGTTTCCGAAACTTAATTTTGGATTAAAATTAAGATTAAACATATGATACCCCATATCTTGTAGGTTTGATTTCTGTAAACCTCATAATTTCACTTTTCGAAAAAGCATTTTTTTGACGAATAGTGCCAGTGACCAAGTTGGTCCGAAATTGACGCTAAGAGCAAATTCAGAATCCGACTAGACTTTTATAACTGAACTGTGATAGGTACTACTTAGGATAGTATTTTTATGAAAAAAAAATTTTTATGAATAGTATTTCTGGATGAATAGTATTCACATGAATAATAATTTTTCAAAAGCGGACTTCGAAAATCAGAAGTCCCGAAATAGGTAATAGAGTTACTAAAAACTAAAATGGATCGAAACTAAGTCCATTCGGATAAGTTTTAAACGGTTGAAAATTAAATGACGAAAATGCCATTTTCGGAGAATAATAAGTATTGATCACTTTACGACCATCATAAGTTTTTTAAAAGCTTGAGATTGAAAGATAGGATACTCAATTAGAGTATTACATGGTCAATTTGATGATTGGATGACAATGAAATATTTTTAAAATTTATTTAAGTGTGGATGACAATTAAAGGCACTAAAAGCAAATGGTAATTTCAACTTCAAATCTTTATGGAATTGGTGTGAGCATCACATGGAAAGAAATTGAATAAGAAGCACAATCCATGTTATGCAAATGTAACCAATAAAAGAATGACACATCAATTAAATTAGTGGATGTTAGTTGGCATGCACAAAAATGTCATAAATATTTTAATGATTGAATGACTAAATTGCCATTAGTTTGATAAGTTGCTATGAGAGTTAATTAAGTGTATTTTAGTAAAAGATAATTAAAGGATTTGGTGGTCATTTGTAAGTTAGATGAGAGGCATTTTAGTCAAGAAAAATGAGCACTATATAAAGTTGAAACTAGAAAGAGAAGAAGAAGAGAAGCAATCGGTCAAGGTAAGAAAAATAGAGGGTCTTGGGTAAGGAAAGAGACCAAAAGATAGTAGTTTGATTTGGTGGATTTGGTGTGAAGCCTAGAATTATCTCTATTTAGGAGAGATAAAATTTTTCAAATGAATAGTATTTTCAAATGAATAGAATTTTTGAATGAATAGTATTTTTGACTTAATAGTGATTTCAGATAAAGAAATCAAAAAGCAAATGAATGCATGGAAGTGGATTACACGTGTCAAGAAATGAGAGAATGAGAGTGTAAAACCCAAAACTGTTGTAAATCAATTGGACGCCACTCTTTAGTATTCTTTAACCTCCACATTAAAGATCATTATCATCCAAATAATGATCATCATAATTATACCTTAATATTTTCTATAACCTCCACATTAAAGATCATTATTACTCAAATAATGATCATCATAATAGCATGTTAATATTATGTATAACTTATGTCTTTTCTTCTTCCTACATTAATGATTCTTAGCCTATAAATAGAGGTATATAAGTTTGTATTTTATATCCATATACAAGAAATGAAAGAATAAAATAGCTACTCCCTCTCCAAAATTCTTCTTGTGTTTTAATTTTAGTTTTTGTTCTTATTCTGTAATATTTTAATATTGTATTTGTTTTATAACACGTTATCAGCACGAGGCTCTAACCAACTGAGTACAACGAATCCAGTATGACAGATTTTATTCATGTGATCTACTCTCTACTATTTGATTCAAATAATCTTGCTAATATATATGTTTCGTATAGAGGTCATGTTATACTAACAAATTTTATGTTAAATCCAAAATAATTTTTTCTTCAGGTTTAATTGATTTGTCTTTTTGCTATTCTGGTTTATATGTTATTTAAATATATGCAATATGGATCTTGTTTTGAAAGCATATGTTAAAAGCTTCAAATTCATATACTATTTTTATGATTTGATTAATTATATAAAAAGAACATATTTAATAAAAAAAATTGTTTTATTGGTTTGATTGATGTAAAAAGAGAGAAAAGAAAAAAAAATTATATGAAGTTTGTCTTAGTTCTGTGTATGGAGAGAAAAAAAAAAATTATTCTTTTTCTTGTTTATGTACTATGCGGAAAATATATAAAGTATATATATATATTTTATCTTTCTGTGAGATATCAATATTCTTGGTATTTGTTTAAATAATTTTACAAACATTACTATATGAGAAATGCTATATTTGGATATTCTGTATTCAAAAGTAAGTTTAATATCATTTAACTTATGTTTTGATATTCTATTTAATATGATATCTCTTCTAGCTTTCTAATCTGCAAACTGAAGTTTGTATGCAAAAATTAAAACTAAAAGTTTTAGTTTTCAAATAGAACCACAAGTTCTATAATCTCAATTTAATTAGAATCAGAAGTTCTAAATTTTATCATTAGAACTAAAAGTTATATATTGTTAATTTGTTTAGAACCAAAAGTTCTACACTTTCAATTTAATTAGAATTATGAATTCCGATATATTTATCTATTAGAACCAGAAGTTCTACAGTGCTAATTCATCTGAAACTAGAAATTCTAGTTAAATTCTAATTAAATTTTGTTGGCTTTCAGACTCAATGCGGGCGATTGTATATATAAAATAAATTATAATTGTCTGAAGCAACATAATTAGCCCTTGCCTATTATATTTAAAGAGTGTGTCTTAGATCATGGATCTAAACACAAAAGGCAATAAAATGTACAAATTTGTGTTTCATTTATGAAACCAATGTTATACATATACATATACACAGAAAGCAATGTGACTCTTTCGAGTTATGAAAAATTAAATAAAGATTGGACAAATTTGATCTTGTGACGTTATAGTCTTGCTTTTGCATATGACATAATGGTTTCATCAAATTTGTTTTAATTGATTGGATTCTTAATGAACGGTTTGAATCCAAATTTTTGTATTTTAAATCTGAACCAGAAGTTTCGGATTATCAATAAATTTATTCTCAGTTTTATTTGGATCTTAAAACCTGAAGTTTCAGATCCTTACTTCAATTCTAGATTATAATTTATTTAGATTTTGGAACTAGAAGTTTCAAAATTACAAATGAAAAAAGGCTGAGAAAAATTAAATCAATTTGAATTTGATATGAGATAAAAAAACTCATCTCGAACCAAACATATAAATTTGAAAACATGTCTCCTCATTGAAGGTGAGTAGAGACTTGAAAATCTTTATACTAATTTCTATTCAAGATTTCAAGATATATAGATCATGAAATTTATATTCGTAAATACGTTAAAGTATTCTATTTTTCTGTTTATGAATTTCAACGCATCAACTATTTATGATTTTCAACGCATCGAGGTATGTATTTTCATATTTATGTATTTAATACTGATTACCTGATCAGATATATATAACGATCTCATACCTCATGTTACATAGTTAAATCTATTTGTATTATGGTTAAATTGTTACCTTTCAAGTGATGACATGGGTTTGATAGTGGCATGAGCTATTAGATATGGAAATTAGGTAGTAACGACTATTAGAGTTTCCTGATAGTGATTTTGTTTGAGATCTTTTAAAATATATCATAATATTAAGGTATTGTTGTAATTTACTTAGAACCTGAAGTTCTAAAACTAATTATAGTGATTAATGTGATTTGGAAAAGAATTTTGATGTGATTTGGAAACGAGTTTCATTCTCAATTCTATTAAAAATTGAAGTTTTGAGTTACTCTCATATTAAAATATAATTATAATATACAATTACATTATAGCCTGAAGCTTGGGTTTTTGAGAAGAGAAGGTACAATATTTTTATTTTTCTTATATTAAATTATATAATTATTATTATTTCTCATAACATTTTTGTTAGTGAAGGATAATGTTATTTTCGTTTTTCTTCTTTCCTCAAGAGTAAGATATGAAATAAGGTACATGACATATATTTTCTTATACCTTAATTGATTATATTAAATACTCGTTACAATTCATTATAATTATATTTTGAGAAATTGTTCATTAATTTACTATGATTATGATTTATATATCTTGGTAAAATGATTAATTTATATTTTTAAAGAAACATATATGTCTATGTATATTTGATCTCCAAATAAATAAAGTCAGATGATTGAAATAATCTGTATTTCAAATTTGCTTCGGAAGTAGCAATATTAATGATTATGGGTGAAAAATTATTTATCTCGCATGGCTAAATTAATTAATATCATTCTCTGAGGTGAATGTTAAATCATCTAATAGTCATGGCAATGATTATGGTCAATAAAGTCTCGATGATCATAACAAATTTTAACCACTTAAAGTGGAATTCACACCATAGTAAAGTAAGCAAAATGTTTACTATTACTGAAATATGAAATTATAATAATTGTGTACCTGAAGTATACATAATTATTATATTAATCTTTTGCTAATATACAAATGCTCCAGAAGAGCAAATTTGCATATTATAAAGTGAAAAATAACAATATTATATATGCGAAACTTTGTTGCTTTAATAGATCCTGAAGGAATCTATTTAGATATACATCAATAAAAGTATATCGCATTTGTATAATTCATACTGTCATATGCCAGAAGCATATTTTATGATGACTATCATATGATCATAAGTATAATATGATCAAAAATTATGATGAATCAAAAGTTTGTTTTTCATCCAATAATACAAAGAAAATGATGCATCAAATTATTGGAAGTAATATGGATATCCATTATAGAATCTAAAGATTCTTACCTAGTAAATGTTCCTGAAGGACAATAATTAATATTACAATTTGGTCATTGAATAACACTATGTATTTGATCCCTTAAGGACACTATGTGACATTTGAGTTATTGAAAAATAATATGATAATCTAATATATCCCTGAAGGATAGTAAGACAGTATAATTAAGTCCCAGAAGGACATTATGATAATACAAATAAATTCATGAAGAATAACAACATAATGCTAATGAATAAATTTTCTCGTCGTTAGGGGGAGAATAAGGATAAAATTATAAAACTTAACGACGTGAAATTACAGTTGACATGCATCATTCATTATGACGATTACTATATAAGTCATATGAACCTGAAGTTCAAAGAATCGTTTACTTGAAAATTGCATACACGAATGATTTTATACTTATTGTCAATACATTAACCCGGGTGATTGTTCCTGAAGAACAATTTATATCAATGGCAACAAATAAATCATTCGAAATATTGAAAGTAAATTTGGTTGTAAAGGTATGATTCCTTGAAGCGAATAATGAAAGATCATGATCATTTTAAAGATCACGCTCGAGCTATATATAATCCTCATCATATAAATACAACTCATGAAGAGTTAAATATTTTTGAAGAGATAGAACTCTTTGAATCTCCCCCTATGAAACTCAAAAGAGATCTTAATTATATATGGAAAAGTGTATGTGCTCAAACTATAATATGTGAAAGTTTACAGTAGCCCCTGAAGAGACATGTGTGCTGAAAACTTAAAGAAAATTAGATCTTATATTTTATTGCTCTGCATATTATAGAAAAATGATGAGGATATTGAATAACATATTGTGGATAAGTATTGACATAAAAATTATTGATCAAAACAAAAACAGAGCTATACTTATATAGTTGTATTAAACTTGTCATGTGGACGTTTGAAGACATTATATGTTTTGATCAAAATAATTACTCATATGAAAATTGAGATAGTGAGATATAATTGTATCTTAAAGGTTTACTGCAGAAACCCAATATTGATTGTCTAATAGTTGATTTCACGTGATGAGAATTAATAGCCCTTATACAGGCTAATGCCCTAGAAGCGGTAAAATCTCTTGAAGAGATACAAAATCTTGGAAATACAAAAATTCTTCTGAAGAGAACTATGAAGTCATGATAAAATAATCATTGACAATTTATTTGTATATGCAGTAGCTATTGAGATCATAAATAATGATCATAAACCATGTAGTATTCATGAGTATTGAAAAAGGCATGATTGGTCTAAGTGGAATGAAGCAATTCAAGTAAAATTGACTACATCAGCCAAATGTGATGTATTTGGACTAATAGTCTAGACGCCTAAAGACATTAAACTCATGGATATAGATGAGTATTTGTAAACGTAATAAGATAAAACGTATTCACTTGTGATGGATACGATTACGTTTCAATTTTTCAATTGGTTTGATAGTTTTCAAAAGATTTTAAATATGTCGTGTGGATGTGGTAATGACATACATATAGGTCATTGGATACCAATATATACATGAAAATCCCTGAAGGATTTAAAATGTCTGAAGCATATAATTCAAATTCTCGTAACTTGTATTCAATAAAGTTACAATAGTTTTTATATGACTGAAAGCAATCTAGATGAATGCATAATATCATCTTAGTGAATACCTCACAAAAGAAGGATATATTAATGATCTATATGTTCTTGTATATTTATAAAGAAATCAAAATCTGGATTTGCAACTGTAGCAATATATGTCGATGATGTGAATTAAATTGGAACTCCTGAAGAGCTCCTAAGAACTGTTGAATATTTGAAAAAGGAATTTGAGATGTAAGATTTTGAGAAAACAAGATATTGTTTTAGTCTGAAGATCAAGCACAAATAAGAGGGAATACTAATCCATCAGCTCGAAGACACTAGAGTGGAGTCAAACATATTTTTCAATATCTTCGAAGAAACTACAAGAGTAATAGTTGTATACCTTTCAGGGGGAGTATATTAATTCAATATGGACATACGTGCACTGCACTCTTTTTTCCTTCGATCAGGTTTTGTCCCACTGGGTTTTCCTGACAAGGTTTTTAACGAGACAGTACTTTTAAGCACGTCCAAATACTATTGAATTCAGAAGATTATGACACTTTTGATCCAGAAGATCATGAAATTCACCAAAAGAAAATATATCAGCATGAGGGGGAGGTTACTGCGTACAAGAATTATGTACTCTTTTTTCCTTTATCAGGATTTTTTTTTTCCATACGGTTTTTTTTTCTGAAAAGGTTTTTAATGAGGCATATTATTTGTACGGTGGACATCCAAAGGGGGAGTGTTATCAATCAATTGAATGCCACCCTTTAGTATTCTATAACCTCCACATTAAAAATTATTATCATACAAATAATGATCATCATAATTGTACCTTAATATTTTCTATAACCTCCACATTAAAGATCATTATTACTCAAATAATTATCATCATAATAGCATGTTAATATTATGTATAACTTATGTCTTTTCTTCTTCCTACATTAATGATTCTTAGCCTATAAATAGAGGGTACATAAGTTTGTATTTTATATCCATATACAAGAAATGAAAGAATAAAATAGCTACTCCCTCTCAAAAATTCTTCTTGTGTTTTAATTTTAGTTTTTGTTCTTATTCTGCAATATCTTAATATTGTATTTGTTTTATAATAAAAACTTCGTTTTATGAAAAATAATTAATTTTTTCGATGAATAGGGTTTTCAGACGGAAAGGGTCCGTATGAGTAAAAATTTTTTAAAAATGGATTTTGTAAATTAAAAGTTTCGATATTAATATTAGAATTAATGAAAACTAAAACAGAGTAAAGATAAGTCATTTTGAAGAGATTTTAAATTATTCGAAATATATTGGATGGAAGTACTCTATTTAATTAGTGTCTCGTATACAGTAATTATAGAGAAATAAAATAATTTTCAGTACTCGAATGTGAAAATTGAATTTTAGGATAATTCCAGATAGGATCAGAAATGATTTCGTTTCTGAAGTAATATAATAATTATTTTTAGTGACTATTTTAATAAAGAGAAAATGTATGAAATAGCCCATTTGAAATGCTCAACCTCAAAACTAACCTTTTAATTTTTTATTCTTAAAAAAAATCTCAAATGGACAAAAATACCCTTAATGATAACAAAGGGCGCAGTTTGATCCCAACCTGGAGGTTGGGATCCCTATTTTCAAGTTGGGATCCGTCCAGGTTTCCCAACCTGGAGGTTGGGATCCCTATTTTCAGGTTGGGATCCGTCCAGATTTGATCCCAACTTAGAGATTGAGATCCCTATCTCCAAGTTTGGATCCCAACCTGAAGGTTGGGATCCCTACTTTAAGGTTAGAATCATCCTTTGATGTTGGGATCCATACCTCCAGTTTGATCCCAACCTGAAAGTTGGGATCCCCACCTCCAGGTTTTGATCCCAACCTGGAGGTTGGGATCCCCACTTTAAGGTTGGGATCCTTCCAAGTTTGATCCCAACCTTGAGGTTGAGATCCCTACCTCTAAGTTTGGATCCCAACCTAGAGGTTAAGATCCTTACTTTAAGGTTGGGATTATCCCTTGATGTTGGAATCCATCTTGAGGTTTGATCCCAACCTCAAAGTTGGGATCCCTACCTCAAGGTTTTGATTCCAACCTGAATGTTTAATTACTATATTTCGTAATTAAATAAAGTTTTGGGGTTATTTTATAATTATAAAATTTAACATAAAGGGCGTTTCTTGGGTTGTTTTGTAATTTTTGGGGTTGTTTTGTAATTAAAGATATTTTCTAAAATTACAGAATTACACCTTAATTTTCTGAATTATCAAAACTGACATTATTATTATTTTTTAAACAAAATTACCCCTCCCATTCCTTCAATATCAAAATCCATAATCTCCCACAATTCATCAACATCATCAACCACAATTCATCAACATCATCAATCCAATACCACAATCCATAATCTCCCACAATTCATCAACATCATCAATCCAATACCACAATCCATAATCTCCCACAATTCATCAACATCATCAACCACAATTCATCAACATCATCAATACAATTCATCAACATCCACAATTCATCAACATCATCAATACAATTCATCAACATCAACACATTAATAAACAAAAAAAAAATAAAAAAAAAAAAAGAAATCTGGTTCTAGGTCGAACCCAGAACCGTCTGGTTCTGGGTCGCGAACCCAGAACCAGATCTGGTTCTGGGTTCGCGACCCAGAACCAGACGGCTCTGGTCGGCGACGAACCGGGGTTCGTCGCCGACCAGAGCCGTCTGGTTCTGGGCTCGTCGCCGAGCCCAGAACCGTCTGGTTCTGGGTCGCGAACCCAGAACCAGATCTGGTTCTGGGTTCGCGACCCAGAACCAGATCTGGTTCTGGGTTCGCGACCCAGAACCAGATGGTTCTGGGCTCGGCGACGAACCCAGAACCAGACGGTTCTGGTCGGCGGGTTCGTCGCCGACCAGAACCGTCTGGTTCTGGGCTCGCGACCCAGAACCAGATCTGGTTCTGGGCTCGCGACCCAGAACCAGATCTGGTTCTGGGCTCGCGACCCAGAACCAGATCTGGTTCTGGGCTCGCGACCCAGAACCAGATCTGGTTCTGGGCTCGCGACCCAGAACCAGACGGCTCTGGTCGGCGACGAACCGGGGTTCGTCGCCGACCAGAGCCGTCTGGTTCTGGGCTCGTCGCCGAGCCCAGAACCGTCTGGTTCTGGGTTCGCGACCCAGAACCAGATGGTTCTGGGCTCGGCGACGAGCCCAGAACCAGACGGTTCTGGTCGGCGGGTTCGTCGCCGACCAGAACCGTCTGGTTCTGGGCTCGTCGCCGAGCCCAGAACCATATGGTTCTGGGTCACGAACCCAGAACCAGATCTTCTGGGTTCGCGACCCAGATCCAACTCAGCAAAAAAAAAAAGGAAGAAGAAGAAGAAGAAGAAGAAGAAGAAGAAGAAGAAGAAGAGAGAGAGAGGCGGGATTTCAAATGGGTCAGAGAATTTTAGTGAGAGAATGAGAGGGAAAAATTTGAAAGGGAGAGAGTTAGTGAAAGGGTGGGTCAGTGTAATTAGTTGTATTGTTAAGGGTATTTTTGTCCAAAATTATATCCATCTGAATAACCTCATAACTGAAAGGTTAATTTTCAACAAGGTCAGTCAAAAAAGGTTAGATTTCAACAAAACCCTTTAATAAAATTTTGGAAGTGTTAATTTAGTTCTCGAATAATTTTCAAATGGATCCGAAATGATTTCGAATATGAAATTCGAGAGAATGGAAACATGCATGAAGGAGGACATGTGGTGTGCAATTAGTAGAAAGAATGTATGCTTGCCAAGTGGTGAAAATTTAAATGAAATGGTGATAAGTGTTATACATGCTTAAGGAAACGGTGACAAATGGCCTTCACATGTATAATATATATATACTTCACATGTATAATATGGAAGAAAACAAGAGAGTGCACTCGGTCTCCATTTGAAAAACGAAAGGAATGCTATTCGGCTAAGGAGAGAGGAGAAGTGTTTGACAAGTGGACGACAAGATAAGGAAATGGGTGACAAATGGCATGATCCTATAAAAATATATATATATATATATATTACAACTCAATGAAGAAAGAAAGAAAGCAATGCTCATTCGATTTCAAGGGGTGTGTTTGCCGAGAAAGAAAACAAGAAGGATAGTGAGAGTTGTGTTGTTTGTCGAAAGAGAGAGACTTGAAATGCAGCAAATGTTAAGTGATTTGAGTACAATTTTTGAAAGAATTCAACATATGCAAGAAGGAGGAATGTAGCTCGGTCACAAAAGAGGAAGAAAGGGCTCACTTTGTTTTGAGAGAGTGAGTTGCATGTTCTATCGTGAGATTCACAAGAAGACAACAAGCTTTCTTGAACCTTTGAGAGCATTTCCAAGTGAGTTTCAAGTCCCTCAAGCTTGCATGAAAGTCTTGGAGCAAAACCCATCCATCTAGAGTTGAATTGTAAAGGTAAGTATTTAGTTTTCTTGAAGATTGGTTGCGTAAATATGTAGTTTTGTGAATATATGTTTGGGCTTGAGAGTTTAAGGACTCAAAAAGATGGTTGATGTGTTGCATGTGAGTTTAGAGTAGAATTTGAAAGAAAATTGGTGTTGGATTGCATAAAGGTCACGGTCAAGAATGAAGTTATGTGATGCAAACTTTGATTGATTGTTTTCCATGAATTTTGATGAGTTTGTAATGTGTATTGGTTTGGCTAAAGGGGGTTGTTGTGGTTGAAAAGTTGTTGATGATTTTACCATGAGATTTAGTATTATTGTGATGTGATTTTTATGTGTTGAAATATGAGTTTTGATGTTGAAATGAGAGGAGAAAATTGTGTATAGCAAGCTGCCATAGATACTAAAATGTGATGGAAAAATTATTTTGGTTGGTTTGTATGCTTTTATGGGCCATTTTGATGAAGGAAAATGCATTGATTGATAAATGGGTATTTTGCGGAAAAACTTTTCGAAATTACAAAAGTATAACATTTTACAAATTTGTTGAGATTATGCGTCGTATTATGTAAGTTGTGTGTATTTGTAATGACAAGAATTGATACGGATTGATGATTTGGAAGTTGGTAAGTATTCGACTATCGTAGGATGAAATAATCTAAGGATGAAATAATCTAAAAATTCGATTGATGTGTTAGGATGAAATTTAGGTTTAAATTGAAGCGATTTTTATACGTGAACATTAAAGTATTCGATTGGTTGTTGTGTGTGATTATTTAAAGTCGTTATGGCTTGAAAATGGATATTTTGATATTCTTGCGTAGTTGAAATTATATGTTAATGCGTTCGTAAGTTCTAAATGGAAATTCGCTCATATTAAAATATAGGTGAAGTGGCGAACGGAAGGAAAGCGTAAAATGAGTGGTTTAGTAAATTGGAAGCAAGTTGTGAGTGTTTTAATAAAAATGTTTTGAAATGTTTATATTTCTATTCATGTTGATTTTACATGATGAAAATTAAATTCATGCTGTTTATGAATAAAAATAAGTTTTTATGAATTATGAATTATTGTATAAGAACCATGTTGCATGAATATTGGGAATTTTACATGAAATGTAAATTATAAGATGCAAAACGAAATGTTTGGAAATGAATTGTAAGCCTATGGTACGCCCTATAGGTATATAATGGCTAGCTTCTACGTAAGCAATGCAGGATTCCGTTACGTCAAACTAGATATATGTCTTAAGCGATGTAGGGTTCCACTCATAGCGATGTGGGATTCCGCTACCATACAGAGTATATTATGCTATCGTAGCGATGTTGGATTCTGCTACTTAGTTACTGGACATATGATATAAGCGATATGGGATTCTGCTTGAGAGCAATGTTGGATTCTACTCTACCATATACCTAGGGTACCATATGGTGTATAGGCGATGGTGGTTGGCTTATCTTACTCAAAGGCTTTTCAAAAATTTAACTGCCACCACTATTTATGATTTAAGGCAAAAAAGTGAAATAATGCAAAATGTTATGTTATGCATAGTTCGATATTTGAAAAGCATTTTAGAAATGTTTTCCGAAACCAAAAACTTTGCTTTTCAATACATTACTAAATTTTATATAGTTATAATGTTTATTCATGCTATTAAATTATATTTGGCTGTTAGGGAATTTATTTAATTGTTACAACATGATTTTGTTTAAGATAATGTGTTCTAAAGCTTTTAGGGAGGAGATTTTTGAAAGTTGATTGAATGGAAGTATATACGACACTCATTGAGCTTATGTAGCTCACCTGGTTTTATGTTTTAAAAATAAAATCTCGCAAGGATAGGTACAGGTGCAGATACTACTGTAGTGGGGACTTCAGCCCTAGAGTAGCTCATCGTTGTCGAGTGCAATGCTGCTATGAAACTTTCTAAAATACATGTATGATATTTAAGATTTTGACAACTTATGAAATGGATTTTGTATATATCTGTATATATCTTTTTGGAAAACCTGTTTATACATGAGTCGTTTATAATTTCCAGTTATTTTTTAAATAAAAGCATGATTGTGGTTGTTTATGATTTTGAAATGAGGGCCTGAGGTCGGTAATGGAGATTTGTTTGGATATTGAAGTGCATAAGTTTTCAGTGAACTTTTACAGGGTGAAATTTTTAGAAAAACAACTGTTGTGCTGCCAAAATTTTTATAAATTTCGTTTTGTAAAATTATATTTTAAAATGAAAAAGTTTTCACCCATTTTCGTTAATTGAGAAAATCCTAAAAGTTGTATAAAGACTTAGCTTCATGGGAACCTTTCAACCGGAGCAATTATCTACTGGAAGACTACCGTAGGGTTGTCGAGGCGGGTTGCCTTGAGTATAAGATTTGAAGCCCATCATTTGGGGTGATTTTTGAGTGGTTTTTAAGTCTTTTAAGGGTGTACACAAGCTTAAGAGCAAAACCTAACCATAATAAGTCAATTTCAAGTGGTAAGTTCACTTGTTTTTCATGGGTTTTGATGAGTTACGGGTTTGGAAGGTAAATTGATGGATTTGTGAAATTTTTGACATATTTAGAGATAGATCCACTTGTTTTCAAGTGAGGAAGTGAAAGCAAACCAAAGGAAGTCATTAGACAAGCAAGGGTCTAAGGTAAGTGATCTAGGGTTTGAGTTATTTTTCTTGAAAATTTCAATTAAATTGATCTTTGGATATATGATGATTGGTTTAGTGATTTTTGATGTGTTGATGATCATGAAAATGGAAAAATGAGGTTGGATGCCATGATTCTAGTTTAGATCAAGGTTAGTGTGAGAGTTTTGTGAAATTGTTGATAAAACTTAAGTTTAATTATCTTAGTGCATTAGGTGAGTGTTTGGATGATTATAATGTGATTATGGTCTTGGAAAATTGAAAACTGATATGGGTTGCATGATGAATGGAATTCGGTCAAGGTGAAGGGGTGGTCCAATTGTGTTAATTTAATTATTTTGTTGGAATGATATGAGACCTTACATGAATTTAAAGTAAATTGTACCAAGAAAAGGGAAAAATGAAATTGGATATCATGGTGGTTAGTGTTCAGTCAAACTAGGGAATCTATACATGTGACTTGATTTTATTGTTTGATTAATTTAGTTGATGTGCGATATGAATTTAAGATGATATAAGTAAAAAAAATTGGAAAGAAAATGGTTGGTTTAGTCTAGGGGAAACATTCAGTCAATGGGGGTAAATTGCAGTTCAAAGGGTCATATAATTAATTTGATGTGTTTTATTGAATCTTGGCATGTAACTAAGTGAGTTTGCACTAATAAAATGTAAAGAAAAGAATGCTATGATATTAATATAAGCTTATGCCGAATATGTGGATTGTCATGTATATAGTGTCTATAATGGAAATTGAGTGAATTAGAGTGATATTGGGGTGAATTTAAAGTGACTAATGCATGGGAAATCAAGAGAATGGTGCATGTACTTAAACTAGTATAATTGACCAAGATGAAGGGCAATACGCTAAAATGTGGTTTAATGGTTATTGATGGGTTAGAACCGTTTATTTGATGACTTTCAAGTAAATTATGTAGATAGAAATCAAAGTGGAAAATAATTAGTTGATTGGTACACTATTTGGTTAATAAGTATCTAAACTAGTAAATGGTGTTGACCAATGGTTTGCATTTTAGAAAAAGAATTACATTGAAGTAAGTAATGATGATTGAATTTTAAGTTTATGATGAAATGTAGGTGATAAGGCAAGCCAAGGAATCAAGTAAGAACTTTCGAAGGGTAATCTAGTCGATGGAGAGCCATGTGAGTGTAAACTTATTTTGAAATTACTAAATGGATTTGAATATATTTTAAAGTTTCTCTATGATTTCTAAAGTGTTTTTGCACTTGAAATGAATTCCCTCTAATTATTTTAGTATATAAGATGATTTTGTATTAAGCGGAAAAAGGAATGGTATGCATAAAAATTGAGTGTAAAATTATTTATACATGTTAAATGTATCTTTATACATGTTCTTAAAGTGTTTTATTGAATATGAGTGTTCTTTTAAAATGTTTGATGTGTATTTCTTTACATTCATGATGAATTTTAATGTATTAACATTAAATTCATGCTTTGAATGCCTGAAAGTAAGCTTTTTATAGTAAATGAAATGTTTTGTACATGAAATTTTGAAAGTTATGTGAATTATGATTTATATGATGAAAAGGCTGCATTTATTGAAATGTTTTGTAAGCTTATGGCACGCCTACAGGTATTACAGATGATTTCGGTCAGAGTACCCTAAATATGCATGACAGTGTCAGGGATGTCCGTCACTAACAAATCTAATAGCGGGAAGTACCCACGGGAGGGATAGTGTCAATTAGTCCAGTTTAGTGTGTTACCCATGCACGTATAGAGGTATATGATATGATGGCTAGCCTTTATCCTACGTGAGCGACGTAGAAATCCCACCATATAGAATCGAACTGTGAGGGCCTAGAATCCCTTGAGAGCCGAAGCCCAAGACAGAGGCTTAAAGCAGACAATTCAGATGATTTGTGGTGCCATCCTAGAATCCCTTGAGGGTTGAGTCCCAAGACAGGGGGTGGACCACCAGGCTATGTGATTAGGGTGCCATGTGGTGTTCAGAGATGGGTGGCTGGCTTAATTTTATAAAGAAACGAAATTTTCTGAAAATTTATGTTGCCACCATCAGATATGATTTCATAGTAAAAATGTAAAAAATACAGACCACTATTTTATACTTTAGTTTTGAAAAATGTTTCAGATTGTTTTCTGTAATCAGAAAATTCTTTTTTCAACATGTTATTATATTTTAGTTTCATTGAGTATGAATTTTATTTATAAGCAATGCTTTTTAAAATATTTTGGGAGGTATATTTAAAAGAAATGATTTAAATAGAAAAACCCTAACACTCACTAAGCGCCATTAGCTCACTTTTTTGGTTTTATGTTTTGAAAAACCTCCTCAGGTGTGGGTAACAGGAATAATGGCGCCCGCTCTCCTACTCCAGATGTGATGGGTCGACCAAAGACAATGTTTACGTGAAGTCACTAGTTGTATATTATGGATTAAATTGAGATTTAGTACATGTATATGGTTCTAGTGATAAAAGGTTGGATTAGGTTTACCACGAGCGTGACGATGTGCTATGTTATTGTAAATGGAAGGATTTAATATCTAGTATATATAAACAATGTAAATAATTAGGCTATGCATAAATGTTTTTAACTATATGCATGAAATCGTAATTACCAGTTGAATTAATTTTGTGGTAATAAATCTATTGTGGCTAGGATTACCTATGAGATGGACCGAAGGTCCGAAAATGGTAGTGGAGAATATTGTTTGTAAAATTTAAAGTGTTACTGGATTGTTTTTCAGGTAATTGAAATTATGGGAAACCTCGAAAAACAGCCGTTGTGCTGTCAAAATTTTCATAAAGTCTAAACTATGGAAAAAGGAAAGTTTTAGAACTTATAATTTATAAGTTTATGAAATGATTGAAAGTTAAGGGTTCGCTCCACGGAGTTCTTTTGGTTAGGAGAGGTTAGAGTCCAGCAGGGTCCTTTGGGGTGCCTAGCGGGATCAAGAGAGCTCTTACAGGGGAAATTCGGGGCGGCTCCCCTTCAGAGTGGTATCAGAGTAAGGTTTAGGATTTTGGAAGATGTTTATGAGAATTTGAAAAGTTTTCGTATTTAAAAAATTCATGCATTACATGACTTCCAATATATTGGAATGTCATAAGTAAAACGCATCTTCGAGGTCGCCCCACTATGAGGAGAGCCGCCGTTGAAACACCTGTACCGAAGGATGAATAAGTAAACAAGTGTAAGCCCTTAGTCTCGATTCTGAACTTCCTAGTGTTAGAAGCTAGATTATAAAATGAAAATGATAAATTTCTCCAACATTAATATAATCAGGGACATTGGAGAGTTAGTGACAATTGTAGAACCATATGATAATTGTTTAAGTAAGAAAAAGTCAAAGAATGGTAAAATCGTCTTTTTACGAATAAAAGATAATTGAATAAGTGACAATATGATCATGTCCAAAATAAGAATTATAAGTAAAATTATCCATAAGTATTAGTCATTTACCACTTGATTGGAACTAAAATTTTAATGATAGTCAAAGTAAATCAAAGAGAGACGTGATGGTCATTTTATGAAAAATCACTTATATATATGTGTGACACCTAGAAAAATTTTAAGAAACAAAGAAGAAGAAGTCGTGAGATTGAGAGAGGGGGAGGGGTGCTTGGACGGCAAACAAGAGGTGAAGAAGATAGTTTCCCAATCAATTTTTCAAGCTTCAACTCACAACTCTAGGGTGTTTTCAAGCTAGACCATCAACCCTAAACAAGAACTAAGGTAAGATATCATCCTCTTTCTCAATCTTGATGGTAGTTGGAATTGTATGGATGTGATGATAGTTGTGTTGTTTGTAGTGTGTTGTGATGGGTATTTTACACTTAAAACAAGTATAGAACCTTAAGTGTGTGATATGGAAACTTAGATGACATGTTATAGTGTATAAATGTTAGGCTAGGGTTTATGGATGAGAAACCTTAAATTGTGATTTAAGGAAGTGAAATGTCAAATAAGTTGTTTGATAAAATGGTTGAGAGAGATTAACATGTAAAATTGAAAAAAACTACACATTGAAGTGAGTGGATGTGTGTCACGGCCATGTAAGGCATTGTGATACCTTTGAGTTTTGACTAATTTGAACTTAAATCTAAGCATATTTGAGGTTAGGAAAACATATAGAAGTGATGAAATTATAAAAGGAGAAGCATAGAGTTAAGTTGAGAATCCCGAGCTATATGAAGTAGCTATGGTGACCTGCACTCTTTGAGCTTATTTAGGGTTGTTCTAGACCTCAAAACATGCCTAGGAGTCATAACAAACCATAGAAATTGGAAGGGAACGATTCCGATAAAAATTGAGCAAGTTATGGCTCAAATAGTCTATTTATGTAGTCGTAAAATGAATTGTGAGTGCAAATGCATTCTTTGATGCATGAAATGAATATATTTGATCATAATTAAGTAAAAGAACCTGAGATACGAAAGAATTAAATTCGTCGCATGCAGGATGCCACAAATGTGCATCAAAAAGTGTTGAAAAATAGATGTTTTTCATAGATTTTGAACTTCGATACTTAGAATTTTTTGAAAACATTTCACGGGTGATCTAAGTACGAGTTAGAGAGATAATTAGAGTGAAAATGGAGCGAAGAAAATTGCTAGGATGGGCCCTAGCATAGGCTCGGTTTTAGGGGGTCCAAAAATAGTGATTTTTTGTTTCGGGCTTCCGGCGACCATTTTAAGCATTCCAGAGTGTCCTTAGGTGATAATAAATAAGGCCTGTGCGAAGAAATCAAAATTAGAGAGTCTCGATTGAGTTAAAATCGAGTTGGGAAGGTTATAGTGTAAACGGTTGTCAATAGAGAAAATTGTATTGGAAACGTTATTTTAAGTTTTGAGCTATGTAATTGAGCAAGTGATAATAAGAAATTGACATGTAGGTGACGAGCGAGCGAGCGAGGCACGAGAGGCTCGTTGAGACGCTTGACTTGAGCTTACGCGGATTGAGGTAAGTGTCTTACCACTTGCATCTATTTTGATTTCTATTTTAAGCCTTGCATATTGTTGTTAAATGAAAACAAAAAGATTTTCAATTTCTAAATCCAAGTTTTGAGCATGTGAGTTGTTTATGGAATTCACAAAGTTAAAGCCACATGCTCAGATTCAGCAAGTTCTCACCCAGTTTGCAACCAGATTTATAGGCACTCTTCATGAATGGTGGTAAGAATTAGGCGAGTACAGATAAATTCAATTTTGTCAGCTCACTGAGCTCAATCAAGCTCTTTATCTTCTCTACACTGAATTTTGTGGTCGTCCTCAGGCTTATGAATAAAAAATGAGAGAAGAGTAATTTCAGATGAAGTGCTGTTCCTACAAGAAAAAAGATCTTGATCGACATTATCAGCAGATGCTTAAACGCTTTCATGCTCTTCATGGAATTGATGATCCAAACATGAAACAGACATTCCTCTCTTCCATTCCAGATTCCTTATCTCAAGAAGCAATGAAACTCATGCAGACCCAAGATCGCTCTCTTCAGCAATGTGCTCTTGGTGAAATATATCAGTTTGTCCTCACTGCTTTTGATAAACTGTGCGCCCAAAAGAAATTCTTTGAAGATCATTTGAAGAAATCCAAACAACTAACAAAAGTTTGTAAACATCCAAATCTGCAGATTAAATGAAAAGATAAAGAACAGTGTCATTGTTCTACAAAGAAGACACACCACTACTTCAAGTCTAAACCTTACAAGAAAAGAACTTCTTTTAGAAAACCCAAGTTCAGACGTTTCCTCATAAAGAAACCTTTCAAGCAGTGTTCCACCAACAGATGCTACCTCTGTCATCAGAAAGGTCATTTTACAAAAAATTGTCCAAACCAGCAGAAGAAATCTCAGAAAATGGTTCAATACCTCTCTTAAAAAGGTATTTCTCTCTCCGATGATGAGATTAAAGATTTATTTTCAGCCCATGATCGCCCTACACACCATGATGTTCTCCAATTTGATCAATCTTCAGCTTTCCAGTCTGATTCTGAAAATTCTTCCTGTTACCAACTTCAATATGCTGTTCAACCTCCCTCATCACCCATTCCTTCTGTTATGATAAAAGTTTTCCCTACCAAATACTCAAAACCCATTCCTATCATTGCCTTCATTGATACTGGTGCAGTCACCTCTATCATGAACCTTTCTGTTCTACCATCCTGTTATTGGCAACCACATAAAGAAAAATTCCATACTGTCAATGGAAATCCTTTCGTCGTTTCTCTAATAAGTAAATCCCTTATCTTTGAAATATTTTCTGGCTGTACAATCATTCAAAAAGTCCTTGGCTCTCATTTACCTACCAAAGAACTTGTTTTCGGTTTTAACCTCTATTCTAAGATTCCTTCTCTTAGAATTCTTCCTGATGGTCTTTGTTTCAAACAACATTTCAAACCCTGGACTTCTGTTCTTAGTCTTTATGCACTCCAACCATCCATTGATTTCACTGAACTCAAAACTCAACTCATTCAAGAATCATGTTTAGAAAAACACTCTGAATTCCTACAAAAATGCTCCCATCCTTTATGGCAAAATCCTGATTTCTTCATAAAACTCCTTTTCCACATGAATGAAGATATCAATCCAACCAAAGCAAGTCATTCAGGCATGAATCTAGAACATCTCTTGCTTGCTATATTTGAATGTTCTCAGTTACAACAATAAGATCTCATAGAGTCAACATCTTCACAATGGGCTTATGAAGCTTTTTATGTGAACAAACGCTCAGAGCAAGTTCAAGGAAAATTAAGACTGGTCATCAACTACAAACCACTTAATCAGTTCCTCCAGGATGATAAATTCCCGTTACCCATGAGACAAACCCTGTTTGCTTGTCTTTCAAATGCTCACATCTTTTCTAAGTTTGATTTGAAAGCAGGTTTTTGGCAACTAGGCATCCACCCAGATGACAGGTACAAAACTGCGTTTTGTATCCCAGACCACCATTTTCAATGGAAAGTTCTACCTTTTGGCCTTAAGACAGCTCTTTCACTGTTTCAAAAAGCCATCACCAAGATCTATGCTCTTATTCTTCACAGTGCTCTCATTTACATTGATGACATCCTCCTATTTTCCAAAAATGAGCAAGAACACTACCATTTAGTTCGACAGTTTGCTCAGATCATAAAAGACTATGGTATTATGCTCTCAGCAAAGAAAATGGAGATAGCCCATAAACAAATTGTTTTCCTTGGAATACAAATTTCTAAAGGAAAATTTCACCCTCAGCCTTATATTGGCCAAGAATTTCTGAAATTCCCTGATGAATTACCAACTAAACATCAAATTCAACAATTCCTTGGTCTAGTTAACTATGTCCGTCCCTTCATTTCCAATGCTGCCTCTCTCACCAAACCATTATCCAACCTACTGCAAAAGAAACCTCCTCCTTGGAGTTCTCAACAGACAAATTCAGTCCAACAAATCAAGCAGATTTGTCAAAGTCTTCCCTCATTACACATCCCCTCTATCGGTACAAGAATCTTACAAACAGATGCCAGTGAAAAGTTTTGGGGAGCAGTCCTTTTTGAACAAACAGAGCACGGTACCAGACAGATATGTGCTTACCGGAGTAGAAGTTTTAAGCTCAGTCAGCTTCATTACCATTCAACATTCAAGGAAATCCTAGCAGTCAAATATGTCATTGAGAAATTTAAATTTCATCTTATTGGTCATCACTTTATCGTGGAGACTGATATGAAATTATTCTCTCAGATGCTCCAGCTCCATAAGAAGAAATTGCCCCATCAACTTCTTCTCCGCTGGTCAGAATGGTTCAGTCGATTCTCATTCACAGTCAAGCATATTAAAGGTACGCAAAACTTCCTTGCAGATCATCTCTCTCGTCCAATCCAAACAGATCAACCAGTTTCAGCCTTACTTCCTGTTTTTATGTTTCAACCCTCTTCGTTTTCTTCTCCTCCAAATTTAGAAATCCCAAAATTTGCAAATCTCCTTAGATCTAATTTTCCCAGAGAACGAATCAAAGAACTCATGTTTTCCTACCAGTATAATTGTGTGTTATCTCATGGTCAAGTTTTCTTTAAAACTCTGTGTGTTCATCTTGATTATCCTTTTGCTAAGATAATCATCTTCCTACCCAGTCATATTTTCCCTATTTTGTGTCTCCTATTGAACTTTTATACTTCTTTTGGTGCCTTAGTCATCTTCACCACTTTGCCCTGGAAATACCCAATGATCTTTTTAAACAAGCTCTCACATGGGGTCATGATTCTAAAGACTTCAACAGTTTTATTCCCCACTTCCTTACCAGATTTCAATCCCTTCATGCATGGGAACTATGGACACAAGTTCTCTATCCAACACATTGATCATTCATCTCTTTTCATCACCCTTACTTTGTCCGCTCTGATGGTGTTTATTTTTTCAAACCAGAGATCTCCATAATTGAACAAAATCCTATCCCTGTTTTTTATGGGAATCTCAATTATGCTGCAAAAATCAGACCTATTCAAAAATGAATTTTTGAAAAAAATCAACTTATTCCAGATGCATTATAGTCTTTTGTCACTGATATGACTCCCTGGTCCACTTTTCCCAAATCTTATCTTGATAACCTTTCTCAAGCACAAGATTAGTATGTTAACTCTTTTGTTCATCGCCTTTCCTCCTCCCAAGAAGATTATCCCCCATGGTTTTATCCTGATTCTCAACCAGAAACTTGGCAACAAGAGGATCTCGATGTTGCAAAAAGCAGATATGAAAAAGATAAACAACATGGCAACAGAAAAAAAGTAGAAAAAAGACAATGATGCAGGTCCCAGCACAAAAGACATAGCTCAATTCGTTATCGTGTCCTTATCAGATGATACATCTCCCAGCTATCATCAAACTTTTTGTCCAGACTGTACACCCACGTTCACTTATCCCAGACATGAAGATTACATGCATCGTATTTGGCCTTGTCGCATTTGTGATGCAACAGAATCCGATGATGAAGATCACGCCAATTGCAATTTGTCATTTTCTGACTAATTATTGCAAGTTACTATTGCCAGATGCTCTCATCATTTCAGTTCCTATTTCTGGATGCTTTCTTATCCGTTTGGTGTGCCAAAAGTCAAAAGTGTGTTTGTTTTTACAATTATGTTGTGAGTCCATATGTTTGTAATCATTAAAGTTTGTTATGATGCGTCATGATTATATTTTCTTTACTCATTGTTATGTGATGTAAGCAATGATGTCAATGTTTTTGTCCCGTATTCGAGTCATTCTCCTATAAAATGGCTTCGTTGTTTCAGTTGTAAGCAGACTCAGTTGATTTCAGAAATAAACATTATGTTTTGTGGCTAAACTTCTCTATTTTGTTTGAAACAGCAGATATAGCAATGTGAGTTTCTATAGGTGCTTTTTCCCCTGGTGATTCCAGATTAGCACTGAGAAACGAGAAAGAGAGAATAAAGACAAGGGATTGGGTGTTCCGTCCCTTTATAATTCCCAAAGCATTTGTAACATGTATGTTATGGAAATTATTTGTTTGTGAATAATATGTGATGCGAATTGAATTAAGAAAATGTATATTTGTGGCCAAAAGAAGTTAGGAGGTGATTTGATATAGTTCGAAGTGTTTTTTTTTATAGGTGAATTTTGTAAATGTTCAAATTACAGCCGTTATGCTGTTAAATTTTTTTAAAATTTTTACACCAACCCAACTATTTTAAAAAAGGAAATAAAATCTTTAAGTTAAAAGCAAGTAAACGGGCTAAGTAATTCAGGGGTTCGCTTCTTTGATTTTCTTCAATCCGATAAGTCAGGTTCAGGAAGTCCACTGAAGTGTCCGACGGGATCCTCCAGACAAGAGCTTAAAGAAGGTCTGGTTCGGGTCTTTTCAACAAGTAAGTTAATGTCTCTCTAAGTTAGTTTTGGATGTAATGAATATACCCTTAAGGGTATGAGATATTCTGGAAATTGAATGTATTTAAGAGAATAAATTGATTGAATGATCTTTATATATTCAATACGACTGAGATACTTAGGTATTCAGGTATATGGTTTTGATTAATTATTATAGTGTTGAGGATGATCGATTATTGTCGACGTACGAATCTGGTTGATCAAAGTTTTTGACCCAATACCTACAATTAAAGAGAAAATAGAGACAAGCACAAGAGAAGGAAAGAAAAGGAAGAACAGCTATAAAGGGTTTTTACGTGGTTCGGCCAAAAAAGATGCCTACGTCCACGACTGCTCCTCTGATAATTTTTGTAGAGTAATAGTATGCTATTAAGTATTATATGTTTACAATGAATTTCAACCCCTATTTATAGCATGAGGCATTACAGTTTGAGTACAAATAAAACAGGAAAGAATATCACATTAAATACAATTCCAAAACTGATGTCTATCAATTAAGAAATATACTTTGCTAAATCAGGAATATGATTTTATTTTTAATTCTGGCAGTTGACTAATTCTCAATTTAAGTTGTTGCCTTTCTGGAAAGATTCCTTTAATATACGCTTCAAGCTACGGGCTGAGCCTCGCTAGGACGACTTCGAGCTGAACATGAGGCGAGTTGAGTCATGGCTGACCTACGACCTGCATACTGCAGTAGCGACTTGATCACTTCAGCGAGCTAGACATTGACGAACTAGGCTTCTACATGCTGGGCCAGTTCCTTGAATCAATTTGTTAGACTTTTATCTTTTGAGTCTATCCATTGGATCAGTTTGTTAGGCTTTTACTAGCCCATTTATGTAGCCTGAAATATACCCATAACATCAACCCTCTAGCTCTCAGTGTGTTCTGTGAACTAGGAGCTCGAGCCCGCTGGTAAAAGCTAACATATCACGTCTTGTCGTCCTGGGCCTTTTCATATTCCATCCCATCACTTCGACACATGATGACTCTTTGGGTGACTGCACCACTAGCACGTCTCGTGCCATGCGTATTTAATGCACATGTCTCTCAACTGACAGCGCATGATGACAAAATCCACAACTAGCGCTGTACCATCAGATTTAAGGCGGTTGAGTTGCCATCAGATTGAACGACTAATGTTAGAATCTCGTGCCTTTATATGAGTGGAGCCTTTTTCGTTTTCCCTCTTACTCCGTCATTTTCAAAACCAAATGCCGAATCTTTATCCTTTCCTTTCGTCTTGCTTCCTTGCACCAGTTTTCCTAGGATTCAACATTTTCGACGATCAAAATATGTCATTCTTAAGCGAGCATTTACAGTAAGTTTCATGACTAGCCCTTGGTTTTTTGGTTTGTTTCTGTTTTTTGCTCACATTGTGCTATTTCTGAATCTAGAACTTGCTTAAATGCTTCGTGTTCTTGATTTTGAATGCTTTGTTGTTGATTGCGACTTTTCATTTCCTATTAATTTTATCTTGTTACTTGGTCATTTGTGACCTGTTTACTATTTGTGACTTTTTCGTATGTGAGCTGTAGGATGATACACCTGTAGGTTGAGACCCCCTTAGCTTTAGCGATATATATATATGACGTTTGTGACCTGTAGACTAGGAAGTCTCTTGGTAGGAAACTTAGGACTTTTGGGCACGGTTTGATAGTGACGACCTAATTACACCATTTCATGTGTAGATGTTTTCAAGTCACAAATGTTGGTCACACAATGTAGGAGATAATGGTTCGCCCAACTCAAAAGAGCTCGGCTTGGGGGGAGTTCACAAGTTCGCATTACTGGTGAAGCGCCTTCTCAAAATGGTGAGGTCGCTAAGGGGGTTGTAGCTCGAGCAAACCTTGTGATGATCGTCAGGCCGCTGAGAAACGCTGAGCTCGCGAGGTGTTCATACATTATGCCTTAAAGATAAAATATGAGGAGATAGGGGGAATTACCTTAGAGTATCATCTTCCCAAGGGATGTTGTGTGATGTCTCCTACATCTAGTGACCATGCAACTTATCCTCCCAAGGGATTCATTGCTGTCAGTATTCACCATCTTAGGCATAGACTTAAATTTCCAACTTCCGCCTACCTCATCGACCTCTTGAATAGGCTATAGCTTAGCCCTTTTCAGTTGACCCCAAACTCCTACTCATAGCTTATATCCTTAGCCTTGGTCTTTATTAGGAACAGTCTTCCTCCCTCAAGTCCAAAAATCCTTTGCCAACTCTACAACATCAAAAGCGTTGGTAGCTTGAAAGACGAAATGCGATATGAGATTTACTATCTCGCAGCTTAGCAGACAAGCTACAAGGGTCTCTTGCCTCGAAGTGATGCGAAGGGCAAGTCTAATGTAGGGGATTACAAATCAAGTTGGTTTTATATTTCTTGCCCTTCCATTGGGCAACTTCGTAACTTCTCTTTTGTTCTTAGCCCAGGAAGATAGAAGGAATTGATCTCTGTGAGCTGAAACTTTCTTCTTTTTTTAACCTTTACGTTTCATCTCGCAGACTTGAAAAGAGATTGTAAACCCCTAGTCTCGACTTATAAATTTCTAGTAATAAAAGCTAGATTAGAGAGATAATATAAATCCCCATATTTATTTAATCGAACTTCACGACATTAGAAGATTTAATAAATTGAAGATTTATGACAAAATTCGTCAACTATAAAAGTTCAAGTAGCCAATAGCAAATTGAATTAAAAGTTAACTAAAAGAGAGAGTCAATGGGTCATAAGAAAAGCTTGACATCCCATAAAATATTTAAGAGATATATATAATTGATAATATGGAAAATTCAAAAGTTAGAACGTTATTACATAAATGTCCATAAGTATTAAAGTATTACTAAGTGATTAAATAAGTATTAGTAATAGTTCAACCAATCAATTAGAAGCAAATATTATCAAAGGAATAAAAGAGGAAGGGTGTAATGGAGAATTAAGCAAACAAGAGAGGGAGTTTTGTGAATTGGAAGAGATGGATGCAAGAAATGCAATTCTTGAAAGGTGGGATCTATAAATATCATACTTAGCTGAAATGTTTCAGCAAATGAGAAGAGAAAGTCGTGTAAAACAAAGCAAAGCAGCAGCCTTCAGCCGTTCAACAAACAGAAACCGTGAACCAAAGATAATTCCGCACGTAGTTGGTTAGTTGATAGTTAGCGCTGCGACGCGATGCAGTAAATTCCGCTCGTAGTCGTCTAGAGATTTAGCACTACATTTGCGATGCAGAGAATTCCGCATTGTAGTTGTTCAGTGAATAGTTTAGCGCCCTACGTACGATGCAGTAAATTCCGTAATGTAGTGGTTGAGATGCATTAGTAAGCTTCACGTTGGCATTAGCTAAAATCACCCGTGATGGTTAGAACGAGTCAAGGATACACATGGAAGAATGTAAAGAAGTTGTAAAACTTGAGTAACTAATGAATTCTTATGTTGGTGTATGTGATATTATATATCCTTATTGCACTAACCCCTTGTTTATTTTGTAGCTCATTTGTTTTTATTGCGTGCCACCGTCGGACGAGATCGAGATCTTTTGTTTGCATATACATTGATAGGTGGGCGATAGCGCAAGACATATGTATATACATGTTTGTATATGTATTTAACCTATTAACTTTTGAATTACATTGATGTTGAAATTGTAAGTTGTAAATATAATCATGCATTCTATATATATAGTTCATATATGTACATGTTGAATTTGAATTCATTGTTTATGCTTATGAAATGGTGATGATTGATGCATGATTGAGAATAAAGAAGTTGGGAGGTGTTCAGAAATAGTCGAAGTGTCATTTTCTTTACAGGTTAAATTTTGGTTTTATCAAAACGCAGCCGTTATGCTGCCGGAATTTTTATAAAATGAATTTGAAATAGAATCAAAGAAAGTATTTAACACTCCCAACCAGTAACAGAAAAAAAAAAAATCAAATCACTAAGTTTTAACGAGTAAACCGGAACAGAAAGTTAGGGTTCGCTTCCCGGATGTCTTAGATCCGACGAGTCGGTTTCGAGGAGTCCGTTGAAGTGTCCGGCAGGATCCTCCAGACGAGAGCTTTGATAAGGTCTAGGAAGGGTTCTGTTAGAGATAGAGCAACTTTCACTAACAAGGAGGACGAGATTCTTAAGACGCTTATGAACTCAAATGAGGCGACAATTAGTAACGCCCTCGACGACGAACTCCTTAAGGCCCACAAGTTAGCCCCTCCTCTTAACAGTGAACTATTGGACAACAGGAGGGACATAGGAAGTGGGGTGAATTTGAGCTCGCCTCTATATTTGAAGTTGCTGGTGAAGTAGAAACTATTCTTGTCTCACAGGCAGTTCTAGTTCCTACTCCTTAATAGGCTCTAGGGATGGTGAAGCTCTTCCTTCAACAAGCTCCTCCGAAACGTCTTATTCAGTCTGTAACACCTCCAGCTGCTATTCTTAGCGAAACGCCCTTCTCGTCACCGGCCTCAAACTCTCCCTAAGTCCAAATCCCCACCTTGCAACCAGAGGTGGTTGAAGTTCAATAAGAGCAGGCAAGAGCTCCTGCTCGCAAGACTCTAGCTACTCCAAGCAGGGGAGTAAAAAGAAAATTCATGCTTAATCCTCCTTCGTCCAAACGACGACAAGCAGGCAAAGGTAAGCAGCTCGAGGTTGCGGAGAGAAATATTGAGCCACAAGTCAGGGTCCTACTTGAAGGCGGATTAGCTGGAAAATACTTGAACTCCCTCCTCTATAACTGGCTCGAGATAATGCTGAATCATGCCAGACACCTGGATAATGAGAATTTATGGGGTGAGGGCTTATCCGACTACATAGCTCGTTATGGGATGCTGGTAACTGACACTACCTTTACCTCTTTCACCTTCTTGTTTGGTTTAAATACTAACTTGTTGCATTTCATGCCGCTATAAGAGCAATGAAATAGAGGCGAGAAATTCTAATTTTTGAGGACAAGAAAAGAAAGTTTGAGAATGAGCTGAAGAAGTCGAAGGAGGAGATCTTGTTCATGGCTACGGAGGCTAAGAAAGCCAAAAATTAGAGTAATCCCTTCTAAGCAGATTGAAGGATGCAGAGAAAGTAGAAAAGGAGGTTGAGGATGCTTTGATTTGTGAGGAGGGTGATCACACAACTACGAGATCGCACCTCACTGCCAAGCTCTTCCAACGCGAGTTGAATGACGAGAAGCCAGCTTGAAAGGGCCGAACGGCGAGCAGAAGTTGCAAAGAAGCGAGCTGAAGCTACTGAACAGCTAGCTGAAGCTGTAGAGAAGCGAGCTGAGACTGTTGAACAGCTAGCGAAGGCTGCTCAGATAGAGGTCGCTCTTCTGACAGAGGAGGTAGCTAGAGTTAAGGAGGAAGCTGAGATGCAGGTCATCAAAGCTAGAGAGGAGGCGGAGTCAATGACCTCCAGTAATTTCCTCTTCACTCTATAGAAAGTTCATCCCGAATTGGACTTTTCATTCTTTAGTGAAGAGGCAGTCTTAGAGGTGGAGAGGTACAAGAAAGAAGCCGCCTCGTCCTCAGTTATTCCAGATGCAGTTCCTCTAGATGTGGAGATACCTGCTGCGACCTCTCAAGACGAGACAGCTCAAGTCACAAAGCCTCCAAATGCAGCCTTTAATGATGTAGCTCCCGTGGAATCAGCTCCCAGGACCAGGGCACTAAGTAACTTACCATGTTGAACTTGTTTTCTGAATTTTTTCTTTTATCTTGCTCACCTCGCTTTGCGAGGTTAATTGTAGTGAACATTGACAATAGATATTTGTAATGAAGTCACCTAATTACGAGGTTTATTTTTTAATGCATTTGTTTTACTTTCCAATGTTGTCTTGCACTTTGATTACATCTTCATTTTTCTAAGTTCTAAGATTTTTTATGAACTCAAAAGTCAAATAACTGTATAAATAAATGATAATAAAACCTCGTAAGACCTCGGAAGATTGCTGATATTGATGAATTGCAATTTGCAATTTGTAACTTAATTTAAGCAATTTAGGTTGAGCCGTAGTTGAGATCGTGAAGCTAGGTCGAGACATAGCTGATTATCGAGTTAAGCCAGAACTTCTTATCATACTTTCGAGTTAGTAGATTGGAAATAATAGCGTGATTTTGTTGAACTATATAGAGGGTCGAAATCTCGACTACAACAGCTTAATTTATCAAACTACGTAGGGGGTCAAAACCTCGCCTATCATAGCGATGTTATAGCAAGCTATGTGGTGGGTCAGAACCTTAACTATCATAGCATGATTTTATTGAGCTATGTAGGGGGTCAGAACCTCACCTATCATAGCGATGTTGTAACGAGCTACGTAGTGGGTCAGAACCTCGACTACCATAGTGTAATTTTATCAAGCTATGTAGAGAGTCGGAACCTCGACTACCATAGCGATGTTGTAACGAGCTATGTAGGGGGTCGGAACCTTGACTAATATAGCGTGATTTTATCAAGCTATGTAGGGGGTCGAAACCTCGACTACAATAGCTTAATTTATCGAACTACGTAGGGGGTCGGAACCTCGACTACCATAGCGTGATTTTGTCGAGCTATATAAGGGGTCGAAACCTCGACTACAACAACTTAATTTATCGAACTACGTAGGGGGTCAGAACCTCACCTATCATAGTGATGTTGTAGCAAGCTATGTGGTAGGTCGGAACCTTTACTACCATAGCATGATTTTATTGATCTATGTAGGGGTTCGAAACCTCGCTTATCATAGCGATGTTGTAACGAGCTATATAGTGGATCGGAACCTCGACTACTATAGCGTAATTTTATCGAGCTATTTAGGGGGTCGGAACCTCATCTACCATAGCAATGTTGTAACGAGCTATATAGTGGGTCAAAACCTTGACTACTGTAGTGTAATTTTATTGAGTTATGTAAAGGGTCGGAACCTCGACTACCATAGCGTGATTTTATCGAGCTATGTAAAAGGTTGAAACCTCAACTACCATAGCATAATTTTATTGAGCTACGTAGGAGGTCGGAACCTCACTTATCATAGCGATGTTGTAATGAGTTATATAGTGGGTTGGAACCTTAACTACCATAGTGTGATTTTATCGAGCTCTGTAGGGGGTCGGAACCTCACCTGTCATAGCGATGTTGTAACGCGCTATGTAACGGGTCAAAACCTCGACTACCATAGCTTCAATCTTTCAACATACAGTAGTATGAGAAATTTAGAGTTTTTATTGATTTACAAATTAAATGTATAAACTTTAAAAGTTACCAAAAGTATGGGCGAAGATGCTCAGCATTCCAAGGTCGGGGGATGTAAGCTCCATCTATATTGGTTAAATGATAGGCTTCATTTCCCAGATTCTTCTTGATAATGTAGGGACCTTCCTAGTTCGATCCTAACGACCCGTCACTGGCCTTTTGAGCTCCAAGTAGAATAAGGCGCAACACGAGGTCATTGACATTGTAGTGCCGGACTCGAACCTTACTATTATAGTACCTCACGACCCTTTGTTGATAGGTAGCTGCCCTCAAACGAGCTGTTTCCCTTGCCTCTTTAAGGAAGTTAAGGTTTGTGGCAAGTAACTTGTTGTTCTGCTTTGGGTTTAAAGGTCATTTTACGTTGTAAGGTCATTTCTAACTCCATTGGGATCATAGCCTCGGACCCATACACCATAAAGAAGGGAGTTTCACCAGTTATGCTGCGAGTTGTAGTTCTGTAGGCACAAAGTACCTTTTGTAGCTTGTCTACCCATGCTCTTTTCTTCGCTTCCAGCTTTGTTTTCAAGGTCTGTTTTATGATTTTGTTCATAGTCTCAACCTAGTCATTGACTTGTGGGTGGTCTACGACTGAGAAACTTTTGACGATCTTCAGGTTATTACAGAACTTGATAAACTGGTCGCTGCTAAACTAGGTTCCATTGTTTGTCACGATTTGTTGAGGGACCCCGAACTTGCAAATAATGTTACTACACACAAATTTTTCTATCTTTATGGTGGAGATCTGTGCTAGCTCTTTGGCTTCTGCCCACTTAGTAAAGGAGTCCACTGTGACCATAGCATGCTTGCACTTCCAGCGAGTTATTGGCAGAGGTCCAATCAGGTTCATCCCCCAAATTACAATAGGCCATAGACTCACCATGTGTAGGAGATAAGCTGGTGGAGCTTACGGAACCTTAGCGAACCTTTAGCACTTATCACATCTTTTGACTAAGTCGATGACATCTTGCTTCATGGTGGGCTAGTAGAATCCTTGTTGGAGTACTTTTTGAGCTAAAGATAACCTTCCAGCATGATTCCCGTAGTGACCAGCATGTATCTCCTTTAGCACGGTCTTGTAGTCTTGGCCATTGATGCATCTCAAGAGTGGAGCTGAGAAACTTCTCTTGTATAATATATTGTCGTATATGCAATACCGAGCTGTTCTAGCTTACAAGCGACGTGCCTCCCACTTGTCATTCTGTAACTTCTCGTTTTGTAAGTAGTTCAAAATTGGGCTCATCCATGAGGCTGGGTGAACAACTATAACTATTACTATATCCTTCTTTTCTGTGCTTGGGGCCGATAGGAACTCTGCTGAGATGGCTCCCAAAAAGTCTGCATCTTACATAGTTACCAAGCGAGCTAGTGCATCTGTATGTGAATTTTGAGCTCGCGAGATCTGATTCACTTCAAACTTCTGGAAAGTACCCAATAACTCTCGAACCTTTTAGAGGTAGATAGTCATCTTGGACCCCCTTGTCTGATACTGCTCGTGGCAGACCATGAGTTGAGAGTCACTAAAAATTCTTATCTGCTTAGCTCGCATTTCTTTTGCTAGGCGGAGACTTATAAGCAGCGCCTCATATTTAGCTTTATTGTTGGTGGCCTGGAAATCGAACCTTAAGGCACAGAGGATCTTGTGACCTTCAGGACTGATTAGAAACACCTTAGCCCCAGCTTTTCATTCATTAGATGATCCATCCATAAATAAATCTCATATCGAGCCATTAGAAGATTCAGCTTCTTCCTTTGCAAGCCCTGTGAACTCTGCGATGAAGTCTACTAAAGCCTTAACCTTAATTGCCAATCTTGGCTTATACTCAATGTCGAACTATGCTAGCTCTACAGCCCACTAGAATAGTCAGCCCGAAGCGTCTAACTTCTGGAGGACCTGCTTCAGCGGATATTAAGTGAGAACTTCAATTTTGTAGGCTTGGAAATATAGGTATAGCTTTCTTGATGTGACTACCAAAAAATAGGCCAGTTTCTTTATTTACGAGTACCTAGTTTCGGCATTGAGCAACCTTTTACTAACATAATATATAGGAAGCTGCGTCTTCTCATTTTCTCACACCAAAGCGGCACTTAAAGCATGTTGAGACACCCCTAAGTATAAGATGAGCTTCTCTCTTTCTTTTGGCTTGGATAGGAGTGGAGCTTGGTCCATGTATTCCTTTAATTGTTGAAATGCCACCTCGCACTGCTCAGTCCATTTAAAGTTCTTTGCCTTTTTCAGCACATCGAAGAAGGGAATACACTTGTCAGTGGTTTCAGTGATGAATTTGTTAAGAGTTGCGACTTGACCATTAAGGTTTTGTACATCTTTGACCCGAGTAAGGGACTTCATGTTGATTAGCGCCCTAATTTTCTCAAGGTTAGCTTTGATCCCTCTATTGTTCATCATAAAACCAAGGAATTTGCCGGAGGCCACCCCAAATGCACACTTGAATAGGTTCAACTTCATTTGGTAGTTCCTCAGTATTTGGAACATTCCATTCAGGTCGCGTACATGATCACCCATCTGTTTAGACTTCACCAGCATATCATTTACATATACCTCCAGCGTCTTCTCAATTTGCTCCTTGATCATCATATTGACCAGACTCTGATAGGTTGCCCTTGCATTCTTCAGTTTAAAAGGCATCACCTTGTAACAATATAGGCCACGATCTATAATGAACGAGGTATGCTCTTCATCCTTCAGGCTCATTGGTATCTAATTATAGCCCGAGTAGGCATTCATGAAACTTAGGAGTTGGTGGCCAGCTGTTGCGTTTACGAGCTGGTCAATTCTAGGTAAAAGGAAGCTGTTCTTTGGGCATGCCTTATTCAGATTTGTGAAATCAATGCAGGTTATCCACTTTCCATTCTTCTTCTTTATGAGCATAGGATTGGCAATCCAAGTAGGATAGTAGGCCTCATGAATGAACTTGTTGGCCAACAACTTGTCTACTTCTTCCTTTAAAGTGGCATAGCGTTCTGCCATCATTGGCCATCATTGGCCTTCTCTTCTATCGAACTGGCTTGTGATAAGGGTTAACGTTCAATTTATGGGACATGACCTTGGAATCTATTCCCACCATATCTTCGTGATTCTAGGCAAAAACATCCAAGTTCGTCTTAAGGAAGTCAGTGAGCTAGGATCTCATCTCCGAAGCTAAACCTTGTCCCAGCTTCAGGCATTTTTCAATATCTACCTCATTGGCTTGGACATCTTTGAGCTCTTCAACGGGCCCAGTTGCTATGTCTGCATCCATGTCACGTGGGTCGAGGTCATGACTCACTCCTTTTTCACTTATAACTCGTGGCTTGCCCCTTGAAACCACGTTCACATTCTTTCCTGAACAGCCATCTTGATTATGTCTTCAAAGCAGTGTCGGGCTAGGTGCTGCTCACCCTACATACAGCCTACTCATTGGGGGTTAGAAATTTGACCGTGAGGGTCCTGGTAAAGATGACCATATCTAAACCGTTCATTGCGGGTCATCTCAAAACCACATTGTAGGTTGAAAGGTAGTCAATAATAAAAAAATCTACCAGTAAAATTGCTTGATGACCTGAATCCCCAAGCGTGAGTGGAAGTCTTATCTGGCCAATTGGGGTGATGGTATCTCCAGTGAAGCTATAAAGAGGTTATGGGGAAGGTTTCAATTGTTCTGCTTCCAATCCCATCTAGTCATAACACCCTTTGTACATGACATTCACCGAGCTCCTTGTATCAATCATGATCCTCCACACCTCGGTGTTGGGGAAGGTTTCAACTGTTTTACTTCCAATCCCATCTGGTCATAACACCCCTTATACATGACATTCACCGAGCTTCTTGTATCAATCATGATCCTCCACACCTTGGTGTTGGTAATCTTCACTCGAATGACCAGGGCGTCATTGTGGGGCCAACATACACCTCTAGCATCTTCCTTAGTAAAGACAATGTCATCCGAGGATGTCTTTGTCTTCTTTACAGGTCATTCTAGCCTATTATGACCTATGAACAAGATATGATTCGCTTCCCGCACGTAGCATTCATACAATCTATTGGATGTACCTATAATATAGAGGCCTTCATGTATTGTAAAGATGGTTCTTACAGCAGACTTGTGTCCTTGTTCAGGAGCTCACTGATGCTACTGTTGTGCTTGCTATTGTTACTGAGGTCGTTGCTATTGAGGTTTCTAGTTCGCTGGTCACACTACATAATCTCTCAAGTGACCTCTCCTGATTAGATCATTAATGGCTTCTTTTAACGCCCTACATTCTGAAGTATTATATCCGACCTCATTATGATAAGCACAAAACTTGTTTTTATCCTTAAGGTTAATAAGAGTCCTCATGGGATGAGGTTTCCCGAAGTCCTCTCTATTTCTTTCTGTAGCAAAAATCCTCTCCTACGTGTCTGACAGGATGCTGTAGTTATCATGACGACCCTGACCCTGAGGTTGCTCGTTCCTAGGCTCTTTCCTAGCCTTCTTGGCGATTTGATTGCTCAAGCCACTATTTCGACCTTCACCTTCGTTCCCACCGTTGTTCATTTTCTTCGGCTAGTTGGAACTGCCCATTTCACCCTTCTGATTGGTCTTCTTGGGGCCAAAGGTCTCCTTCTATCTGATCTCCTTAGTGGCCCACTCATAGAATTCACCCAGATCGGTTACAAGAGACTTGTACATGCTTTCATACAACTTTCCATCCTTGTGAAGTCCAACTAAGATCGCAGTCAAGATACTCTCACCTGAAGGATTCTCTACGTTGCTGACTTCGCATCTAAACCTAATGATATAATCTTTCAGTTATTCATTTGATCGTTGGAAGATTGTGGCAAGGTAGCAAGAGGGTGCGAGTTGCCTCCTCAAAGCTCAATACTAGTTGATGAATTTCCGTTGGCATTCCTCCCAACTATTTATACTATGAGTTAGGAGACTTTTGAACCAGGTTCGTGGAATATCCCCTAGGGTGGTTGGGAAAACACGGTATTTGACCAATGGATCAATCGTTCGGAGGTCCATTTGGATGTTGAATGCATCTTGGTAATCATAAGGGTCGTTGTCCCTCTTATACTGAGGAATGTTGGGGACCTTGAATTTAGGGGGGAGAGGCTATGTCTCGATTTCCCTTGTGAATGGGGTCCTCTCCCCATACTGATCATGCTGGTTTGTTGTCTTAAAGTGCGTTTCAAGTTGCTAAACCCTCTACAAGAGCTTTTCTATCATTGGATTCTAGGGGTCGTATCCTTCCCCATGCTCGTGACATGGAGAGTGGCGATCTACCATGTATCCCTGACTGGCCCTTCGTGAGCCTCTAGCTCGGTGCAACTTTGCACGTCGTTGATGTTTATTTCATCTTCTTCATATCGAGGTGCGACTTGAACTCAGTCGTGGCCAGCCGTCATGTGACAGCTCCCATCTTTGCTCACCCTCACTCTCAAGCTCATAGGACGTGGAACTTCTTCTTCTTCATTAGCCCTGTGACCTTCAGCTCATGAACGTGAGTTGGATGAGCGAGCTGAGCATGCAGGTCGCGGTAGCTCTGACGAGTCTTTCAACAGCTGGTATTATCTTTCATTGTTGATAAGTTTCTCTAGGAACAACAACCTCTGCTATGGGAACAACAACCTCTGGTCTAGGACCGTTTTACATTTGGGCCAGTGCCAATGCCCTGACTGCGTTCGAAGATGCTAGACTGTATCTTCTAACGCCTCTTACCGTTGATACATACTTGTAATCCATCCACCGTAAGGACCATTGATGTTGGCTGGCCAAAGGCTAGCGGAGGCATACTCATAGTAGTGCTGATTGTAGGGACATGAGACACATCTGTCGTGGGCATAGATGCATCCTTCATTAGTTGGACATCACACTATTGCTGATCCATCTATCTTTCCAGCACATCAACCGCTACATTAGAACTTCTTATTATTCTTCCTCTTGCCATGGTTGTTGAAAATTTTCAAAAAATTATAGTATAGGCCCTTTTTCTAGTCCCAAAATGTCAACGTACGAATCTGGTTGACCAAAGTTCTTGACCCAAAACCTGTAATTAAAGAGAAAATAGAGACAAACACAAGAGAAGGAAAAAAGAGGTAGAACAATTATAAGGGGTTTTACGTGGTTCAACCAAAAGAGATGCCTACGTCTATGACTGTTCCTCTGATAATTTTTGTAGAGTAATTGATAGGACCCAACCCAGACTCTTTGATCTCTTATCTAGAGGGTCCTATCCAGCATTCCAACAGACTTCTCGTAATCCGACTTGTCGGAATGGAGAGACCCGCGGAGCGAACCCCTTAATCTTTCCCGATTTTCTTAACTTAAATTGTATTCTTTACTTTTGAAAATAAGTTGGGTGGTTAAAATTTTTCGCATTTTCATTTTAAAATGATTTTATAAAAATTTCGACAGCATAACGGTTGCATTTTGAAGGTTTCCAAAAATTTTACTTGCAATGAAATACGCCTCGACTATATTTCTATTTCCTCCCAACTTCTTTTATCCACAAACATGCATTTCACACACTTGACACAATCAACATGCATAAACACATACTAGAATAGATATATATACACCATCCATAAAAATTTATAACTATTTAAATGACATTTACAAATATACACATTCAAAAATGTAAGATGTTATGCTTAATGCGTATTACAATTGTTTTTCCATAATCAATAAATTCAACCCATGTGATAGGACCTTTCCTAGACCTTATCTAAGCTCTTGTCTGGAGGATCCTACCGGACACTTCAACGGACTCATCGAAACCGACTCGTCGGATCGAAGACATCTGGGAAGCAAACCCTAACTTACTTCTCCGGTTTACTCGTTAAACCTTAGTGTTTTGATGTTTCTCTGTAACTGGTTGGGAGTAATAAGCATTTTCTTTGATTCTATTTCAAAAACTTTTTATAAAAATTTCGGCAGCATAACGGCTGCGTTTTTTATAAACCAAAAATTTCACCTGTGAATAAAATAACACTTCGACTATTTCTGAAAACCTCCCAACTTCTTTATCCACAATCATGCTATATTCAATCACATTTCCATAAGCATAAGCAATGCATTTGAATTCAATATGCATATATATAGAATGCAAAAATATTTACAACTTTACAATTCCACATCATTGAAATCCACAATTTAATAGGTTAAATACATATACAAAAATGTTTCCAAAAGTCTTGCGCAATCGCCCCATCTATACAAACGCAACACAAAAGGCCGATGTCTCGTCCGGCGGGCATGCAATAAAACAAATGAGCTACAAAATAAACAATGGGTTAGCGCAACAAGGATATATATAATATCACATACACTAACATAAAGATTCGTTATTAATTCAAGTTTTACAATTTCTTTAAATTCTTCCATGTGTATCCTTGACTCGTTCTAACCATCACGGACGATTATAACTAACGCCAACGTGAAGCTTACTAATGTATCTCAACCGCTACGTTATGGAATTTACTACATCGTACGTAGGGCGCTATATCTATTCACCGAGCAACTATGATGTGGGGTTCTCTGCATCGCAAGCGTAGTGCTAAATCTCTAGACGACTACGAGTGGAATTTACTGCATCGCTTCGTAGCGCTAACTATCAACTAATCAACTACGTACGGAATTGTCTGCATCGCAACGTAGCGCTATACTTTTCTATAAACTGAGCGATTACGGATGGAATTCTCTGCGTCGTCACGTAACGCTAAATCTCATTAACTTATAAGGTATACACATGAGTTTTCATAATAAATTTCTTTAAGTGCAAAAGCACAAATGACACTAGTTTGAAAATCTTGAACACTTTCTTATTCCATTTTCTTTACATGCAACTCATTATCACTTTCTAGTAACATATGGATTCCATAAGAATCCATATGCTTAAACTTTAACTACATCATTAAATATTATTTCATTCATTCCTTAGCTACTACATTCCTTTAACATATTCAAGAATTGGTATAACAATTTACAAAGCTATTAAGTGGCGAACCACTTACCTCAAGGCTGCGTCGCTCCGCATCAAGCGTCTCGACGAGGCTCCGAGACGCCGCTCACGCGCTCGTCACCTACACAACATGTTTTCATCATTGATCACAACAAAACTCAATGCCTAACTATACTTTAGAAACTCTCAACTATAATTATTTCCCTCTACATAGCTCCTAACTTGTTTCTAATTCAACCGAGACTCTCTAATCTCGATTTTGTGAAAAAGTTTTAGTTTTGGACCCCTAGGGATACCCCCACGCGGTCTGTTTACTTGTTGGGGGCTTAAAACAAAGAAATCACAATTTTTATTCAAAGTGGACAGCCCATAACAGAACAGGCGATAACATGCTGCTCGAGGCTCTGTTTTCCTTCGTTCTTTTTCCTACAGTTCACTTATCTCACATTCTAGTCACACATCAAATTTCGTTGAAAAATATTATCGTTTGCTAAGTCAAATTTAAAGAAAACATCCGTTTTGGACACTTTCGGGCGCGTTTTAATGCCCGTTTAGTAAACTTTGTGTTTCGGATTAGTGACGCTAGATCTTATTCCACAACTAAGCTTCATTTAACTAATAATGACTAACTAAACTCATTTCATGCCATAAAAATTGCATTAAGCTAGCTGTTTCACTTCTCAGAGCTCTAACGACACTATATTGTGCATAACTTGTACAATTTTTATCGGATTCGATCCGTTCCAAAACCTATGGTTTTCTATGGTTCCTAGGCATCATTTGAGGTGTAGAACACCCCCAAATAAGCCAAATATGGTCAGGTCTCCTCTAGCTCAAATTTGAGCTCGGGAATCACTAATCTTGTTGAAACTACTCTTTTAAAGTTCTAAAACTTTTCTAACTCTTTTAACCCCTTTCTTGTGCTCAACTTGGGTTCTAAACCACTTAATTTCAAGGTCTAGCTACTGCCCTTCAATTCTCTAATACATACATAACTCTAACTTAGTCAATTAATTGCTCAAATTTCACTCACAACTTTTATCATCAACTTAAAGTGCATGTGTAACCATTTTCGATTTCTATTTTGAGGGAGGGTATGACAGCCCTTATACATCATTTTATGGCATCAATTACACTTAAAACTCATCATTGATGATTCTATAACAATTATATAAGGTTCTATTAAGGTTTGAAGAGCAATCATCCAACAAATCAACAACAATTACAACCAAGAAGCTATCATTACTGCAGTTCTGTTTCAGCAGAAAATAAAAGAGAAATAGGTTGTAATCTTACTTAGTTCTTAGCTTAGGGAGTTGAGAGGAGTCTAAGAAGGATGTTTGAGGGCTTGGAAGGCAACTTGGGTGGTGGTTCTTCTCCTTTCTTTCCTGGCCAACTAGCTTCCTCGCGATTTCTATTGTTGCGATTCAGCTCGCGCTCGGTTCTGTCTTGCTTGCTATTTTGCGTGCGTTTTGCACGACTTGACCTACACCTCTCCTTCTTCTACTCGTCCTCTTGCTGTTCTGCCCAGATACTGTAGTTCACGACCAGAAATCCCCCTCACTTGAGCTGTTCTTGCGCGAACTCGCGACCAGCACTGTCGCGCGAGAGGTTCTGCTCGCGACCACAGCTGCTGCTGCTGCCTCCTTGCTTGACTAGCAATTGCTTACTTCCTTCTTGCTTGCTGGTTGCTTCTCTTCTCTCTTCTGGTTCTCCTATCACGGCAACAGTTACTCTTTTTCTTTCTCTCGAAAGTTCTCTCGTTCTCTCGACTGAAAGGGGCTGAAATTGTGCTGAAAATTTCAGCTTAAGTCTTACTTATATACTACTCATCTCTTCTTAATTACATCATGTCCCATTTCTTTTTAAATTTTCATTTTAACTCATTGTCTTGTTATTCCTTCATGACCACATCCCTCGATATCCTTCCATGTCTCTTTCCATTTCTTATTTGATTTAATTCTTGTTTTGTTAGAATTTATTTTAAAACGATAAGCTTATTTCATTGACCTTGACTCTCTCTTTTTAATTGGATTTTAATTCGATTATCCTTTACTAAAATCTCGGATTTCCTAACTTGAATTTTGATTGACATGTTACTAGACTTTTATAGTCGATGATTTCCGTCATATTTTTAATTTAATACTTTCTGAGACCATAACTATCAACCTATTAAATGTAGAGAGTTCTATTATCTCCCTAACTTAGCTTCGAACGTTGAGACTTTATAAGTCAAAGCTAGAGGTTTACAATTTTTCCCCCCTTATAAAAATTTCGTCCTCGAAATTTAAATTGCGTAACATAGAGACGTGGAACACGTCATAGATGTTGGCTAACTCTGATGGTAGCCTCAATTGATAAGCTACTTCTCCCACTTTGCCTATTATCTCATAGGGGCCTATGTATCGTGGGCTTAACTTTCCACGCTTTCCAAATCTCAGAATACCTTTCCAGGGTGAGACTCGTAGGAACACTTGATCACCCACTTCGAACTTTAACTCCCTTCTTCGATTGTTCGCATAGCTTTTCTGTCTATCGCTTGCTATCTTCAATCATTCTCTTATCATATTTACTTTCTCGGTTGTGTCTTGGACAATCTTTGGGCCAATTAATCTTTTCTTCCCCACTTCGTCTCAACAGATTGGGGTTCTGCACTTTCTGCCATACAATGCCTCATAAGGTGCCATATCAATACTCGACTGGTAGCTATTGTTGTAGGCAAACTCTATCAATGCTAGGTAATTATCCCAGCTTCCTTTAAACTCCATCACACAGGCTCTCAACATATCTTCGAGAGTCTGGATGATTCTCTCTGATTGGCCATCTGTCTGTGGGTGAAAAGCAGTACTGAAGTGCAATCTAGTACCCATCGCTTCTTGTAACTTTGGCCAAAATCGAGAAGTGAAGCGAGAATCTCTGTCTGATACAATGGACACCGGTGCGCCATGCAGCCTCACAATCTCGTCTACATATAACTGTGCATATCTTTCCAGAGAATAGGTATTATTAACAGCAATGAAGTGGGCCGACTTCGTCAATCTATCCACGATAACCCAAATGGCATCATGTCCACGCTGTGTCCTGGGAAGTCCTGTCACGAAATCCATCGTGATCCCTTCCCACTTCTACTCAGGAATGGATAAAGGCTGTAGTAAACCTGCGGGTTTCTGATGCTCGATCTTGATTTGTTGACAGGTTAGGCACTTGGATACGAACTCTGCTATCTCTCTCTTCATACCCTTCCACCAATAGTGGTCTCTTAGAGTTCGATACATTTTCATACTTCCTGGATGCATAGCATATGTAGAGGAGTGTGCCTCTTCCATGATTTCTTTCTTCAACTCTGCTACATCTGGGACACACAGTCTCTGGCCCAATACTAGCGTTCCATCACCTCGTAAAGTGAAGCTACTCTGCTGTCCAGCCTCTATCTTGCTTCTCAATTTCATCAAGTACTGATCACGAGCTTGCAAGTCTCTAACTCTGTCTACTAACACTGGCCGAACATGGAAAGCTGCTACTAGAGCACCTAACTCTGCTGTCTCTAAGCTGACCTCCATAGATCTCAGTTCTACTAGCATCGGTAAGTATTCTGCTTTAAGCTGAGCTAAGGAACTAGAGGGCTTCCTGCTTAGCGCATCTGCTACTACATTTGCCTTGCCTGGGTGGTATTCAATGGTGCAATCATAGTCTTTGATGAGTTCTATCCACCTCCTCTGTCTCATGTTCAAATATTTTTGTGAGAACAAATATTGCAAGCTTTTGTGATCAGTAAAGATCCTGCAAGGTACTCCATAGAGGTAGTGTCGCCATATTCTCAAAGCGAACACTACAGCTGCTAACTCTAAGTCGTGCGTTGGATAGTTTACTTCATGCTTCTTTAATTGCCTTGAAGTGTAAGCTATCACTCTATCATGCTGCATCAACACACAACCTAAACCTTGCCTGGAGGCATCGTAATATACTATAAATCTCTCACTTCCTGAGGGAAGTGTAAGCACTGGTGTTGAGGTTAACCTTTGCTTTAACTCATCGAAATTGCTCTGACAAGCTTCTGACCAGATGAACTTCTCTTCTTTTCTTGTTAACTTGGTCAGTGGAGTAGCTATCTTGGAGAATCCTTCTACAAACTTTTTGTAATACCCAGCTAAAGCCAAGAAGCTTCTAACTTCTGTTACACTCGTGGGTGGCTTCCAATCTACAATAGCTTCTATCTTCTAGGGATCTACTGAAATACCCTCTGCTGATACTACATGTCCCAGAAATGCCACGCGATCTAGCCAAAACTGGCACTTGCTAAATTTTGCATACAACTGATGCTCTCTTAGAGTCTACAATACAATCCTCAAGTGCTCTGCATGTTCCTCTCTACTACTTGAATACACCAGGATGTCATCGATGAAGACTATAACAAACTTGTCTAAATAGGGTCTGAAGACACGGTTCATCAGATCCATAAAAACTGCTGGGGCATTGGTTAAGCCGAATGGCATCACCAAGAACTCATAATGCCCATATTTGGTTCTGAAGGCCATCTTGAGAACATCTTTCCTACGCACCTTCAACTGATGATACCCTGACCGTAGATCTATCTTTGAGAAAACTTTAGCTCCTTGTAGCTGGTCGAACAAGTCATCGATTCTTGGCAGTGGGTACTGATTTCGGATGGTTACTTTATTTAGCTGTCTATAATCAATACACAAATGGAGGCTTCCATCTTTCTTCTTTACAAACAACACCGGAGCTCCCCATGATGATGTACTAGTCTTAACGAAGCCTTTTCTCAACAACTCTTCCATTTGCACTTTCAATTCCTTTAGCTCAACTGGTGCCATCCGATACCGAGCTATAGAGATGGGCTCTGTGCCTGGTGCTAGCTCAATCTCGAACTTGATCTCTCTATTCGGAGGTAGTCCTGAAAGGTCCTCGGGAAATACATCAGAGAATTCATTCACCACAAGAACTTCTGTCATTTGTAACTCAGTACTGCCAGCTTCTATGGCATAGACCAAGTACCCCTGGCATGCTTTACAGAGCATCTTGTTCGCTCGGATCACGCTTACTAAACTTATAGAGAGAATTTTCCGCTCTCCACAAAAGATCACATCTGGTTCCCCAGACTTGCTGAACTGAACCTCTTTTCTATAGCAATCTACAGTCGCGCGATGCTTGGATAACCAATCCATGCCCAAAATGATGTCAAAGTTATGAATATCGAGTACTATCAAATTAGCCTCGAACTCATGACTTGCTATCGTCACTTTACTTCCCATATAGACTCTATCCGCAATAAGCGAATCACTTGTGGGAAGTGACACTATCATGCTACACTTGGTCGGACTCAACTCTATCTCGACTCTATCTATGAACTCCCGAGAAATAAAAGAATGGGTGGCTCCTGGGTCCACCAATACATGAGCATCAACATCAAATAAAGAGATGGTACCTGTGACCACATCTAGTGTAGCATCTGCCGCCTGCTGGGTCACTGTATATACTCTGGCGGCCTGATTGCGAGGTCTACCTGTCGGTGCTCTAGGAGGTCTACCTGGCTATCCTCTGGGGGGTATGTCTCTACCTGCTCCGCCACTAGGCTGTCATGCACTAGTAGCTCCTCCAGTCTGGGGGCCTCCCCTATCGGGTCCACGGCTCCCACTAGTCTGTCCCTGAACTGCTGATCTGGCCTCTGATGGACTCGACGCTACTGCACTGGGACAGTCTCTCATAAAGTGGTCCTCCTGTCCACACCTGAAGCACCCAGTCTTGCTCTGAAGGCACTCACCGTGGTGTAACCGGCCACATCTAGTGCACAACGGTCGGCTCCTCCAACTCTGCTGGCTCTTGGACCCTGCTGATGACCGAAAAGAACTCTGGCTGGTCTGAGGTCGCTGGCTCTCTGCCAACTCTGTGACCCTACTGGGCACTGGTTACTCTTGGTCACTTTACTGGACTCTCCCTGATGGCTACCGGTCCAGCTCCGCTTCTGACTGAATTGTGACTTTGACTTCAGGGCCATCTGGGCGCTTTGCTCAACTCTGGTGGCTGCCTCCACCAGCTGTCCATATCTCATATGTTCTGAAGACGTCACAATAGTCCTGACTGAGGGATTTAAGCCTGCCATAAATCTGCCGATTTTCTGTTCTTCATTCTCCGCAATGTAAGGAACCAGACGAATTAGTTCAGAGAACCTCTTTTCATATTCTGTCACTGTAGAGTCCCCTTGGTCTAACTTGTAAAACTCATCAATCTTAGCATCTCTGCAAACTTTCGGAAAAAAACTTATCTGTAAGCTTTTACTTGAATTCTTCCCAAGATGTCCTAGCTGGATGCGCTCTCTGATGCGCCTTCCACCAATCTTTGGCTCGGTCCTTTAATAGGAAAGCTGAGAAGGTGACCATCTGATCTTCTGTGCATCTCATGACCCGGAATATTTCTTCGTTCGTCTCTAGCCATGACCATGCTCTCTCGGGATCCCCAGTCCCATCATAGGGCTTCGCGCCTAACTTACGAGCACGCTCTGAAGTAGCCCCGTTCTCCCGTGACTACAGAAGGACCGTGGCGAGCATCTGGGCCATCTGCTCCATCTACCCTGGAGTAGGTCCTCGGGCAGGCTCTGATCCTGCTGGTTGAGATGGCTCAGGATGGGATGAGCTCTCTAGCACATTGACGGACTCGTCAACATGCTCCTCCTGTGATAGGGGTGCCTCTGTGGCTACCCGTCTCATCCTCGAACGATCTCTACGCTGCATAGCTAAGGGTGTACTAGTACACTAATAGCCATAAAATCAAAATTTTAAGTTCAGCAACTAGTTCTATAAAGTCTAGCATGATAATTTCATGCAATTTAAATTCAAACTCTTATGCATACTCATAACATGCTCAAATCGAGCAATAAAACTCATGCTTTAGTTTATGCATTACTGACGCATGATTTATGCGAAATAACTGAACTTTTCTTTTAAAATTTTCTCTCTGAAAACTATTTCTTAGCTGAACGAGAACCGGGCTCTGATACCAACTTGACAGGACCATTCCCAGACCTTATCTAAGCTCTTGTCTGGAGGATCCTGTCGGGCACTTCAACGGACTCATCGAAACCGACTCGTCGAATCGAAGACATCCGGAAAGCGAACCCTAACTTACTTCTCCGGTTTACTCGTTAAAACTTAGTGTTTTGATGTTTCTCTGTAACTGGTTGGGAGTGATAAACATTTTCTTTGATTCTATTTCAAAAACTTTTTATAAAAATTTCAGCAGCATAACGGCTGCGTTTTTTATAAATCAAAAATTTCACCTGTGAATAAAATAACACTTCGACTATTTCTGAAAACCTCCCAACTTCTTTATCCACAATCATGCAATATTCATCACATTTCCATAAGCATAAGCAATGCATTTGAATTCAATATGCATATATATAGAATGCAAAAATATTTACAACTTTACAATTCCACATCATTGAAATCCACAATTTAATAGGTTAAATACATACACAAAAATGTTTCCAAAAGTCTTGCACAATCGCCCCACCTATACAAACGCAACACAAAAGGCTGATGTCTCGTTCAGCGGGCACGCAATAAAACAAATGAGCTACAAAATAAACAATAGGTTAGCGCAACAAGGATATATATAATATCACATACACTAACATAAAGATTCATTATTAATTCAAGTTTTACAATTTCTTTAAATTCTTTCATGTGTATCCTTGACTCGTTCTAACCATCACGGGCGATTATAACTAACACCAACATGAAGCTTACTAATATATCTCAACCGCTACATTACAGAATTTACTGCATCGTACGTAAGGCGCTATATCTATTCACCGAGCAACTATGATGCGGGGTTCTCTGCATCGCAAGCGTAGTACTAAATCTCTAAAGGACTACGAGCGGAATTTACTGCATCGCTTCGTAGCGCTAACTATCAACTAATCAACTACGTGCGGAATTGTCTGCATCGCAACGTAGCGCTATACTTTTCTATAAACTGAGCGATTACAGACGAAATTCTCTGTGTCGTCACGTAACGCTAAATCTCATTAACTTATAAGGTATACACATGGGTTTTCATAATAAATTTATTTAAGTGCAAAAGCACAAATGACACTAGTTTGAAAATCTTGAACACTTTCCTATTCCATTTTCTTTACATGTAACTCATTATCACTTTCTAGTAACATATGAATTCCATAAGAATCCATATGCTTAAACTTTAACTACATCATTATATATTATTTCATTCATTCCTTAGCTACTACATTCCTTTAACATATTCAAGAATTGGTATAACAATTTACAAAACTATTAAATGGCGAACCACTTATCTCAAGGCTGCGTCACTCCGCGTCAAGCATCTCGACGAAACTCTGGGACGCCGCTCACGCGCTTGTCACCTACACAACATGTTCTCATCATCGCTCACAACAAAACTCAATGCCTAACTATACTTTAGAAACTCTCAACTATAATTATTTTCCTCTACATAGCTCCTAACTTGTTTCTAATTCAACCGAGACTCTCTAATCTCGATTTTATGAAAAAGTTTTAGTTTTGGACCCTAGGGATACCCCAACGCGGTCCGTTTACTTGTTGGAGGCTTAAAACAAAGAAATCACAATTTTTATTGAAAGTGGACAGCCCATAACAGAACAGGCGATAACATGCTGCTCGGGGCTCTGTTTTCCTTTGTTTTTTTTCCTACGGTTCATTTATCTCACGTTCTAGTCACACGTCAAATTTTGTTGAAAAATATTATCGTTTGCTAAGTCAAATTTAAAGAAAACATCCGTTTTGGACACTTTCGGGCGCGTTTTAATGCCTGTTTAGTAAACTTTATGTTTCGGATTAGCGACGCTAGATCTTCTTCCACAACTAAGATTCATTTAAATAATAATGACTAACTAAACTCATTTCATGCCATAAAAATTGCATTAAGCTAGTCGTTTCACTTCTCAGAGCTCTAACGACACTATATTGTGCATAACTTGCACAATTTTTATCGAATTCAATCCGTTCCAAAACCTATGATTTTCTATGGTTCCTAGGAATCATTTGAAGTGTAGAACAACCCCAAATAAGACAAATATGGTCAGGTCTCCTCTAGCTCAAATTTGAGCTCGGGAATCACTAATCTTGTTGAAACTACTCTTTTGAAGTTCTAAAACTTTTCTAACTCTTCTAACCCCTTTCTTGTGCTCAACTTGGGTTCTAAACCACTTAATTTCAAGGTCTAGCTACTGCCCTTCAAGTCTCTAATGCATACATAACTCTAACTTGGTCAATTAATTGCTCAAATTTCATTCACAACTTTTATCATCAACTTAGAGTGCATGTGTAACCATTTTCGGTTTCTATTTTGAGGGAGGGTATGACAGCCCTTATACATCATTTTATGGCATCAATTACACTTAAAACTCATCATTGATGATTCTATAACAATCATATAAGGTTCTATTAAGGTTTGAAGAGCAATCATCCAACAAATCAACAACAATTACAACCAAGAAGCTGTCATTACTGCAGTTCTGTTTCAGCAGAAAATAAAAGAGAAATAGGTTGTAATCTTACTTAGTTCTTAGCTTAGGGAGTTGAGAGGAGTCTAAGAAGGATGTTTGAGGGCTTGGAAGGCAACTTGGGTGGTGGTTCTTCTCCCTTCTTTCCTGGCCGACCAGTTTCCTCGCGATTTCTACTGTCGCGATTCAGCTCGCACTTGGTTCTGTCTTGCTTGTTGTTTTGCGTACGTATTGCACGACCAAACCTGCACCTCTCCTTCTTCTGCTCGTCCTCTTGCTATTCTGCCCAGATACTGCAGTTCACGGCCAGAAATCCCCCTCACTCGAGCTGTTCTTGCGCGAACTCGCGACCAGCACTGTCGCGCGAGAGGTTCTGCTCGCGACCACAACTGCTGCTGCCTCCTTGCTCGACCAGTAGCCACTTACTTCCTTCTTGCTTGCTGGTTGCTTCTCTTCTCTCTTCTGGTTCTCCTCTCACGGTAGCAGCTACTCTTTTTTTTCTCTCGAAAGTTCTCTCGACTGAAAGGGGCTGAAATTGTGCTGAAAATTTCAGCTTAAGTCTTACTTATATACTACTCATCTCTTCTTAATTACATCATGTCCCATTTCTTTTTAAATTTTCATTTTAACTCATTGTCTTGTTATTCCTTCATGGCCACACCCCTCGATATCCTTTCGTGTCTCTTTCCGTTTCTCATTTGATTTAATTCTCGTTTCGTTAGAATTTATTTTAAAACGATAAGCTTATTTCATTGACCTTGACTCTCTCTTTTTAATCGAATTTTAATTCGATTATCCTTTACTAAAATCTCGGATTTCCTAACTTGAATTTTCATCGACACGTTACTAAACTTTTATAATCGACGATTTTCGTCGTATTTTTAATTTAATAATTTTTGAGACCATAACTATCAACCTATTAAATGTAGAGAGTTATATTATCTCCCTAACTTAGCTTCGAACGTTGGGACTTTATAAGTCGAAGCTAGGGGTTTACACCATGTGCATGATTTACACAAACATGTTTCGTGACTCGCCCACCTATATATATATGTAGAATGAAAATGTCGTCGTCCTACCATCCTACGATAGCACCCAAAGATATAAATAAGCTACACAACATATAAACGAGTTAGTGCAAAAAAATCATATAATATAACATGTACCAATATGATAATCTAAAATCTTGTTCATCTTCAAAACTTTCAAAATCTTAATATTTTCTTTCAAAATTCTCATGTATACCCTTCCAATACTCTAACCATCACGGACGATTCTTACTAACACCAATGTGAAGCTGCTGAGGTATCTCGACCACTATGATGCGGAATTTAGTGCATCGCAACGTAGAGTGAAAAATCTCAAATCTGAGCATCTACAATGCGAAATTTTCTGCATCACAATTGTAGTGCTATAACTCTAGGCGACTACGAGTGCAATGTACTGCATCGCCACGTAGTGCCAAACTGTAAAACTAACCAACTACGTGCGGAATTATCTGTGTCACAACATAGCGCTATATATTTTAGGAAAACTGAGCAACTACGGACAAAATTTTCTGCGTCGTCGCGTAGTGCTAATTACTCTTTAGATTGAGCGACTACGGACGGAATTTTTTACGTCGTCTCACGTAGCGCTAAATCTCATATGATCTTAAGGTATATACATGGGTTTTTTTAAAACTAGATTCATCAAGTGTAAAAGCAGCAAAACTACTTATTTTTAAAACTCTAAAAATTTTCTTGATTCAACTCTTTTAAAAACAACTTAATATTGATTTTAATCACTTTATGGATTCTATAAGAAATCCACATACTCAAAACTTGAACTTCGAAATTCAAAAGCCATTTTTATTTTAATTTAGCACAATATACAAAACTAAAATTAGAAATCAAACAAATGTAAGTGGTGAAACACTTACCCCAATCTGTGAGAGTTCGAATCAAGTGCCTCGCTAGCTCGCTCTTCACCTACACATCACTTACTTATTTAAAATACGCTACAATGGGTTTATAAACTACACACATTGCTTTTAAACTTTAAAGTTTTCATTACAATGCACTTTTGACTACAACTTTCTCTACTAACTTGTAACTTAATCGAGGCTTCCTAATTCTTATTTTTTTACGAAAGTTTCAGTTATACATCCTTAGGGACACTCCCACGTAATCCGTATAATTTTTGAAGGCCTGTAACAAAAAATAAAAAATTTACGTCTCTTTTGATATCCTAAAACAGAATGTAACGCATGACTCTGCTTGAGGCTCCATTTTCTTTAGTTCTTTTTTCTACGGTCCTCTTATCTCACATTCTGGTCACCCATAAAATTTCATCGAAAAATTCTATCGTTTGCTATGTCAAATCTAAGAAAAACACCATTTTTCGGACACTTCTTGATGCACGTTTTCGTATCGAACAAGCGACGATGATTTTTATTTCGTATCTAAAGTTCTTTTACCTAATTATGATCAAATTAATTCATTCCATGCAATAAAAATTACACTTACATAGACATCTCACATGTCAACTCTCTAAGTGTACTATTTGGGCATAACTTGTCCAATTTTTATCGGAATCATTCCCTTCCAAAACCTATGGTTTCCTATGACTCCTAGGCATGATTTGAGGTATAGAACAACCTCAAATAAGTCAGACTTGTGCAGGTCATCTCTGTCCCTTTGTTTGACTCGGGAATCTCACTTTTGCTTAAAACTACTCTTTTTATAATCCTATTACTTCTATATGTTTTCCTAACCTCAAATAAGCTTGAATTTAAGTTCAAATCAATCAAAATTCAGAGGTTACCTAGTGTCCTTCATAGCCATGACACACACACATACACATCAAAGTGCACATCTTTACAATTCTACATGCAAATCTCTCTCAAACCTTTTATCAAACAACTTAACTACACTTGTTTAGCATTTTAGTGATTTAAATCACCCTTTAAAGTTTGATAACCATGAACTCTGACCTATCATTCACACACAAGAACAAGTCATTTAAACTTCTATATCACCTAGTTAGGATTCTACACTTGTTTGAAGTGTAGAACACCCATCATAATGTACTAAAATCACATAGTCATCAACATACCCATACAACCCAACTAACATCAAAGTAGAGAGAGAGGAGATGATATCTCACCTAAATCTTGTTGGGTTTTGCTAGGTTAGCTTGAAAACACTCTAGGATGATGAATTGGGGCTTGAAATTTGAGTGGAAAAGCTTTTCTCTTCCTTTTCTTGCTTGCCGTGAATGACCTCTTTGCTTCCTCTACCTCTCACGTTTCTTTTCTTCTCTGGACGACAGCTTCTTGTTTTGTTTTCTTTCTCAATTTTTCTCTAAGTGTCCAATATATATATTAGTAACATTTCCTATAATGACTTCCATGTCCCTTTGACTAGTTTTGACCATAACTAATATATTACTTTAATGCAATTAGTGATTAACTATTAATTTGAAATAATAAATCTTATGGTTATTATTTTTGAACTTAACTATATTACTACTTATGATTTATCTCTTATTTGTGGACGGACTATTTTACCCTTCATTTACTTTCTCTTCATAACTTAGTTATTGTGTAATGATATAATGATCGTTAACTCTCAATTTCCCGAGTTAGATTAACGCTAATTAGATTTATCATTTTAACTTCATAATCTAGCTTATAACACTAGAACGTTTAAAGTTTGAGACTAAGGGTTTACAGTAACAATATGCTATTAAGTATTGTATGTTTACAATGAATTTCAACCCCTATTTATAGTATGGTGTATTACAATTTGAGTACAAATAAAACAAGAAAGAATATCACAGTAAATACAATTCCAAAACTGACGTTTATCAGTTAAGAAATATACTCCCCCAAATCAGGAATTTGATTTTATCTTTAATTCTGGAAGTTGACTCCTCAATTTAAGTTATTTCCTTTTTGGAAAGATTCCCTTAATGTGCACTTCAAGTTACGAGCTGAGCCTCACTAGGACAATCTCGAGCTGAACATGAGGTGAGTTGAGTCATGGCTGACCTATGACCTGCGTACTACAGTAGCGAGCTGATCACTTTAGCGAGCTAGACATTGACAAACTGGGCTTTTGCATGCTAGGCCAGTCCCTTGGATCAATCTATTGGACTTTTATCTTTGGAGTCTATCCATTGGATCAGCTTGTTGGGCTTTTACCAACCCATTTATTCAGCCTGAAATATATCCATAATAATTATATATGTTATATTAGTAGAACCTGATTTATTGGTTTCTATGCAGAGATGAATATGTTGTGATGACTTGATGATTATATGAGTTGCCTGTATAAAAAGTATAATGTTAGTTGAAGACATTATTTGGTGATTGGGTTTTGATAAGCTTAGATGATATTATCTTAGATCGGAGTAAATAAGAATTATATAGTGTTACTTGGTTTGATTGCTATTTAGTACAAGCGAAAAGTTTGCAATGTTAATATTTTAAAGCATAAAAGTTTATGGAATCTATTGGCAGAATAAGATGTAAGTGTGGCAGACCTTATATGATTCAAGTTTTTTGAAGAGTAGGTGATTTTCTTATTTGTAGATAGGAAAAGATGAGATGGTAAGGTTGATGTGAAGATGTGAAGGTTGTTAAGGAGTTAAAATTTCGTATATAAATAAGATGGGATTGCTTTATCATTGAGACTTATAAGATGATGGATCCATGAAGAAATTCGTAAAATATTAGGCAAGTGTTAAGCCTCCCTTATAAAGATTTTTAGAGTTAAACGTTAATTATTGTATAACATTTTACTTTCAAATTCTAAGTTCGAATCTATTCATGGTTGTAAGGTAATTTATGGATCTATGTAAGGTTATGACCCGGATGTAATCTTTGATTGATTCTAGTTAAATTCAGTGGTATTTGTATTGGTATATTGATTCAATTAATGAATGTTCTTTGTACTAGGTTCCTATGGTGGACTAACAATAAAGTAGTTTTCAATAAACATTATTTATGATATGCTTGAGGTTGAAACTATCAATTGTTAACACTTATGATTCATAGTTTCAAATGATAATACGAACTATACATGAAGTCTTTGAATATTCGTGACTTGAAGTTTTTAGATGATCAGAATTTTGAGGCATCGAATCAAGGTTCGAATTAACCCCTAAGATATGTGTAAAATTGTATAATTGTTTTATGGTGTTATTAATAGTGTAAGTAACGATAATCTGGTTAAATGTAAGAGTTACACAATGTAAGTACAGTGCTCAATCTAGGTTGATAAAATTGATGCTCATTTGGGTTGAATTTGAATTATGAAGTAATAGGCTAGAATTTTGAGATAATTAGACGGAAGTTATCTGAGTACAATTTAGATAGTAAATAATGTCTTTGAATGTTTATGATTAGAGTCTTTAAGTAATTAAAATTTTGGGATATTGGAGAGTTTCATATTGATTCTTGAAATGTGTTTAAGATCATATACTTTTTTTGTGGTGTTATTAATAACTATTATAGCAAAACCACAGATTGTTTTGTTGAATGTTAGAGTTGCATGGTGGAAATACGGCGTTTAAATTTCGGTTGAAAGAATACATGTATATTAAGTTAGAAATTTAGCTATGGTATGGAGTAACAGCCTTGAATTTTGAGGTAATTGAATGAAAACTATGAGAAATTGATATGGTATTTATGTCATAAGAGATGATCTCAAATGATTTACCTGTTTCCAAAAAGTTTGGATATTAGGCGATAATATGTATGATACATGACAGGACCCAATCTAAACTCTCTCTGATCTCTTATCTGGAGGGTCCCGCCGGACACTCCAATGGACTTCTCACAATCCGACTTGTCGGAATGGAGAGATCCGCAGAGCGAACCCCTTATTCTTTCCCGATTTTCTTAACTTACTTCAATTGTATTATTTACTTTTATAAATAAAATGGACGGATAAAATTTTTCGCAATTTCCTTTTTATAATGATTTTATAAAAATTTCAGCAGCATAATGATTGCATTTTGAAGATTTCCAAAATTTTTACCTGCGATAAAACACACTTTGACTATGTATTCATTTCCTTCCAACTTCGTTTATCCACAAATATACATTTTCATCACACTTTCCATAACAATATTCATGAACTCATACTAAAATATGCATATATCCATCATGCATGAAAATTTCATGACAATTTACAATCATATTTACATATATATAATTCCAAAATGCGAGATGTCATAGTTATTATATAATACAAATCCATATACATATTTTATACAAGCCTATTTCATAACTCGCCTACCTGTATATATGTGAAATGAAAATGTCATCGCCCCATTCAACGATAGCACCCAATAAAATATATAAACTACACAACAATTAAACAAGTTAGTGCAACAAAACAATATAATATAATATGCACTAATGTAACAAGTTATAAATTTATTCATTCTTAGAATTTTTAAAATCTTAAAGTTTTCTTTCAAAATCTCCATGTATACCCTTAAAATATTCTAACCATCACAGGCGATTATAATTAACGTCAATGTGAAGCTACTGAGGTATCTCGACCATTACGATATGGAGTTTACTGCATCGCAACGTAGGGTGATAAATCTGGTATCTGAGCAACTACAATGCAGAATTTTCTGCATCGTAATTGTAGTGCTATGACTTTGGGCGACTACGAGCAGAATGTACTACATCGCCACGTAGTGCCAAACTGTAAAACTAACCAACTGCGTGCGGAATTTTTTGCGTCACAACGTAGCGCTATACGTTCTAGGAAAACTGAGCAACTATAGACGGAATTTTCTACGTCGTCATGTGTAAACCCCTAGTCTCGATCTATAACCTCCTAGTGTTAAAAGATAGATTAGAGAGTAAAATAACACATCCACAAAGAAGAGACAAACTAAAGAAAACAATAATAGTAAGTGCAATCTAGAATGTGTTATTTAGAATGGTTAGTTAATCACTAAATTTAATTTAGTTAAAGAGGTGGTTGATAATTAAAATAAATCAAGGGACAAACTCGATATTCCATAAATCATTAATGATATATAAACACAAAAACAAAGAAGAATTAAAGCTGCCCGGAAAGTTAAAAATAAAAGAGAGAGGCAGATGTGCATGACAAGAAAGAAATCAAAGATTGAAGTGAAATTAAAAAGAGTTGGGGTAAGGATGCAATTAAGAAGAGTTTTATTAGTATATATATGTGATACTTGGCTGAAATTTCAGCAAACAAGAAGCAATTTCAGTCAAGAAAACACTAGAACCCGTGAGAAGCAAATCGCGAAGCTGTTGGAACCATAAGAAGAAGAAAGAAGATTGTCCAGCCGTGAGCCAAAGAGAAGATCGAGAAGAGAAGAAGAAAGGACCAAGAAAGGAGATGTAACCAGCAGCAAAGATGCAAGAGTAGCTGCTGGTCGTGGAAGAAGAGAGCAGAAACAGACCAGCCGTGACAGCAAGAATAGAGCTGTCGTCCAGCCCAGGAAACAGGTAGAAACGCGGCACCAGAAGAGAGGAGAGAAGAAAGACCTCCCAACTGCCTTCCAAGCTTTTAATCCTCCTTCTAAGACCCCTCTCAAGCTCTTCTTACTTCTTAGAGCCATAAACCAAGTAAGAAATCAGATTTTTCATCATTTTCTTTGCTGAAACTTTCAGTAGAGTTGCTGAAAGTTTTGAGCAGAAACTTTGATACTTATGATGGATAATTTGTTCTTCAAACTTTGATAGAACCTTAGATAATTGAAATAGAGACTTGAATGATGATTTGTTGGGTGTAAATGATGTCATAGAAGTGTACATATGGGTTGCTATACATTAATTAAAATTGAAATAGAAAATTTTGTTTTATGCACACCAAGTAGATGATATAAGATTTGAGTGAAGTTTGAGCATTTAAATAACCAAGTTAGGTTTATGTATGTGTTAAAGACTTGAAGGGCAGTAAATAGGCCTTGAAATTAAGTGATTTTGAACCCAAGTTTGAGCATAAAAGGGGTTAGAAAAGTTAGAGAATCGTTAAAGGTTCAAAGGAGTAGTTTTGACAATTTTGTGATTCCCGAGCTTAAATTTTGAGCTAGAGGAAACCTGACTATATTTGACTTATTTGGGGGTGTTCTACACCTCAAATGATGCCTAGGAGTCATAGAAAACCATAGGTTTTGAAACGGATTGAATCCGATAAAAATTGCGCAAGTTATGCGCAAAATAATATCGTTAGAGCTTTGAAAATTGAAACGACTATCCTAATGAAATTTTTATGGCATGAAATGAGTTTGGTTGATCACTATTAGTTAAATGAAGCTTAGCTATGGAAGAAAAACTAGTGTCGCTAATCCGAAACGAAAAGTATACAAAATGCGCACTAAAAGTGCCCGAAAGTGTCCGAAACCGGGTGTTTTCCTTATATTTGACTTAGCAAACGATAATATTTTTCAACGAAATTTGACGTGTGACTAGAATGTGAGATAAGTGAACCGTAGGAAGAAGAACGAAGAAAAACGGAGCCCCGGCCAATGCGTCGCAGTACGTTCTGTTAAGGGCTGTCAATTTTGCTTAAAAATGTGATTTTTCGTTTCGAGCCTCTAACAAGTATACGGACCGCGTGGGGATATCCCTAGGGGTCCAAAACTAAAAATTTTGCATAAAAATCGAAATTAGAGAGTCTCGGTTGAGTTAGAAACAAGTTAGGAGATTATAGAGAAAAAGATGTCATAGTTGAGATTCTTGACTTAAGGTTGAGAAATTGAGATTTTGTCACTAGTAATGATGAGAAAATGTTGTGTAGGTGACGAGCGCATGAGCAACGTCCAAGAGCCTCGTCAAGACGCTTGACGTGGAGTGGCGCGGCCCCGAGGTAAGTGGTTCGCCACTTAAGATCTTTTCCAATTTCATGTCAATTCTTGATTTTGGTAATGAATATGGTAGTTAAGTAATGAAAGCGAATGAAAATGATCTTCAATATCAAGTTAAAGTTTGAGTGTATAGGTTCCTATGGAACCTATATAGAAATAAAAATTGATACTAAGTTGTATTTAAAAAGAATGAAATGAGAAAAGTGTTTAAAGGTTTTTAAAACTAAAGAGTTTTATGCTTTGGCACCAAATAAGTCTAGTGGAAAAACCCATATGTATACTTTAAAAGTTTATGAGATTTAGCGTTACGTGACAACGCAGAGAATTCCGTCCACAATCGCTCAGATTATAGAATAGAATAGCTCTACGTTGCGATGCAGACAATTCCGTAACGTAGTTGGTTAGTTGATAGTAGCGCTACGTAGCGACGCAGTAAATTGCGCTCGTAGTCGCCTAGAGTTATAGCACTACACTTGCGATGCAGAAAATCCCGTATTGTAGTTGCTCAGTTATAAGATTTAGCGCTCTATGTACGATGCAGTAAATTTCGTAACGTAGTGGTGGAGATACTTCAATAAGTTTCACGTTGGCGTCAGTATAATCGCCCGTGATGGTTAGAGTGTATTAAGGATATACATGGGGATTTCGAAAGAAATCATAAAACTTGAAGAAATGATAAATTGCTATGTTGGTGTATGTGATATTTTATATCTTTGTTGCACTAACCTGTTTGTTTATTTTGCAGCTCATTACTTCTATTGTGTGCCCCGTCGGATGAGACTACAATATTTTGTTTTGCATATATATATAGGTAGGTGCAATGTGCTAAACAATTATGTATATGTATTGAATAGATTATACTTCGAAACACATTGACGTTCGAGATTGTAAATTGTAAATAGTTGGATAACTTGTTATATTTTTAGATTGATATGTAGTTATGCATTACATTATGAATTGCTTACACTTGTGGAAATTGTGATGATAATAATTGTTTGTGGATAAAGAAGTTGGGAGGATATTGAGATCATAGTTGAAGTGTAATTTTCATACAGGTAAATTTTGGTTCATAAAAAATGCAGCCGTTATGCTGCCAAAAATTTTATAAAAAGTATTTGAAATAGAATCGCGAAAATTTTTATCACTCCCAACCAGTTAAAGAAAAACTAAAGTAATAAGTTCAAAACGAGTAAACCGGTGTAGCAAAGTTAGGTTTCGCTTCTCGGATGTCTTCGATCCGACGAGTCGGGTTCGATGAGTCCGTTAGAGTGCCCGGCAGGATCCTTCAGACAAGAGTCTAGATAAGGTCTGGGAAGGGTCCTGTCATCACATATTGCTAATTACTCTATAAGCTGAGCGACTACGAACGAAATTTTCTGCATCGTCACATAGCGCTAAATCTCATATGATCTTAAGGTATATACATGGGTTTTTAAAACTAAATTCACCTAGTGCAAAAACACAAAACTAATTATTTTTGAAACTTTAAAAACTCTTTTGATTCAATTATTTTAAAAACAACTTTATATTAGTTTCAATTACTTTATGGATTCCATAAGAAATTCATATACCCACAACTTGAACTTTGAAATTTAAAAACCATATTTATTTTCATCTAGCACAATATACAAAATTAAAAATAGAAATCAAACAAATGTAAGTGGTAAAACACTTACCTCAATCCGTGAAAGTCCGAATCAAGTGCCTCCACGAGTTTCACGTATCTCGCTAGCTCGCTCTTCACCTACACATCACTTTCTCATTTAAAATACGCTACAATGCGCTACATAAACTACACATATTGCTTTTAAACTTTTAAAAATTCATTACAATGCACTTTTTGACTACAACTTTCTCTATTAACTTCTAATTTAACCGAGGCTTCCTAATTCCAATTTATTTGTAAAAATTTTAGTTACACACCCCTAGGGACACCCCACGCAATCCGTATAATTTTCAGAGGCCCGGAACGAAAAGTCAAAATTTTGGACCCCCTAAAACAGAACATGCGAACAACCCATTCTACGGGCTGTTTCGCCTCCATTTTCACTTGTACCATCTTTTTATCTCTCATTTAGGCCCCCTGTAAAATGGTTTCGAAAAACTCTTAGTATCGAGGGGTGAAACCTAGGAAAAACGCCTAATTTTCTACAATTTTTGATGCACTTTTTCGCATCGGAGAAACGACGATGTTATTTCTTTCATATCTAAGCTTCTTTTACATAATTATAATCAAATATATTCATTTCATGCATCAAGAATTGCATTTATACGACATCTTACTTTACGACTCACTAAACACACTATTTTGACCATAACTTGCGCAATTTTTATCGGAATCGTTCCCTTCCAAAACCTATGGTTTTCTATGACTCCTAGGTATGATTTGAAGTCTAGAAAAACTCCAAATAAGTCAGACTAGTGTAGATCATCACTGTCCCTTTGTTTGACTTGGGAATCTCTCTTTTGCTCAAAACTACTCCTTTTGCAATCCTATCACTTCTATATGCCTTCCTAACCTCAATTATGCTCAAATTTGAGTTCAAATCAATCAAAATTCAGAGGTTACCTACTATCTTTTATGGCCATGACACACACACATACACATCAAAGAGTAGAGCTTTTTCAATTTTTCAAGATAATTTCTCTCAAGCTTTTCATCAAATAACTTATCTACTACTTGTGTGACATTTTATAGCTTTAAATCACCTTTTAAAGTTTGCTATCCATAAACCCTAGCCTACCATTCTCACACAAGAACACGCCATCTAAGTTTCCATATCATCCACTTAAGATTCTACACTAGTTTTAAGTGTAAAACATCCATCATAAGACACTACAACCTCATCACTTTCATCAAACCCATACAACTCCAACTAACATAAAAGTAGAGAGAAGAGATGGTATCTCACCTTGTTTCTTGCTTAAGATTGATGGGTTTAGCTTGAAAGACACTTTAGAGTCATGGCATGAAGCTTGAAGAGAGATTGGTTGAAAGACTTCTTCTCCTCCTTTGATTTCCGTCACTTTACCTCTCCATCTCCCTATTCTTCACAGCTCCTTCTCCTTTCTTTCTAATTTGTCACAGCTACTCTCTCTTTTCTTCTAATCTCACGACCAAGCTTCTTGTTTTCTCCAAATTTACTCTAAGTGTTGAATATATATATCATTAACATTTTCGAAAATACCAAGCTTGTCCCTTGACTACTTTGACTATCACTTATAGTTTAATTTTAATCCAATTAGTAATTGACTACTAATTCTAATTAATAAATCCTATAATTCTCATTTTTAGACTTGATTATATTGTCCTTTATAAATTATCTCTTATTTGTGGATGAACTATTTTACCCTTCATTGACTTTTTCTTCATAACTTAGTTATTGTGTAATTCTAGAACGATCATTCACTCTTCAATGTCCCTAGTTAAATTAACGTTGACTAGATTTATTGTTTTGACTTCATAATTTAGCTTCTAACACTAAAGTCTAAAACCGAGACTAAGGGCTTTAGAATACATTAGTCTCTAGTATATCATGATTCTTTAGTTGAAAGCTACATGAGGTGTAACAGTTATAAGAAATGGTTTATTAAGTTTTGTTAATCATTAGGAATGATGAAAAGGAAAATGATCATTATCCCGAATAGTTTTAAGTGTAACTATTCAGATGCGTACGTGTATAATGATTGATCGGATTCTAATTAAAAATTTTACTAAATGATTGTCTATTTTGGTGTCAATTGTTATAGTTTTGGACACTAGTATATAAAGTGAAAATTCTAGTTAAGTTCTGAAGTACTTTGATGATACCTTAGTGATGGCATTGCATGAATTAAACTATTAAGTTAGGTTGATGTTGATTTGTTTAATAAAGTTCTTAGCTCAAGTTGTAAAACTTGAGGACATTGTATATTCAGTTGTGGAAGTCTCAGTAATTCGGTGAAAGGAATGAGATCTAGGTACGAATGATTTTATGTACAAATCCTTAGTGATTATGTAAGTTAATGAGTGATGATGGTATGAGGAGAGATTGAATTATAGTTTAATCTCTTATCATCGAATGATGGTTAGATTTATGAATTTAAATTTTTGCCTTGCGTAAATTTGATGAAATTGATAAGCATGTCTTTGCTCGTAATCACATTAGTGCAGTGATACTAGGTATGAAAGGAAATTCGTTGTTGATGATTTAATGTGGTTTGATTTTAATGGAATGTGAGAAACAGATGAAAGGAAATTGTAAACCTTAGAATTTCACTTTTCAAAAAAGCTTTTTTCTGACAAACAGTGCTAGTGAATAAGTCCGTCCAGAATCAGCTCTAAGAGTAAATTTAGAATCTGACCGGACTTGTAAACTCTTAGTCTCGATTCTGAACTCCCTAGTGTTAGATGATAGATTATGAAATTAAAAATGATAAATCTTGCCAACTTTAAATTAATCAAGGACATCGAAGAGTTAGTAACAATAGTAGAAGCATATGATATGGGTTTGAGAAAGATAAAGTTGAATAAGGGTAAAATCATATTTTTATAAATAAAAGATAAATTATAAATAACAATATGGTCTAGTCCAAAAATAAGAATTATATATATATTCATAAGTATTAAACACTAACCATTTGATTGAAATTAAAGTCTTACTAATGGTTAAAGTAAGTCAAGAAGATATGATAGTCATTTTAGGAAAAGTCACTTATATATATAAGTGACACTTAGAGAAATTTTTTAAAAAGAAAAGGAGCAGTTGTGACATTTGAGAGAAGGGGAGAGGAAGTGCACGACAAAGCACCAAAGAGAAGAAGAGGGCTTTCAATCACTTGTCCAAGCTTCAACTCACAACTTTAGGGTATTTTCAAGCTAAACTAACAACTCTAAGCAAGAACCAAGGTAAGATATCCTCTTCTTTCACACTTTTGATGCTAGTTGGGGTTGTATGGGTATGATGATAGTTATGTGATTATAGTGAGTTGTGATGGGTGTTCTACACTTAAAACAAGTGTAGAACCCTAAGCAGGTGATATGGAAGCTTAGATGGTATGTTATTGTGTATGAATGTTAGACTAGGGTTTGTAAATGGAAAATCTTAAATGATGATTTGAGGAAGTGAAATGTCAAATAAATTGCACATAAGTTGTTTGTTGAATTGTCTAAGAGAGTAACTTGGTGAAAATAGTGAGAATAAAGTGAAATGAAGTGTTGGATGAGAATGTTTGGGTGTCATAGCATATGTGGGATGTATAATATCATCATGATTTGATCCAAATAAGCTTGGATTTGCTCATAATAAAAGTTAGAAAAACTCATATAAGTGATAGAATGGTCAAATGAATAGTTTGGAGCTAAGTTGAGAATCCCGAGCTCAATGAAGAGGCAATGATGACCTGCACTCTTCGAGCTTATTCGGGGTTATTCTAGACCTCAAAACATGCCTAGGGGACATATCAAACTATAGAATTTGGAAGGGAATGATTCCGATAAAATTTGAGCAAGTTATGACCAAAATAGTGCATTTAGAGAGTCGTAAAGTGAGATATGAATGTAAATGCATTCCTTGATGCATGAAATGAATATATTTTATCATAATTAGGTAAAAGAACCATAGATACGAAAGAAATGACATCGTCGCTTGTTCGATGCAAAAATGTGCATCAAAAAGTCTAGAAAAATATGTGTTTTTCCTAAGTTTCTACCCCCTATACTTGGAATTTTTCGAAATCGTTCTACAGGGGACCTAAGTGAGAGATAAGAAGATGGTCTAAGCAAAAAAGGAAGCAAAACAGCCCGTAGAATGGGCTGTGCACAATATTCTATTTTAGGGGGTCCGAAAATTTTGACTTTTCATTTCGGGCCTCTGAAAATTATACGAACTACATGGGGGTGTTCCTAGGGATATATAACTGAAATTTTTGCAAAAAAACTGGAATTAGGAAGCCTCGGTTAAGTTAGAAGTTAATAGAGAATGTTGTAGTCAAAAGTGCATTGTAAAGAGTTTTAAAAATTAAAAGCAATGTGTGTAGTTTATGAGCACATTGTAGTGTATTTTAAATAAGAACGTGTGGTGCAGGTGACGCATAAACTAGCGGAGCAAAGGAGCTTCAGTAAAGTTCTTTAGCAAGCTTAGAAACCGAGGTAAGTGTTCATCGCTTACGTTGTCTAACTTTTAATTTCAATTTCAATTATAACTTGTGTTGCTTTCAAGTTTTATAAAATGATTTGTAAAATATAAGTTCAAGTTGAGTAAAAGATCCTACACGGGATCAAGAAATGAGAATTTGAAAATAGAAGTTGTCTTATAAAATTTGATGTAAGCTTGAGTTGAAAACAACGCTTTAAACTAAGTGATTTTATGTTTAATGCAATTAGAATGGACAAACGTTTTGAAAGCCATGTGTAATTCCCTCAGAGTTTTGAGTATCTAGCACTACGTTGCGACGTAGAAAATTCTGCACGTAGCTGTCTAGATTTAGAGTATTGGTGCTATGTTGCGATGTAGAAAATTCCACTCGTAACTGTCTAGATTTATAGTTACTTGCAATATGCTACGATATAGAAAATTTCCGCACATAGGTACAAGGGCTAGCAAACAGTTAGCACTATAATTGCGATGTAGAGAATTCCGTATTATAGTTGCTTAGAGATGTGACCATCTACTCTACGTTGTGAAGTAGTGAATTCTGCATGTAGTGGTCGAGAGAGTGCAGTAACATCACGGTTGGTGTAATGAAAAATCGTCACGTGATAGTTAGAGTACTTTAGGAGTACACATGGTGAATCTAGAAAGAAATGTTTTCAAAACCAAAACTTTTGATATCTAAGAAGTTTATTATTTGCAATGTGATTATATAATTAGAATGCTTATTCATGTCGAACTAACACTTCCCATTATTTTTGTGTAGCGTGTATATACCTCGAAGTGATTTTGCAGGTGATTTTGCGTGTCAAGGAAATCCTCTTTGAAATTTTAGGTGGGAAATTGGAAGATTCCATCACACTAATGCACATATCCATTTTGTGGAATATGACACTTGGGGGAAATGTATAATATATTGATATAGTTTGGCACATATTGGGTTGTATCATATATTTTGTGCATCATGTATGAATTCTTAAATTTTGTATAATATATACATATACATCGATGCATATGATCAACATTTGAAATGTTACGAAAATATATGATTATGGAAAAATATGTTGTGAAATTATATGTTGAGAACATACATGTTTGGGGTTTCTAAGAAGTTGAGAGGTAATTTGATGATAGTTAAAGTGTTTTTCTTTACAGGTAAAATTTTGGAAACCTTAAAATGCAGCCGTTATGCTGTCAAAATTTTTATACACTTGTCTTAAAATGAAATTGCAAAAAAATTTTATCCACCCAAATTATTTACAAAAAGTAAAGGATACAATTGAATTAAGTTAAGGAAATCGGATAAAGTTAAGGGGTTTGCTCCGCGGATCTCTCCATTCCGACAAGTCGAATTAAGGGAAGTCCTAGGAGTGCCCGACGAAACCCTCCAGATAAGAAATTAGAGAAAGTCTGGATAAGGGTCTTGTCAGGACTTTTATGACTAAAATGTGATAGATACTACTTAGGGTAGTACTTTTATGAAAAATAAAATTTTTCGATGAATATTATTTTCGGATGAATAGTATCCATATGAATAGTGATTTTCGAAAATCGGACCTCGAAACTTAGAAGTCCCGGAATAGGTAATAGAGTTACTAGAAACTAAAACGGATTGAAAATAAGTCCATTTGGATAAGTTTTAAACGGATCGAAATTAAATGACGAAAATGCCCTTTTTGGGGAATAATAAATATTGATGACTTTATGGCCATTAGAATTTTTTTAAAGCTTGAGATTGAATGATAGGATGTTCAATTAGAGTATTACATGGTCAATTTGATGATTAGATGACCATGAAATATTTTTAGAATCTATTTAAGTATGGATGACAATTAAAGGCATTAAAAGCAAATGGTAATTTCAACTTCAAATCTATATGGAATTGGTGTGAGCATCACATGGAAAGAAATTGAATAAGAAGCACAATCCATGTCATGCAAATGTAGCCAATAAAAGAATGACACATTAATTAAATTAGTGGATGTTAGTTGGCATACACAAAAATGTCATAAATATTTTAATGATTGAATGACTAAATTGCCATTAGTTTGATAAGTTGCTATGAGAGTTAATTAAGGGTATTTTAGTAAAAGATAATTAAAAGATTTGGTGGCCATTTGTAGGTTAGATGACGGGTATTTTAGTCAAGAAAAATTAGTACTATATAAAGTTGAAACTAAAAGGAGAAGAAGAAGAAAAGCAATCGGTCAAGGAAAGAAAAATAGAGGGGTCTGGGGTAAGGAAAGAGACTAGAAGACAACATCTTGATTTGGTGGATTTGGTGTGAAGCCCAGAATTACTTCTATTTAGGAGAGATAAAATTTTTTTATGAAAAGCATTTTGGATGAATATTATTTTTGAATTAATAGTATTTTCGAGTGAATAGTGGTTTCGGATACAAAAATCGAAAAGTGAATGAATGCATGGAAGTGGATTACACGTGTCAAGAAATGGGAGAATGAGAGTATAAAACCCAAAACTTCGTTTTATGAAAAAGGACTCATTGAATGTTAAATGACCACATCGCGATTAAATATTTCGTAATTGCTCAAATGTGGTATTTGGTGAAAGTAAATGAAATTTACATTGTCATTTGATATGTTTGAATTTGAATTTGATAAGAAAACACAATAAGAGTGATGATAGGACAAGATACTAAGTTCGGCCAATATAGGAAATTTGGAATTCAAAAATATTGTTTGATCCGTTCGTGTGAATTTAGACTTTATTTGATGTATTTTTTGTGTGTTGATATTTAAAGTTTCGAATGGAAAGTAAACACGAATAATTGACATTGAAATGACTTAAAAGGGGTGTTTCGAAATACTAGAATGGCTATATGTTTGTATGGATTGATAAGTGGTTATGAAATATGCATGCGAATTACGTTGGTTGCGACGTAACCTAAAAATAGAATACGAAAATGTGTAGGTTATGTGGAGGTGAGAAACTTTTCCCGTCGATGTTGAATTTGATAGCGAGTTACAAAATAAAGTGAGTATCCTAACGAAAATAATTTGACATGTTTATATTTCTATTTGCATTAATTTTGTATGTTAAACTTAAATTCATGCTGTTATTGATTGAAAGTTAAATTTTATGATAAATAAATTTTCATATGAGAACCTATTTGCATGAATTTCTAACATTTTGCATGAAATGTGAGCTGTATGATGAAAAACAAATGTTTGAAAATGTTTTTATAACCTATGGTATGTGTAGGCTCCTTTCTCTCTTGGGTTGGCCCACCACTCACAACATACTGTTATCTCGACCCCTCGCGGGTTTTTGCTTCGCCTCCTCAGGCACTCGAACCAAGGGTCAGGACCTCTTTACCCAATTGAAAGCACACTTGGTACCAACTGAGCTCAGTTGGTACCAGGTGTGCTTCCAAATGGGTAAAGAGGTCCCTGACCCTTGGTTCGAGTGCTTGGGGAGGCGAAGCAAAAACCCGTGAGGGGTCGAGATAACAGTATGTTGTGAGTGGTAGGTCGGGCCTAAAGAGAGCAGGTCGGTTCCCACAATAAAAAGGCGTCTTTTTATTGTGGGACCCCCTTCTCTCTTGAGGCCCACTCAATCGGTACTGTCCCCGGTTCCTCGCGGGGTTTTGCTTCGCCTCCCAAAGCACTCGTACCAAGGGTCAGTGACCTCTTTACCCATTTGGAAGCATGCCTAGTACCAACTGTGACAAGACCCTAACACGACCTTATCTAGGCTTTTGTTTAGAGGATCCCGTCGGGCACTTCAACGAACTTCCTGAACCCGTGTGCTGACACCACATGTCCCAGAAATGCCACTCGATCTAGCCAGAACTGGCACTTGCTGAACTTTGCATATAACTGATGTTCCCATAGAGTAAGCAATACGACCCTCAGGAGCTCAACGTGCTCTTCTTGGCTACTTGAATATATTAGAATGTCATCTATAAAGACAATCACGAACTTGTCCAGGTAGGGTCCAAAAACTCGGTTTGTCAAATCTATAAAAGCTGCTAGGGCATTGGTTAAGCCAAATGACATCACCAAGAACTCATAATGCTCATATCTAGTTTTGAAGGTCGTCTTGGGAACATCTTCCCTACGTACTTTCAACTGATGATACCCCGATCGTAGATCAATCTTCGAAAATACTTTAGCCCTTTGAAGCTGATCAAATAAGTCATCTATCCGCGGCAACGGGTACTAATTTTTTATCGTAACCCTATTAAGCTACTTGCAATCAATATAATACCGAAGACTCTCATCCTTCTTTTTTACAAACAACATCGGAGCTGCCCACGGTGATGTACTGGGTTTCACGAACCCCTTGCTCACTAATTCTTCCATCTGAATCTTTAATTCCTTTAGTTCTGCTGGTGCCATCCGATACGGAGCCATAGAAATAGGTTCAGTACCAGGGGCTAGTTCAATCTTAAACTCTATCTCCCTATCTGAAGGTAGTCTTGGTAGCTCATCTGGGAAGATATCCACGAATTCATTAACCACTAGAACCTCTGCGATCTGTAACTTACTATCCTCAGGTTCCACTACATAAGCCAAGTATCCTTGGCAATCTCTTCTGAGCATCTTACTCGCCTTCATCACACTGATCAACCCTATAAGGAGTAGCTTCCTCTCTCCACAGAAAATCACATCGGGCTCTTTGGGTCTACTAAGCTTAACTTCCTTTCTGTAGCAGTCAATGATAGCTCGATGCTTCGAAAGCCAATCCATACCCAAAATGACATCAAAATCATGAAAGGTTAGTACAATCAAATCCGCCTCAAACTATTGACCCGCTACAACTACCTTACTTCCCACATAAACCTGGTTGGCCATAAGTGACTCACCAATGGGAAGTGACACCCTCATATGACACTCTGTCGGTCTTAAATCTACCCCGACTCTATCGATAAACTCCCTAGATACAAAGGAATGGGTGGCTCCTAGGTCCACCAAAACACGTGCAACTAAAGTAAAGACAGTAAAAATACCTGTCACCACCTCTGGGGATGCATCAGCCTGCTACTGGGTCACTGTGTATATTTTGGCTGCCTGGTTGCGAGGTCTACCAGGCGATGCTCTGGGCGGCATACCTCTGTTAGGACCACTGCTAGGTGGCTCTAGGGTGACGGCTCCTCTGGTCTGAGGGCCTCATCTATCTGGTCCACGACCCCCGCTCGTCTGTCCCTGCACTGCGGATCTAGCCTCCGCTGGGCTCGACGCCACTGCACTGGGACAATCTCACATGAAATGGCCCTCCTAGCCACATCTAAAACACCCTGTACGGCCCATAAGACACTATCTCGAATGCGATCGGCCGCATTTGCTGTAGGTAGGTCTGTCCTTCTAGCTTGGTCTTCTTCTGGATCCTCTAGATGGTTGTACTGAGCTCTGACTGGTCTGGGGTTTTTGGTTTTGTTGATGACTCTCAGACCAGGATGACTTTTGGCCACTTTACTGGACCCTCCTTGATGGCTACCGCCCCAACTATGCTTCTGACTGAATTGTTGCTTCAGCTTGGGGACGGTTCCTGCGCTCTGCTCAACTCTGGTGGCTGCCTCCACCAGTTATCCATATCGAGTATGTGCTGAGGATGTTACAATGGTCCTGACTGCGGGGTTAAGGCCTGTTAAAAACCTGTTGACCTTCTGTTCTTCGTTCTCGGCAATGAAAGGGACTAGATGAACTAGCTCGGAGAACCTCTTTTCATAGTCTGTCACTGTAGAAGCCCCTTGTTCTAACCTGAAGAACTCTTCAATCTTAGCATCTTTGTAGCTTTTTGGGAAGAACTTGTTTGTAAACTCTTTCTTGAAGTCTTCCTAAGATACTCTGGCTGGATGCGCTCTCTGATGCATCTTCCACCAGTCTTTGGCTCGATCCTTCAGCAGGAAGGCTGAGAAAGTAACCATCTGGTCCTTTGTGCACCCCATCACCTGAAATATCTCCTCGTTTGTCTCTAGCCAGGATAATGCGCGCTCGGGCTCTCCTGTCTCGTCATATGGCTTCGCGCCTAACTTACGTGCGCGTTCAATCGATACTCCGGTCTCTCGCGGCTGCTGAAGTGCCGCTGCTAACATCTAGGCCATCTGCTCTAGGTTGCCTGGTGCAGGCTCTGATCGGGCTGACTGTGATGGCTCGGGATGGGATGAGCTCGTCGGTACATTGACTGACTCGTCAACATGCTTGTCCTGTGGTAGGGGTGTCTCTGCTGCTGCCCGCCTTGTCCTCGAACGATCTCTATGCTACATATCTCTATAGTTGTCAAATAATCATAAAACTCAAGTTAGAACATTTATAAAGCATGAATTTATTCTGTACTCATGCAATGTTCAACTTCAATTCTATATCTTATCTCATCTCATGTATAAATTGTATAAGCTAGCTCACTTGCTTTGTATATGATAATCTTATACATTTTGATATGCAAATTCATGTAATGCTCAACTCAATTCATATAGCTTATGCCTTAACTTATGCAATAAATGAAAGCATAACTCATATAATCTTAAAAAGATGAATGCATATAATGGCTTCATGCCTCATGCATAATTCATGCATCACTAACGCACACTTGATGCGAAAATAGCTCAAACTTCTCTTAAAAACTTTATCTCAACTTAACGAGAACCGGGCTCTGATACCAACTTGACAAGACCCTAACCAGACCTTATCTAGGCTCTTATCTGGAGGATCCCGTCGGACACTTCAACGGACTTTCTGAACCCAACTCGTCGGATTTAAGAAACCCGAGAAGCGAACCCCTATACTTTCTTAGCCAATTTACCATTTAAACTTAAGAATTTGGTTTTCTTTAAAACAGTTGAGAGTGATAAAATTTTTTCGCAATTCTGTTTAAAACAATTTTAGAAAAATTTTGGCAACAGGATGGCTACATTTTTTACAAATCCAAAATTTTTCCTGCAAAGAAAATATACTTCGACTATGATTTCATCACCACCCAACTTCTTTAACCTCAAACATATGTTTAATCATTTCATTTCCAACATTCATGCATTTTTCACATGCAAATCATATATGTATATTGTGTGCATAAAGTGATAAAGTATCTCAAGTATAAATGTTCCAACCATATATACATATCAAAATATAAGTTTACAATTCATTAAGTATTGACATGTTAAACATATGATAACTTTATTAATTGATATACAACAACATCAAAAATATTTTTAAAGTTAGTAGAGCAAATCTGATCGTTTCCCAACCTATAGGCAAAATGTCAACCTCTCGACCATAGAGTCACCTATAATAACACCTAACGGAATAAGCAAGCTACACAATAAAAGTGAAAGGTTAATGCGTCACATAATAATAATATCACATAATAATATTCTACTTTAATACTTTACTTATAGTGATGTTGAAATTTTTCAATTTTTAAAACATTTCTCATAAAAAGACCATGTGTATACCTTAATATATTCTAACCATCACATGACGATTTTTCTACTGACGCCAACGTGAAGCCACTATAGCATCTTGACCACTACGTGCGGAATTTACTACATCGCAACGTAGGGTGGAATAATCTCAACTCTGGGCAACTACAATGCAGAATTCTCTACATCGCAACTGTAGTGCTAGTGAACTATACTCTGTGCAACCACATGCGAAATTTTCTACATCACATATTGTGGTGCAACTACTCACTATCACTTGCAACTTGGTATGGAATTTTCTACATCGTAGCCCATTGCAAGAGATTATAAACCTTAGACAACTACGAGCGGAATTTTCTACGTCGCCACGTAGTGTCAAATGCTCTAATACTACGGTATACATATGGTTCTTTAACTCAACTTGCATTAAACTTTCTAAAAGCAACTTTTGCCTTCGAACCTCATTTCTTGATTCGAGACAATGATTTTTACTTGAAATCTAACTTATATTTGGAAAATTATTTTAAGAATTTGTTGAACATCAATAAGTTACAAGGTAAATTGAGATTGAAATAACGTAAACGAAATACACTTACCTCGATCCAAATATTCTCTAGCGCCTTAACGGGCCCCTCATATCTCGCTCGTCTGCTTGTCACCTACATAACATTCATATTCATAAGAAGCAATTCTAGCACTTGACTAGTCACTGCAAGAAAAATGCTTATTAATCGCGGGTAATGCCCGTGCTAGATGTTTTACTAGCACGGACATCGCCCGTGCCAGGCATATGTGATGGATGAAGGTGTGATGGTTAACGATGCTTATGGAGTACGAACAACAGCCCGTGCTAAAAAAGCTTCTGAGTATGGGCAACGCCCGTGCTAAAAGATTAATCATTATAGGCTAGGCCCATGCTAAAAACATTAACGAGTACGAATGAAGCTCGTACTACCAAAAGTACCAAATACGAGTCGTTACCGTGCTATAGATATTAACGAGTACAGGCATCGTTTGTGCTAAAAATATTAACGAGTATGAATAGTGCCCGTGCTAAAAATATTAACGAGTACGGATGAGTCTCGTACTACGAAAAATACCAAATACGAGCTGCTGCCGTGCTAAGTATATTAACGAGTACAGGCATCGCGTATGCTAAAAATATTAACGAGTATGGACAGTGCTCATGCTTATTTTTATTGTACCTGTTCTCTAATAACGTGCTGATTTTTATAATATAAATTTCTTAATATAATTAAATAGTCAAATAACACTTTAATAATAATAATTTGGAACATTTATAAAGTTCACAAATTTTCTAAAACTTTCATATAATATTGATAATTCATAACCATAGAAATTACAAAAGATTCATATGCAATAGTAGCAAATCCTAATAAATAATATTAACCCCTAACAATTACCTACATTCTAGTTATGTGTCCATCACTTAGTAAAACTAATATGCAATATACTTGATTGGCCAAGCAATGTAGGTGCCTCTAGCATCTTCAAGAATTCAAATGTCATTAGTAGGGCGAATCAAAGGAACCTTGCTCACCAATATCTTGTCCACAGCAACTCTCCAATAATCTGGACCAAGGAGCATATGATGAACTAAAGCTGTTGAATCAGTGCAATCAATTTCACCTTCAGCCACTTCTTCTCCATTGCCAATCCAATGCAATAACTTGCATTTTTTACCCTTTAGAAATGAAACATCCTGTTCATTTATACTCTGTAACAAATGTATACAAAAAATATGAGTATTAAAACAAAAAAAATCTCAATTAACCAATTGTCATTAACAACATTTTTTTTTTAACAACTCACTTTTGAAGAAGATTGTTGAACATCATTGTTACTTTCTTGTTGTCTTGAAGGAACTAAATGCTATAATTATACAACATATTAGTAAAACATTAAACAAGCATGAGTTCTAGAACTCTAAATAAAAGTCAAAATACATAAAAAAAAAAAAAAAAAAAAAAAGAACCGTAACATTTAGACAATTAATTTTTTTTTATTTACCTCATTTGTACTAGAATATTGAACTCTTCCTTCAATTCTTGCTCTATCATTGGTCTAAAATTAAAATATACTTAATATTAGATGTAAGCTATCATACTACATGATTAAATCAAAATCTTACAAATGCTTCATTTGACATACCTGATTATTACTGTTAACTAATGTCATAACTAGTTGCTCCAAATTTTTCACCTTTTCTTCAAGCTGCATGGTAGTGTATTTAGAAACCACAGCTGCATTAACCTTTGTTGGTGTGACACCATACCCAAGCCCTCGAACTCGACCTCGATGCTCCTTTCCTAAAACTTGGGCTACAACATCATCCTTGATTATAGTTGACTGTATTTTTGGAATCGCTTCTATCTCTTTCTATATATCAAGCAAAATGATAATAACAAATATATAATAATAACAAATGTGATAAATGCAAATTAAACTATATAAATAAAAATATTATTCAACATGTCATACTATTTTTTCTCCAACTTTTTGGTTTACTGGTGTCCCATCTTTGTGCTTATGTCCAGCTATCCATAGTCCCATTCTATCCACCTCTGCTGGATCTTCATTTCTTGCCATTTTTTCAGCCATCTATACATTTATAACATAATCATGACAATATGAGAACATAATTTATTGTATTCACTAAACATACAAACAAATTCTCAGCAAAACACACCATTTCACACAAGTCACCAACACCAATTCTGGAAACATTAAAATAACATTTATCCATGAATAAAATGTGATTGAAAAAGACAACCAAGAAAATAATAGCTACAGCAAAGGTGAACGGTCCTTTGCAATTAAATGCAAGAGTATGATTTTTTTTTTTTTTAATTATGATTTGTATTCATTTAGTTTTTAACTGTATAAAGAAAAAAAAATCTTTTGTTAAACCGTGTGAGGTGGCATTTGATAAATAATTGTAATAGATGGGCAGCGAATAGGCATTCCAGGGGGTTCAATCTGTGGGCAATTGTGTGGATAAGATTACAAAAACAAAAGTGAAAAGGGCAAGGCATACCTGCAATAGCCTGTGGCGACAATTCAATTGCCCATCAAATGCCAAATCTTGTAAGATCATCACTCATGACTCATTACTCATATAAAAGTCAACCTCCCTTATCCTTATTTCCCATCCTCAACAAAAGTTTATCATTATCATTGTAACTCCATATAAATTAATACCATCTCATCTTAAATATTTTTATTGTTTTAAACAATGAGTTAGTTTGACGGTTTAGATGCATAATTTACTGATAATGACACTAAAGGTTCCTTGGCTTGAATTCAGGTTTAAAACACACGATCCTCACCTTTGTTTAACCTTAAGACACAAATTCAATGAAAATATTATATTTTAACGAATCAAAATCATGTTCTAAACTTACTAAAATATTCTTGCATCAAACCATAAAAAGACAAAATAAATAGTGTCAACATGTTATTACCAATTCTTCACGTAATCGTGCCATTCCTTTACGACTAGTTGTATGTGGCATGTCATTCATTTTCGCCAGCTTAGTATGTTCATTACTTATTTTCTACAAGTAAAATATAAGTCACAATCTTGTATGGAAGCTTTCATGAAGATAATACGTACTTAGTATACTTACATCAAATTTTGCTGACAATCGATACTCGACAAATTTTTTCCAATCTTCATCATTTTTTATGTTATCAGGCTTTAACATTTGGAGCTCTCTACTAGCATCAGGACCAGGTTGAATACTTCTAATTTGTCTGGTTATCTTACTTTTATACTTCCGCCAACTATTACACATCGAAGAAAGTACATAATTCTTACCTATGTCATGCAAACCAAACTTTTCCTGTTTGCATAATCAAAATTCAAAAAGAGATCAATTAAGATTGCTACATATTAAAAATAAAAGCTCTAAGGAAAAAACAATAAGTTAGTATCAAACCTTTGTAGTCTCCCACACACTATTTTTCAAAATCTCCAGTACAACCTGCCAACTATCATAAGTTATCGGAATCAATGAAATGACAATAGTTCCACAAGATGTACTTAATACTTTTGAGCACTCTCCAACTGGTTGTCCCAACTCATTAAAAGAAATTCCGATTTCCTTAGCCCTTGCAATTTTATTTAGGTCCAAATGGTTTTGGCTCCTTGCCTTTCTTTTCTTTGCTGGTGTTGCATTATTGCTTGATGATCGAGTACTAGTATCGTTTTCAGTTGACATCTACAAAAATTCTAAAATACAACCATCATATATATATATATATATATTTAAAAAAGCAACAAAATTGTTATCTATTATTGGAAATATATATAAAGCACAACACAATAACAAAAGTAATTTCAAATTCTATATAGAAACGTATAACAATATACTATAATTAGAAATATCAAAACACATCCTTTTATACAAAAAATATTCAAATAATTAGAACTAGTAACACTAGATTTATACAACTATGTCTTCACAATCAATTCGAGCATAATCATCATTATCATCCATGCTAGAGTCAAGTAGAGATACATCTAATGGTGTAGATGTCATATAAGCATTCTCATCAAACTTTTCTAGATCATGAAATCCTCTTGGAGGTGCTTTCAAGACAACATACCAATTAGATGTATCATTTTCTCTAGAGTAAAACACTTGTGTTGCTTGTGAAGCTAAAATAAAAGGATTTCTATAAAATCTATTTACACGTGGATGAAGATTAACTAGTGTAAATCCATCTTCAACTTTAACATCACTTCCACTGCTCACCCAATCACATCTAAATAATGGGATGCGAAATGCACAAAAGTCTAAAACAAGAATTTCTTTTAGAACCCCATAGTAAGCAATCTTTTTTATCACTTGAGTGCCATCTCTTGAATTGGTCATGCAAACAGTTTCTGCTTCAAGAGAAATGCCACTATCTTGAGTAGATTTCTCACTATCTATTGTGCGATATCGTTTCCCATTAACAACATAGCTTGTATATGATGTTGCTTGCTTTGTCGGTCCAATTGCAAGCCATTTTAACGTGGTTGATACATTCAAGCTACTATCTCCATCAATGATCTGCTCCAAAATATATAAACAATAAATTTATAAACAATAAGAGGTTAAAGTTAAGACAACCAAATAAAAAAGGCTAAAATGTTGCATTGTATACGACCTTAGCTTTGAACCATGAAGAGAAATCTGATGCATGCTTCCTTTGTAGTAAAGTGGGTCTACTTGCAAGACTTGAATCCAAACGTTGAAGCTCTTCAAGGTGCATGCTAGTAGGATGTAAATAATAAAACAATACTAAATAAGTGAAAAATTTATAATGTTTTCTTCTACTTAAACTATGTAAAAATTAACTTAATTACTCACTTGATGTATGGTTCCACTTCTGCACTGTTAAACAATATATAACGATGTGCAATGTCTAACATGTCTGAAGATATAGAAACTAATGTCCCTTTAGAAATAGGATGTCCATCCACTACATTGTCATACATGATATCCTCATTTCTATTGTGTTTATCACCAACATCTAAAGCTTGCGATATATATCCACTACAAAATTGCACACACTCATCTGCCAAATAGCATTCTGCCATGCATCCTTCTGGCCTTGCATGATTTCTAACATATCCTTTCAACACCTTCATGAATCTATAAAAACAAATAGATTATTTTAAAGCCATTCATATTTGATAAATAAAAATATCTAAAATATCAGAGATAACCTTTCAAAAGGGTACATCCAACGGTATTGAACTGGTCCACATAATCGTGCTTCTCTTGTTAAATGAATTGTGAGATGGACCATAATGTCAAAAAAAGAAGGAGGAAAATATCTTTCAAGCATACACATGGTCACCGCGACTTCATCTTCCAATAATTCTAACTTCCTTCTATCAATCACTCTTTGGCATATGTCATTAAAAAATGAGCATAACCGGAATATGGCAATTCTTGGGCCTTTTGGTAGGATACCTCGTATTGCTACTGATAGTAATTGTTGCATCAAAACATGACAATCATGAGACTTGAGTCTGACTATCTTGCATTCATCTAATGCAATACAATTTGAAATATTTGAGCAATAACCATCTGGCACCTTTAAATTAACCAACCGTTTACAAAAGAGTAGTTTTTCTGACTTTGATAGAGTGTGTGGTGCTGCAGGTAAATAAAATCTATCTCCACTCTCTTTGACCTGAAGCTCATGCCTAATGCCTAATTGTTGTAAATCCCGACGAGAATTTACACCATCTTTTGTTTTTCCATTCAAGTTCAAAAGTGTGCCAAGAAGACTCTCACAAATATTTTTTTCAATATGCATCACATCTAAGTTATGCCGCAAACATAATCCCTGCATATTAAATAAACCAATTAAATTTGTTTTTAAATATAAAAGATATCAAATATAATAAGTTTTCTTTTTATAGAATTACCTCCCAATATGGTAAATCAAAGAAAATTGATTTCTTTTTCCATAGAGGATTACAATTTCTTTTTCTTTTCCCTTTTTTCTTCTTTCCAAAATCATTGTCAATTTCTGCACAATCAAGTCGAACTTCTTCACCGGTACTTACCCTAGGCTTCGGATTCATTTCTTCTTTTCCGTCAAACCATGATTTTTTTTTTCGAAATGTATGATCCATAGGAAGGAATCGTCGATGACCCATATACACATTCTTTTTACTATGGTGCAAATATTCAGAACATGTATTCAACCCACATACAGGGCAAGCATATTTACCCTTCACATAACACCCTGCTAAGTTTCCATAAGCCGGAAAATCATTTATGGTCCACATCAAAATAGCTTTCAAGTTGAAGGTGGAATTAGCATATCCATCGTACACTTCTACTCCATTTTGCCATAATTCATTTAAATCTTCTATTAACGGTTGCAAGTACACATTAATATCATTTCCTGTTTGCCTTTTCCCTGGAATTACTAGTGTTAGCATCAAATTTTCTTTGGACATGCATTTCCAAGGAGGAAGATTGTATGTTACCAATACCACTGGCCAACAACTATATGTTGAGCTAAGGTTTGAAAAAGGATTGAATCATCTGCAGCCAAACCAAGCCTCAAGTTACGTGGTTCTGATGCAAACCCTGGCCACATGTCATCTATAGTCTTCCAAGCAGGTGAATCAACAGGGTGACACATTTTTCTATCTTGACTTGTATGGGTATAATGCCATGTTAAGTCTTTAGCAATTTCAACTGATCTAAACATTCTCTTAAATCATGGTATTATTGGAAAGTATCGAAGTACTTTGGTAGGCACTCCTTTATGTATATCTTTAAGATGTTTGTTTACTTTCCATCTAGATTCACCACATTTTGGACATTCTTCAACATACTCCAAATCTTTTCTAAACAAGCAACAATCATTGATGCATGCATGTATTTTCTCATATCCTAAATCAAAGATTTTAAGGAACTTTTTTGTTGAGTACAATGAATCCAGAAGAACGTTATCTTGTGGCAACATATCTCTAAGTATGCCTAGAAGTTCATCAAAACCCTTATCAGAGAGACCATGTGTAGCTTTATGTTTGTACAAAACTACAATTGCAGACAATTTAGTGTATTTTGTATTGCCTTTATACAATGGAGTTTCAGCATCTTCCACATTCTTATCAATGTTTTCATCTCTTATTTCAATCTCTGGTTCAACATGATCACCATAATCTTCAAAAATAGCATCCTTATACATTTTAAATGTATTAGGAATCTTCTCGTTTGGAATGGAAGATCTCGGGTCTTCACCATGAAAAACCCAATTAGTGTAAGTTGGATCCATCCCATTAATGATTAAATGTTCATACACTATCTGTGTAGGATGAAAACGTTGGTTTTGGCATTTTTTGCAAGGGCACACTATTATATCACGATTTGCGTTACTTTTTGCAATCTCAACAAAGTTTTTGGCACCATCTCTATATTCCTTCTCAATTCTAAAAATGAAAGCAAAAGCAAAATGTGTCACTGATTGATATTCATCAAATAACCATATTTTGAGTTTAGTATGTTAACCTTGAAAATGTTAGCCAATGCTTATCCATTTGCATTCAACCAAATCTATAAAAGAATATAAAATTAAAAGTTGTATAAAAAATATCATGTGTGTAATATTTTGTATTTTTGAACATTAGTAATTACTAATTTTTAGCTTTGTGTGTATTGGGATGCTTTTTATGTTAATGTGTATTGCTATGTGCGTGAGTCACTCTAATCATATTGATAGAGTTTTGAATAAGGGTACTGCTATGTAAGGGTTTTAGTGGTGAATATTAAACTAATATGTGTAGTAATTCAAACAAATAAAAGTAAACTTTTCAAAGACATTTGGACAGGTAAATGAATGCTAATCATATCTATGAAAAGGTATCTCTCTTTGCTCCATGTCCGTTCCCACTTAATAAACCTTTTTTTTTTTTAATTTGGTGGATGGAGGTGTTGTGTGCGGTCCAAACAAATCTAATAAAGAAATGGAAACAACTCTTGTTAGAGGGTCATTAGCAAATGGTTTTATAGTTATTTTTTATAATAGTTTTAGGTATGACCACAACACTAAAACTCAATGTAGACTCTAACATGGACAAGCAAAATTATAATAAAGACAATGTAAGCTTCCTATACATAAGTTCTCTCTCAGGCTCTTAGCTCATCAAGTGAACTGTTATCCATCATAAATTGGTGTGTCCGTAGATGTTGATAACCCATAGTGCATTGATGGATTAGTGACATAGTGCATTGATGGATTAGTTGAATAGCTCAGTATGGCATTGTAGTGCACACATAGTAGATTATAGGATAAAGTTCAGAGTTGTGAGGAGTATTCAGGTTAGGTGTTATGTAGTTGTATTTTTTGATGATTTATTGTTTGGTTTAATTTGACTTCTGGAACTATTTGGGTGAAATTTTTATTGTTGAATGCATTATCTTGATGAGAGTGATGGCTAGGTGTTTTGTGTTTGTACTTGGTGAAAATATAAGGTATTATAAATGGTTTATTTCTTGTTTCAAACTCAGTAGGGATCTGTGAATGCCTCGATTTAAGTCTGAGCTACAATGGTTGTAACAGAACTCTTCAATCCTGTCAGTTGTTATTTTTTAGAATTAAGGTTGTCCATAGTTGCTGGAACCTTTCAGACTTGGATGACAAGTCCCACATGTTATGGATTTGAATGAATGCAATTCTTATGTGGAAGTTAGTCTTATATTTGTGTTTTTGGATAAGCAATATAAATTATGTGGAGCCGTAGTGATGACGAACTCTTGATGATGCTCAAGAAAAGTACAAAAATGCAGTATTAGAGTTTAAGAGTAGAGAGGTTGTTTTAAAGAGAAGTCTAGAAGGAAATGATTTGTTTGAACATTGTTGAGCACATTATATGGTTATAAAGTTTGTCTAAATTGGTTATGGTGGTTATGCAATCGTAAAATTTACCACCTAGTTTATTAGTTTAGCACACCAAAAATAAATGGATTAAAGGCTATAGCTAATGCATAACTATATGTGGCTGAATTAATTCTTAATTATTACATAATAAGAATTCATTATGAAGCAAATAAAACTCATGTGGACTATAAAAATTTGACTTGTACATGTCACCAAACAAATATGCTCTAAGAAACTTGGCTACAACACAAACAATCAAAGATTGAAGGAACTAAAATACACATATGTATTATCAAGTGATAATCATCTGGACAGTAAGCTCTACTATGCTATCAAGTGCATATGTATTTGGTGGAAAAGTAACTGTCAGCACATATAAGTTTCAATAGATATAATTTAGACACTAATTCATCAACATTAAAGCATAAAAATAACACTTTGTCATGCCTACTACACTGCTAAAATGAAATAATTATTTTGAAAACTCACATCAATTATATGATGCTAAAACCACTCCTCTGTTCCAATTTTGTTTTTGCAGACTTGTAAATAGGACCACCAAGCAATACATATAACCATGTCAGTATAATAGATATAATAATTTATATAACAATACATATAACAAGGTCATTGGAGAGAGACAAAGGACCACCAAGACACATAATACATAAAACAAAAGCCATGTGGGACAAAAGTGTATAAAAGCTTTTTTTGTTTTGATGTTTTAATGACAAAGCACCTAGACAATTTGGCAACTTGAAATGTTTGAATATGTGGATATTCACATCAAAAGAGCAATAAGCTTTTGCACATTCTGGTATGAGATTCAACTAGTATGACGTTTTTGTACAATTGTAGACCATACAAATCCATATCATTATTTATACTAGATTTGTCAAATTCTAGATACTATGACGAATTATGGATTTATGTATCAACTTTTTTAACAGTGATAAATCTTTGTGTTAAATGACATGACTGTAACTGCATCAAATTATGATGCTAGATTTTATAAATATTTCTGATTATCGTATTAAATTATACTTAGTTTTATCGAACCATATAAATATTTTTTATAGGAACACCATACTATGTCTAATACTTTTCTATTTGTTGGTGTTGGATAGCATTTATGTGGCCCACAAAAATAATTATATTTTCTAAAGATGTGCCTTATCACAAGCTGATAAGATACAAAGAAATTTACAGATTACATCACTCTTCTACTTATGTCTCCATTAAAGTAATTTTCTTGTGAATTTCCTCGTGGAAACACAACGGGCATAATTGATCTTTGAATGTCTATTGAAGACAGAAAAATCATAGTCTGTATTAATTTAGTAGGACAGAAAAGTCAAGTCTCCTGGGGCCACAATATTTATTTGGTGGCACTCCTATAAACAAAGCTAACATATGACACATTCCTCGACAAATAAACTGGGACTTCAACAGTTATTATCCTTTGCAACCCAAAAAATGAAGTGACTATAACAGTGGCATATAAGTTCTTTTCATGGTGACGATTCTATGGTACTAAGGCTTGGAACTCTTTAAATGTTAACAAACAATCCATAACAGTTATTCCAATCTACAAAAAAATCGACACATGTATGATCTTAAGATAATTCATTAACAATAGACCCCTGAGACACCCTTGTCCACACAAAACGTTTATGTTTCTTTAATAGAGAACTAGCTTCTCCCTGAATAACATATCAAACTAGTGAAACTTTACAACACCAAAACCAGTGACAAGATTGTATTATGAATAAAAAAAACATCACTGCTTACATATTATTATCTATCTTCAGCTCAAAACCAATGAAAACGAATCCCCAAATCAATCTTCCTTCTCTTCATCCAATTCAACTAACCACACACACCCACACACACATACACACACGTTTTCTCGAGCTTACTTCCACTCCATTCATCAACCCAACAACCAAACTCAGACTTACTAACCAGAATCTCAATCAGTCACTGTTAACACCACCATTCATACTCCTCTCTCCCATCTAAACCTCAAACCTCTACCAATCAAGACTCAACACACAAATCATTATAGCTCAACATACAAGTCACTAAAACCGTACACCACATTACTCACAATGATCAAATCACAACCATTCATTTCAACCCACCACAACGTCTAACATCACGACAACAAACCTAATTTACGCATCTCTTGAAAATCCTTTCCACTCTTCTTCTATCTCTCGATCTCTTACTTTCATACAAAAAACAAAAAACAAAAAAAACAGAAAGAAAAAGAAAACAAAAACAAAAACAAAAGCAGGGCTCTCTGTATCTCTCTCTTAAAAATATTTTTCTACTCTTTTTCTATTCTTTTTCTATCTCTTTATGTCTCACAAAACACAACACTCTCTATGTCACAAAATCCATATGTGTGTAGGCTTTGTGTGTGTTAAAAACCCAATGATTGAAACAAAATGAGTGTGTGAAAGTGTCTGTTTTCTAGATTTCTTAAAAACCCATAAATCCCTAGTCATTCATTCTTAATCAGCAAATAAAAATTAGATGATAGAAGATGAAATAAAAACAAGAGAGACAAAAGGAACCTGAGATGAAACTGAAAAACCCAAACTTCGATCTATGATGTGAGACGAAGAGATGAAGCCGAAAAACCCAAACTTCGATCTATGATGCGAGACAAAGAGATGGAGCCGAAAAATCCAAACTTTGATCTATGATGTGAGACGAAGAGATGAAACTGAAAAACCCAAACTTCGATCTATGATGTGAGACGAAGAAGATGAGTTTGGAATGGCGGGGAATGAGTTGGGAGAGGCGGGGAACAAAGAAAATTTTCTCTCCCCCCGGTTTCTAGTATCTATAATTGAGCACGGGCTAGCCATGTGCTCTTTAATTAAATAACTAGCATGGGTTCCGACCGTGCTCTCTAATAAAATACTCAAACATTCATTACGGGTCTTTATTGGCCCATACTAGATACATATTATTGGACAACTCTATTACATGCTTTTAAAACCTCGTGCTTAATTATATTTTTTAGCACGAGTCATTTGTGTCTGTACTAACTAAACCGTGATAGTAAACAATATTTGTTGTAGTGAGTTGACACTGTGCTTAGTCACATTGCTTTTACACTTTTAACTTTTTTAGTAACTTTTTACGCTATAACTTTTCCAACTCAATTTTAACTCAATCGATACTCTCTAATTCTGATTTCTTCACAAAATTTTCAGTTATACACCCCTAAGGACACTCCCACGCAGTCCGTATAATTTTTGAGGGCCCGGAACGAAAAATAAAAAATTTAAGCCTCTTTTGACAACCCAAAACAGAATGTGATGCACAGGTCTGCTCGGGACTCCGTTTTCTTTTATTCTTTTTCCTATGGTCCTCTTATCTCACATTCTGGTCACCTATAAAATTTCATCGAAAAATTCTATCGTTTGCTATATCAAATCTAAGAAAAACGCCCTTTTTTGAGCACTTTTTGATGCATTTTTTCGTTTCGGACAAACGACGATGGTTTTTCTTTCATATCTAAAGTTCTTTTACCTAATTATGATCAATTAAGTTCATTTCATGCAATAAAAATTATATTTACATAGTTATTTCACTTAACGACTCTCTAACGACACTATTTTGGGCATAACTTGCGTAATTTTTATCGGAATTATTCCGTTTCAAAACCTATGGTTTTCTATGACTCCTAGTCATGATTTGAGGTTTAAAACAACCCAAAATAAATTAGACTTGTGCAGGTCATCTTTGTCCCATGGTTTGAGCTCAGGATTCCCTAATTGCCCAAAACTACTTCTTTGACAATCCTATCACTTCTATATACTTTCTTAACCTTATTTATGCTTAAACTTGAGTTCAAATCAATCAAAACTCAAAGGTTTCTTATTGCCCTTCATGGCCTTGTCACACTCACACACCCATTAAAGAGTAGAGCTTTCAAATTTTCACAAGGCACTCTCTCACAATGTTTTCATCAAACATCTAGTCTACACTTTATGTGACTTTTTAGTGCTTTAAACCATGCTTTAAACCGTGCTTTAAACCATGCTTTAAAGATTGTTATCTAAGAACCCTAACCTTAGATTTACCTACAAGAACATGCCATTTAAGCTTTTACAACACTCATTTAAGATTCTACACTAATTCTAGGGGTAAAATACCCCACACAACGCATTACAACAACTAAACTATTACATACCCATTCTACTTCCAATTTCATCTAGTAGAGAAAAAGATGAGGTAATATCTTACTTTGATTCTTGTTTAGAGGGGTTAGTTTGGCTTGAAGAAACCCTAAGGTTGTAGTTTGAAACTTGGGAGATTGCTTGGATGATATCTTCTTCACCCTTTTCTTCTTACCATCCCTCTCACTTGGTCTGTCACGTTTCTAGTCTGCTGGTCTGCTTCTTTACAGCAACTTCTGTTTTGCTTCTTGTGTCACGGCTGCTTCTTGCTGTTATTTCATCAATTTTACTCTAAGTGTGGTATATATATAACTAACATTTTCAAAAATGACTTCCATGTCCTATTTACTTTTCATTTCATGCCAATCTCTCCCCTTATCTAACACCTCACGACAGCTTGCGTTCTTCCTTTCTCAATTTACTGTAAGTATTGTTTATTCATATCATTAACATTTTCTAGAATGCCAAGTTTGTCCCTTGACTTGTTTTGACTATCATCAATATTTTTAACTTAATCTAATTAGTGATTGGGTACTTATTCTATATAACAAATTTTATAATTCTCATTTGTACACTTAATTATATTATCCTTTATAATTTATCACTTAATTGTAGACAAATTATTTTACCCTTCATTGACTTTATTGTACTATAAGTGTCCAACACTTTAACATCGTTTATAGGGTTATTAGTATTATTCGTAACTTAACTTACATCTTTCCATATTCTAACTTCTAACACTAGGACACTGGGAAATAAAGTATTAAGAATAGGGGTTTACAATTTCTTCCCCCCTTATAAAAATTTCGTCCTTGAAATTTTAAACTGCGTACCTGATTCAAACAATTGAGGATATTGGGCACTCATCTGCTCTTTAGGCTCCCAAGTAGCCTCTTTTGATCCATGATTTCTCCATAGCACTTTCACTAGCAGAATTACTTTACTACGCAGCACTTGATCTCTACGATCTAGAATCTCTACTGGCTACTCCTCATAGGTCAAGTTTTCCTTCAACTGGACTGGTTGTTCTTTTAGAATATGTGAAGGATCGGCAATATACTTGCGAAGCATGGAGACGTGGAACACGTCATGAATGTTGGCTAGCTCTGGTGGTAGCTTCAATCGATAAGCTACTCCACCCACTTTGTCCACTATCTCATATGGGCCTATATATCGTGGACTTAACTTCCCATATTTCCCAAATCTCATAATGCCTTTCCATGGAGAAATTCGCAAAAATACTCTATCACCCATCTCGAACTTAAGATCTCGTCTCCGATTGTCTGAATAGTTTTTTTGTCTTTCTTTTGCTATCTTCAACCGTTCTCTAATCACACTTATCTTCTCGGTTGTAGTTTGGACAATTTCGGGGCCAATCAATCTTTTTTCACCTACTTCATCCCAACAGACTGGGGTTCTGCACTTTCTGCCAAACAACGCTTCATACAGTGCCATACCAATGCTGGACTGATAGCTATTGTTGTAGGCAAACTCTATCAACGCTAGGTAATTATCCCAACTTCTTTTGAACTCCATCACACACGCTCTCAACATATCTTCGAGAGTCTAGATGGTTCTCCCTGAATGGCCATTTTTCTGTGGGTGAAAAGCAATACTGAAATTTAATCTAATGCCCATGACTTCTTGTAGCTTTGGCCAAAACCTCGAAGTGAACTGAGGATCTCTATCTGATACAATGGACACCGGTGCGTCATGCAACCTCACAATCTCATCTACATATAACTATGCTAATCTTTCTAGGGAATAAGTGTTCTTAATAGCAAGAAAGTGAGTTGACTTCGTCAATCTATCAACTATCACCCAAATGGCATCATGTCCGCTCTGTGTCCTGGGAAGTCCCATCACGAAATCCATCGTGATCATTTCCCACTTCCACTCTGGAATAGATAAAGGCTGTAGTAAACCTGCCAGTTTCTGATGCTCAATCTTAATCTGCTGGCAGGTTAAGTATTTAGACACGAACTCTGCTATCTCCCTCTTCATGCCTCTCCACCGGTAGTGGTCCCTCAGAGTCTGATACATTTTAGTACTCCTTGGATACATGGCATATGTTGATGAGTGGGCCTCTTCTAGAATCTCTTTCTTCAACTCTGCTACCTCTGACACACATAATCGTTGCCCCAAAGCTAGTGCCCCATCATTTCTCAACGCGAAGCTACTTTGCTGCCCATCTTCTATCTCCTATCTAAGCTTCATCAAGTAAGGATCTTGAAGCTGCAAGTCTTTAATTCGGTCTATGAACATTGGACGGACATGAAAGGCTGCTAACAGGACACCTGAATCTATCATCTTTAATTGAACACCCATCGCCCTAAACTTTATCAACATGGGTAAGTACTCCACTTTAAGCTGGGCTAGGAAGCTGGTAGGCTTTCTGGTTAGTGCATTTGCCACCACGTTAGCTTTGCTTGGGTGGTACTCAATAGTGCAATCATAATCTTTAATGAGTTCTACCCATCTTCTCTGTCTCATGTTCAACTCTTTCTGTGAGAATAGATACTGCAGGCTTTTATGATCTGTAAAGATCCTGCAGGGTACTCCATAGAGATAGTGTCGCCATATCTGTAAGGCAAACACCACCGCAGCTAGCTCTAAGTCATGCGTTGGATAATTGATTTTATGCTTCTTCAACTGTCTCGATGCATAAGTTATCACTTTATCGTGTTGCATCAACACACAACCCAAACCCTATCTGGAGGCATCACAGTACACCGTAAACCCATCACTTCCCGATGGTAGTGTAAGTACTGGGCTGAGGTCAATCTCTTCTTCAGTTCATCAAAACTGTTTCGGCATGCCTCTGACCAAACAAAATTCTCTTCCTTCCTTGTCAATCTAGTCAATGGAGTAGCAATCTTTGAGAACCCTTCCACGAACTTCCGGTAATACCCAACTAAACCCAGGAAACTCCTCACTTTAGTTACATTCGTGGTGGCTTCCAATCGACCACTGCTTCTATTTTCTAAGGATCTATGGATATCCCATCTGCTGATACCACATGTCCATGAAATGCCACTCGGTCTAGCCAGAACTGGCACTTGCTGAACTTTGCATATAGCTGATGTTCCCGTAGAGTCTGCAATACTACCCTCAAGTGCTCAACATGCTCTTCTCGACTACCTGAATATATTAGAATGTCATCTATAAAGACAATCACGAACTTGTCCAGATAGGGTCTAAAAACTCGGTTCATCAAATCTATAAAAGCTGTGGGGCATTGGTTAAGCCAAATGGCATCACCAAGAACTCACAATGCCCATATCTAGTTCTGAAGGTCATCTTGGGAACATCTTCCCTACGCACCTTCAGCTGATGATACCCCGATCGTAGATCGATCTTCGAAAATACTTTAGTCCCTTGAAGCTGATCAAATAAGTCATCTATCCACGACAGCGAGTATTGATTTCTGATCATAACCCTATTAAGCTGCCTGCAATCAATACATAACCGAAGACTCCCATCCTTCTTTTTTACAAACAACACCAGAGCTGCCCACGGTGATGTACTGGGTTTCACAAACCCCTTGCTCACTAATTCTTCCATCTGAACCTTTAATTCCTTTAGTTCTGCTAGTGCCATCTGATACAGAGCTATAGAAATAGGTTTAGTACCATGGGCTAGTTCAATCTCGAACTCTATCTCCCTATCTTAAGGTAATCCTGGTAGCTCCTTTGGGAAGATATTCACGAATTCATTAACCACTGGAACCTCTGCGATCTGTAACTTACTATCCTCGAGTTCCACTACATAAGCCAAGTATCCTTAGCAATCTCTTTTGAGCATCTTATTCACCTTCATCACATTGATCAACCCTGTAGGGAGTAGCTTCCTCTCTCCACAAAAAATCACATCGGGCTCTTTGGGTCTACTAAGCTTAACTTCCTTTCTGTAGCAGTCAACGATAGCTCGATGCTTCGAAAGCCAACCCATACCCACAATGACATCAAAATCATGAAAGGCTAGTACAATTAGATCCGCCTCAAACTCTTGACCTGCTACAACTACCTTACTTCCCACATAAACCTGGTCGGCCATAAGTGACTCACCAGTGGGAAGTGACACCCTTATATGGCACTCGGTCGGTCTCAAATCTACCCTGACTCTATCGATAAACTCCTCAAATACAAAGGAATGAGTGGCTCCTAGGTCCACCAAAACACGTGCAACTAAAGTAAAGACAGTAAGAATACCTGTCACCACCTTTGGGATGCATCAGCTTGCTGCTGGGTCACTATATATATTATGGCTGCCTGGCTGCCAGGTCTACCAGGCGGTGCTTTGGGCGGCATACCTCTGCTATGACCACTGCTAGGTGGCTTTAGGGCTGCGGCTCCTCTGGTCTGGGGGCCTCCTCTATCTGGTCCATGACCCCCGCTCATCTATCCCTGCACTGCAGATCTAGCCTCCGTTGGGCTGGATGCCATTATATTGGGACAATCTCGCATGAAATGGCCTTCCTGGCCACATCTAAAACACCTTGTACGGCCCATAAGACACTCTCTTGGATGCGATCGGTCGCATTTGCTGCAGGTAGGTCTGTCCTTCCAGCTTGGTCTTCTTCTGGATCCCCCAGATGACTGTACTGAGCTCTGACTGGTCTGGGGTTTTTGGTTTTGTTGACAACTCTCAGACCAGGATGACTTCTGGCTACTTTTGGCCACTTTACTGGACCCTCCTTGATGGCTACCGCCCCAACTACGCTTCTGACTGAATTGTTGCTTCGGCTTGGGGACGGTTCCTGCGCTCTGCTCAACTCTGGTGGCTGCCTCCACCAGCTGTCCATATCGAGTATGTGCTGAGGATATTACAATGGTCTTGACTGCAGGGTTAAGGTCTATTAAAAACCTGTTGAGCTTCTGTTCTTCGTTCTCGGCAATGAAAGGGACTAGATGAACTAGCTCGGAGAACCTCTTTTCATAGTCTGTCACTGTAGAAGCCCCCTGTTCTAACCTGAAGAACTCTTCAATCTTAGCATCTTTGTAGCTTTTTGGGAAGAACTTGTCTGTAAACTCTTTCTTGAAGTCTTCCTAAGATACTCCGGCTGGATGCGCTCTCTGATGCGTCTTCCACCAGTCTTTGGCTCGATCTTTCAGTAGGAAGGCTGAAAAAGTAACCATATGGTCCTCTGTACACCCCATCACTTGAAATATCTCCTCGTTTGTCTCTAGCCAGGATAATGCGAGCTCGGGCTCTCCTGTCTCGTCATATGGCTTCACGCCTAACTTACGGGTGCGCTCAATCAATACTCCGGTCTCTCGCAGCTACTGAAGTGCCGCCGCTAACATCTGGGCCATCTGTTCTAGGTTGCCTGGTGCAAGCTCTAATCGGGCTGACTATGATAGCTCGGGATGGGATGAGCTCATCGGCACATTGACGGACTCATCAACATGCTCATCCTGTGGTGGGGGTGTCTCTGCGGCTGTCCGCCTTGTCCTCGGACGATCTCTACTCTACATATCTCTTCAGTTTTCAAATAATCATAAAACTCAAGTTAGAGCATTTATAAAGCATGAATTTATTTTGTACTCTTGCAATGTTCAACTTCAATTTTCTCTTTTGGCCGAATAAGAGCTAGAGGAAGATTGGTGATGTTTTGTTAGGCTTTGACATTAAAATTAGGGGCAAAATGGTCATTTGGAAATGATCAAGAATAAAGCTTCGAAAGATTTCGAAAAATAGATACAAAAGTGTGATTAAATATTTAAGCGATAAAAAAATTATATTTAAATTGATAATTTTATAATTATTGAAAAATATCAAAGTCCCAAGTAAACCTGAACATTGATAGGTGGGGATTGAAAATTGGCATGCAAATAGAGAAATATTAGCAATACTACGTCGCATTGTTGATATAAAGATTGTGAATTTTGGACCTTGAGAGACATTGAGTGTCCGATCCTAAAATTCATGTGTTATGTGAAAAATGATCCGGTGGATAGTCACCGAGTGTCCGATGCGAGAGAACTTGGCATGCTAATAGGGTGATTATAGCAGTATTGCACCGATATGCTTATAGACGTTGATACTGAATTCATGGACCTTGCGAGGCACCGAGTGTCCGATCCCAGAATTTGTGTATTATGTGAAATGTGATCCAACGGGTAGTCACTAAGTGTTCGATGCTGGAGAAACTCATTTTTCAATCTATGGTATCGTGTTAGTGTTTACAAAGGGTGTTGAATAATATTAAAGAAAATCGTGTTGACATACTTGAAAATGAAAATATTTGTATTTATGCGTGCAGTGAATGGAAATTTGAATTCCTTGCAAATTTATCTGTAAAAGTTCGAAAATTGTGAAATAATAATTTACCACTTGTATCTAAGAAAATTATAGATGTAAGTATGAAAAAGTGTCATGGTACAAATGTTTGTAGGTATTTGTTAGTTATTAAATTTTATTGTGTTTTATTACAAAAATTTAAAAATTGTGAAATTTGATTTATAAAGTTATACTTGAAAAATGACTGTTATGCATCTTATGTGTGTGTGGTTACTAGTAAATCGATTTCTTATTGAGTGGTTATGAAAATTTGAGAACTGTGAAATCTTGCTTTAAAATCTTGTATTTTTGGAAAGAGTGGAATTTAAATTTGATGTACACCCACTAAGTAGAAATACTCAGCGCGTTGGATTTACCATGCGTAGGTTGAGATTTGGGCACTGTAGATAAATATTGACGAGAAGACTCAAAAAGTCACATCTCTCCACATTTTGGGTAGTCATTCGTTTGGTATCATATAATTATGTTTAAGTACTTCGATGTGGAGGAAATGCATATGTATTTGTTTATACGAGATTTTCAAAAATTAATAATGTATATAAATCGTGGAAATAGTTTTTGGTTTGTAAAGTGATTTTGTAAAAGAAATTCTTATTTACCTTTTGATTAACATTTAATTCGATTAATAGGCTTTTTATTAACATATTGTATTTATAAATGTTTGTGTGATGAAGTGATTTTGAGTCGGACGGAGGGTCCGCAATGGTAGTTGAGATCCTGAAGGTGTTTTAGAAGTGTTTTTCCTTTGAAATTTGCAGGTTTTATAATTTTGGGTTTTTCAAAAAAATAGAGGAAACTCTGTCGATTTTCAAAAAAAAAAAAATTAGTGCATATATGTAAATTAATAACGAATAAACCGATTAAGATAGCATCCTTCTACTCGGGTTCCTATCCGAATGAGAATCGGGTGGAGGGTGTTACCGAAGTATATTAGACGAAAATACTCTATTTGATTGGTGTCCCATATATAGTATTTGTAGGGAAATAAAATAATTTCTAGTACCCGAATATGAAAATTTAGTTTTAGTAGAATTTCATATATGACCGGAAATGATTTCATTTTCGAAGTAATATAATAATTGTTTTTGGTGTCGGTAGGTATTAATCAAATTTTAATAAATTTTCAAAAGTAATAATTTAGTTGTTGTATAATTTCCAGATGGATCCGAAACTATTTCAAATACGAAAAGAATGTTTTAAAGATCGAAAATTTACAAAAGAAGACAAGTTAGTGGAATTCCTAATGGCAAGTTAGTGGAGAAATAACAAATAAATGGAAGATAAGTGTATGGTGATTAAGGCAAAAGAGTGACAAGTGGCAAGTGATTGTTATGCTTATATAAAGTAAAAGAAAAGCAAACAAACAAGAAGCATTTTCATTTGGTGCATTCGGCTAACATAAAAAATAAGTGAGAGGGAGAGAAATGAGCTTGGCCAAGAGAGGAGCAAGGAAGATGGCTTCAGGTTAGGCAAATTTGAAGGTGATTTTGAAGAGTTTCATCATGCAAGAGTGATAATCAAAGCTAGAAGCCATTTCCAACTTTTCCAAGAGGTAAACTTTGATTTCCATGAAATTTTGTCGAGTAAATGGTTGGATTTTTGTGAAATATGTTTGGGTTTTAGGATTTACAACCTCATTAGTGTGGAGGTTGGTTTGCATGAAGAATTAGTGCAAAATCAAGTGTAGAAAGTGACATGCATGTTGATATAGCTCACGACATTAAAGTGAGTGTCCTAATAAAAATGCTTCCAAATGATTATATTTCTATTCATGATGATTTTATATGATGAATTTAAATTCATGTTGTTTACGAATGAAAATTTATTTTATAATTGATGAAATGCTATACGAGAACCATTTTGCATGAATTATTTAATATTTTATATGAAATGTGAATGATTTAATGAAAAGCAAAATGAATGGAAATGATTTGTGAGCCTATGGTATGCCTTAAAAGTATTCCGATATTACCGATTAAGGTTCAGTACCCTAAGCGTGCATTGGTAGTGTTTGTCGAGAGTGTCTCTCACTAATAGTGGGAGGAAATGTGTCTGTTGGTATAGTCCCATGTGTCATCCAATCCACGTACAGGGTATATCATTAGCTAGCTTCCACCTAAGCGAGGATAAATACTGCTCCATGGCAAGGCTAAATTCCCCTACGTAATTACCGGATAGATGTCTTGAGCGAGGATAAATGCCACTCCTAACAAGGATAAATTTTGCTAATCAATACCTATTAGATGGCCTGCGCGAGGATAAATTCCGCACCGAGCAAGGATAAATTCCACTCCGCTATATACTAGTATACCATATGGAATGAATTATCAATGGTTGGGTTGTTTTACTCAAAAGCTTTTCAAAAACTAAAATACCATCACTGTTTATGATTATTGGCAGAAAAATGAAAATCATGCAAAATAATATTTTATGCATCGTTTGATATTTGAAAAGCATTTTTAGAAACATTTTCTGAAACCAGAAAGTTTGCTTTTCGATTCGCTATTAAATTATAGATTTTTAATGCATGGATTTTATTGATGTAAATGTTTATTCATGCTTTTAAATTTATATGGTTCTCAGTAAATATATTTAATATTTACAGCATGATTATATTTATGAAATCATGTTTTAAGATTTTAGGGAGGATATCTTTGAAAATAGTTTGAATAGAAATATATTTGACACTCACTAAGCTTATGTAGCTCATCTAGTTTGATGTTTTATAAATAAAATCTCCTAGAAACAAGTATAGGTGCAGATACTTCTGTAGTAGGGACACCCACCCCAGAGTTGTAAGACGCTATCGAGTGTTGTTGTGAATTTTTGTAAATATTCATGTATGATGTTTATAAATTTTGAAAACTTGTGAAATATTTTGTATATAAGTATATGCCACTTTTGGAAAATACAATTATGCATGATTTGATTATGAATTTGAAATTATCTTTAAGTATTTCATTGGACTAGTGAGTGAATTTATTTTCCTAGGAAATACGTTAATCAAGGTGAAGTCTAAAAATAAAATATAAAAATGTGTAGGTTATTTGGAGGCAAAGAAACTTTCCCATCGAATTGGAGTTTAATGGCGAGCTAGGGATTCAGATGAGTATCCTAACAAAAATGATTTGAAATGTTTATATTTCTATTCGCATTGATTTTATATGACGAATTTAAATTCATACTATTTACGAATGAAAGTTTATTTTACAATTGATGAAATGCCATACGAGAACCATTTTGCATAAATTATTAAATATTTTGCATGAAATGTGAATGATTTAATGAAAAGCAAAATGAATGGAAATGATTTGTGAGCCTATGGTATGCTTGAAAGGTATCCTGATAATAACGGATAATTGTCTTGGGCGAAGATAAATTCTGCTCTATAGTGAAGGTAAATTCCACTATGCAAATACCGAATAATTGTCTTGAGTGAAGGTAAATTCTACTATGCAAATACCGGATAATTGTCTTGAGCGAAGGTAAATTCCGCTCCATAGCGAAGGTAAATTCCGCTACGCAAATACCGGATAATTGTCTTGAGCGAAGATAAATGTCGCTCCTAGTGAAGGTAAATTCCGCTAGCCGATACTAAATAGATGGTCTGTGCGAAGGTAAATTCTGCATTGAGCGAAGATAGATTCTGCCCCTCCGTATTTATAGGATACCATACAAAATAAAAAGGACAGTGATTGGCCCATTTTCTGTAAAAGCTTTTCGAAAAATAAATTACTATCACTAATGTGTTTTATTGCAAAAAAAAAAAAGGTGAATGAAAGCATGTGAAATATTACGATACTCACATTTCAATCTTTGAAAAATGTTTCGAAATAATTGTTGATGATAGAAATTTGTTTTACAAGTTATAGCATTAAATTGCAATTTATGATACATGTGTAAATTACAAATGATTGTTCATGCATTGAATTGTGTATGGTACTCAAATTATTTATTTAAATTCTATAGTATGATTTTAGTTATGAAATGAGTTTATAAAATGTTTTTAGGAAGGAAAATTTTAGTAACGGTTTAATTAGAAATGTCTGACACTCATTGAGCTTATCTTGCTCACCTTAGTTTTGTTGTTTTTAAAATAAAAACCTCCCAAAATCAGGTACAGGTGTAGACATTCAAGTAGCAAGGACCTCACAGCAGGAGTAGACATATTTTCCATCGGGTGCAGCTGTGACTTGTGTTTATTTATGTATGAAGTTTATGTTTCTAAATCATGTTAAATACTTTGTATGTGAAAATTCACTAACTTTGAATTAAGTAAATAATCATGCATATCATGTTTTTGAGATTGAATTTATTTTGAGTTGATGCATGTTTGAGATTGTTTGTGATTTGTGGAAAGAGGGCCTGAGACCCGAAAGTTGAGAAATGATAAAATTAGAGGTGTACATATTTTTAAATGTGATTATACAAGGTGATATTTTTAGAAAAGTAGTCGTTGTGCTGTCGAAAAGTTTACAAAATTCTTTTTATAAATGTTAATTTTAAATTGAAAAAGTTCTCACCCAATTCTGCTGGCAAACAAACTTTAAAAAGGTTTCAAAAAAGGGATTTTCAAAATATAATTTTAAAAAGGTTTAACTTCACGGAAACCTTTCAGTCGAAGGGGATTCCGAATGGAAGGCTACCATCGGGTTGCCGGGCGGGTCACCTTAAGAGTAGGAGTCGAGGCCAATCTTAAATGATATTAACATAACACCTAGACTATATATATGTTAATTCAATTATAAACTTACTCACCAATTGGGTTGCTAGGGTACAATTGATGTATCAAGACGCTTAACTTTCCATCACTCATCTTTGGGTGGCATATCTATCTGGGTCTTCTCATAAAGTCCTATGAATCGTAACAAGATTAGCGTGAAACACAACAGTGGGTCAAATGGCTGGAACTGTTTCACTATGTCAACATTTGCCAAAGAATCTTATATTAATATTTTCTACTCTCTGAGGCACACCTGATAAAGGATCCAGTGATTTTGATTCAGACTACAAGGTAGTAACACATATAGTTTGAAGACATCAATGTTATAGGACTAATTCGAATGATCAAATATTAAATATTAATCTTTGAACAACACTTACATTTTTAACACGCCATCACGGGATTGATGGCACAGCCTAAACCAGATTCCCTCTAGGCTAGTATCTAGTAGGCCTCGCCTGACACCCCAATAGACTCCTTTTAAATCCTCTTAAGTGGCTAAAAGAAACCCGTGGAGCAAACCCTAAACTTGCTTGTTTAAACTTTGTTTCAAATCTCATTTAATCTTATTGTTGAAAACTAGTTGGGTTGGTTACAATTTATATTCAATTCACTGATTTGGAAATTTAAATAAAACCATTTTTGTTTTCGAAATCTAAAAATATTTTAACAAAAATCCGACAGCGTAACAGCTGCGATTATAAGGTAACCAAAATTTTCCTGCAAAGAAATAACACTCTCAAATCTATTCAATCACAACTCAATTTCTTTCCCACAAACATACATCCCAATAATTTGTTCATCCCTTTTCCCAAAATCACAAGTGATAACCAACTGTTATATCATAAAAATATTTACAACCAATTTACATTACAAAATATATTGATACAAGTTATGTATTCCAAGTTGCAAAATGATACATGCACTAACAAAACACGATGCAAGCTATGTAATGCATCCTTTAAATTTACGCCCACCTATATTGATGAAGGAATCCGTTCGCTTATGTCGTCCGTGCGAGTACCTGAAAATAATTTATACAATACAACACGAAACAAATGAAATCTCAAGCAATTAAAGCAATTTAACAATTGTTAAGTAATGGTCGTAAATTGATTTAGTTATGCATGAAAACGACATAACCCGTTTCTTCTAAAAGCACCATGCGTATCCCTAATTGCTATGTTGTAAACCCCTAGTATCGATTTATAACTTCATAGTGTTAAAAGATAGATTAAAGAGTTAATATAAATCTCTAAAATCTATTAATTGAACTTCATGGCATTAGAAGTTAATTAATTGAAGATTGACGGTGAAATTCGTCAATTATAAAATTACAAGTAGCCAATAACGAATTGAATTAAAATTTAACTAAAAGAGAGAGTCAAGTGGTCAAGAGAAAAGCTTGACATTCCATAAAATGTTAACGAGATATATAAACCAATCAATTAGAAGTAAAATTATCAAAGAAATAAAAGCGGAAGGGTGTAGTAGCAAATTAAGCAAACAAGGGAGGGAATTGTGTGAATTGGAAGAGATGATGTCAAGGAATGCAATTATAGAAATATTAAGCCTATATATATGGACACTTATAAGATTTTTGAGACAAAAAGGAAGCCATTCAGCCGAGCAAACAAGAAGAAATCGTGAGAAACAAAAACAAGACAGCAGCTGGTCGTGAAGTGCAGAGCAGAACCGAAGCTGTCACTGCAGAAGATTGGACGGCAAGAGAAGAAGAGAAGAGGAAGGCGTGAAAAGAAGAAGCAACCAGCAGCAGAACAAGAAGCAAAACTGGTCAGGCGTGAGTCCAAGAGTGTAAACCCCTAGCTCCGATTTCTAAAGTCCCAACGTTAGAAATTTAGTTAGAGAGATAAAATATAACTCTCTACGTTTAATTAATTCAATTTCATAGCCTCCAAAATATATTCATTTAGAATACGACGAAATTTATCATATTAAAAAGTTTAGTAACTTTCCAATGAAAATCCAAGTTAGGAAATCCAAGATTTTAGTAAAGGATAATCGAATTAAAATTCGATTTAAAAAAAAAAAAGGGAGAGCCAGGATTTATAAAATAAGCTTGACGTTTTAAAATAAATACTAACGAGACGAAAATTAAATCAAATAATAAACGAAATAAATATGGAAGAACTAAGAAGGGTGTTGCCATGAAAGACTAACAAGACAATGAGTTGAAATGAAAATTTAAAAAGAAATGGGGCATGATGCAATTAAGAGAAGTTGATTTCTATATATACAACATTTAAGCTGAAAATTTCAGCAAACAAAGACCCCATTCAGCAAAGAAATAGTCATCAGCCGAGAGGAAGAAGGAAGCTTCGCGAGAGAGAGAGAGATTCGCGAAAACTCCAGTCGTGACCGTGAAAGAAAGGCCGAAATGAAGGGATAGAAGAAGAGAAGAAGAGAAGAAGAGATCATAAGAAGAAGAAACAACCAGCAGCAGCAGCTGGAGCAGAATCGAAGCTAACTTCAGCAAGAAGAACAGGTTTCAGTGCACCAAGCAAGAGCAGAACCAGTCGCGCGAAGAACAGCTCGCGTGAGGGGGGTCTGAGGCCGTAAAACTGCCGTATCTGGGCAGCAAAGGAAGAGGACGAGTAGAAGAAGGAGAGGTGCAGATCTAGTCGTGCAAAACGCATGCAAAACAGCAAGCGAAACGGACCCAGATGCGAGCCAAGTAAAACCGCGATAGGGTGCAGCAAAATGGGCGACCAGCAGAAAGAAATGGGGGAAAAATAGGTCGTCCAGCCCTCCTAAGTCTCAACCCTTTATTCTAAGACCCTTCTCAAACCCCTAAGCTAAGAACCAAGTAAGATTTCAACTTGGTTTCTTTAACTCTCTGCTGAAATAGAAACGAAAATGTTGACAGCATGTGATTGTTGTGATTGTGATTGTATTGTGTTGATATTGCTTTTAAATCTTGTTAGAACCTCATTTGAGTGTTATGGACTCATGAGAGATGATTGTTGTGTGTAATTGATGCCTTAAAATGATGTATAAGGGCTGTTATACCCACCCTCAAATATAGAACCGAAAATGGTGGTTATTGCACACCAAGTGATTGAGAAAAGTCTTGAGTGAATTTTGAGCACTCTAATGACCAAAAGAGATTTAAGTATGTATTAGAAACTTGTAGGGCAGTAGTTAGACCTTAAAATTTGATGGTTTTGAAACCAATTTAAAGCCTCAAAGAGGTTAGAAAAATTTAGAGAAGTGTTTAGAAATTTCAAAGGCATTGTTGTAGCAAAAAAAGTGGATTCCCGAGCTCAAATTTGAGCTAGAGAAGACCTAACCATATTTGGCTTATTTGGGGTGTTCTACATCTCAAATGATGCCTAGGAACCATAGAAAACCATAGGTTTTGGAACGGATCGAATCCGATAAAAATTGTGCAAGTTATGCACAATATAGTGTCGTTAGAGTTCTAAGAAGTGAAACGATTAGCCTAATGTAATTTTTATGGCATGAAATGAGTTTAGTTAGTCATTATAAGTTAAATGAAGCTTAGTTGTGGAAGAAAAACTAGCGTCGCTAACCCGAAACCAAGAGTTTGCAAAACGTACACTAAAACGTAACCGAAAGTGTCCAAAACGGACGTTTTCATTAGATTTGACTTAGCAAATGATAATATTTCTCAATGAAATTGTCGTGTGACTAGAATGAGATATAAGTGAGCCGTAGGAAAAAGAACTAAGGAAAACGGAGCCCCGAGCAGCAGGTTATCGCCTATTCTGTCAAGGGCTGTCCACTTGAATTAAAAATGTGATTTTTCGTTTTAAGCCTTTGACAAGTAAACGGACCGTGTGGGGATATCTCTAGGGGTCCAAAACAAAAAATTTTCCACAAAAATTGGGATTTGAGAGTCTCAGTTGAATTAGAAACAAGTTAGGAGCTATATAGAGAGAATTTGGCATAGTTGAGAATTTTAACATATAGTTGAGAAATGGAGGTTTTTGTTAATAGTAATGATAAAATCATGTTGTGTAGGTGATGAGCGCGTGAGCGGCGTCCAGGAACCTCATCGAGACGCTTGACGTGGCCTTGAGGTAAGTGGTTCACCACTTAATAGTTTTTTTAAATTGACATACAAATTCTTGATGATGTTAAATGACTATAGTAGCTATATAATAAAGGAAATCGGAAATAATATATAATGATATAGTTAAAAGTTAAGCGTATGGATTCCTATGTAATTCATATGTTTCTAGAAAATGATTGTGAGTTGAATGTAGAGAAAATGAACTAAGAAAGCTTTCAAGATTTTCAAACTAAAGTCATTTGTGCTTTTGTACTTAAAGAAATTGATTATGAAAACTCATGTGTATACCTTATAAGTTTATGAAATTTAGCGTTACGTGACGACGCAGAGAATTTCGTCCGTAATCGCTCAGTTTATAGAAAAGTATAGCGCTACGTTGCGATGCAGGCAATTCCGCACGTAGTTGGTTAGTTGATAGTTAGCGCTACGACGCGATGCAGTAAATTCCGCTCGTAGTCGTCTAGAGATCTAACACTACATTTGCGATGTAGAGAATTCCGCATTGTAGTTGTTCAGTAAATAGTTTAGCGCCCTACGTACGATGCAGTGAATTCCGTGACGTAGTGGTCGAGACACTTTAGTAGCTTCACGATCGGCGTTAGTTATAATCGCTCGTGATGGTTAGAATGAGTCAAAGATACACATGGAAGAATTTTTAAAGAAGTTGTAAAACTCGAGTCAATAATGAATTCTTATGTTGGTGTATGTGATATTATATATCCTTATTGCACTAACCTATGAATTATTTTGTAGCTCATTTGTTTTTATTACGTGCCGCCGTCGGACGAGATCAAGACCTTTTGCTTGCATACACATTGATAGGCGGGCGATAGCGCAAGACGTGTATATACATTTTTGTATTATGTATTTAATCATGTATATTTTGAATTTCAATGATGCTGAGATTGCAAAATGTAAATATATTCATGCATACTATATATGATTCATATATGTATACTTGGCATTAAAGCGTATTGTTATGCTTATGAAAGTGTGATGAATGATGCATGATTGAGAATTAAAGAAGTTGGGAGGTGTATTGAAATAGTCGAAGTGTTATTTTCTTTACAGGTCAAATTTTTGGTTTATCAAAAATGCAGTCGTTATGCTGCCGAAAATTTTATAAAATGAATTTGAAAAAGAATCAAAGAAAAGGTTTAACACTCCCAACCAGTTATAGATAAAATCAAATCAATAAGTTTTAACGAGTAAACCGGTACAGAAAGTTAGGGTTCGCTTCCCGGATGTCTTCGATCGGACGAGTCGGTTTCGAGGAGTCCGTTGAAGTGCCCGGCAGGATCCTTTAGACGAGAGCTTAGATAAGGTCTGGGAAGGGTCATGTCAAAGAGAGTAGCAAGAGCACTGTGTAACACCAGAAACAAAAACAGAACAGATATGAAGGAAAAGCAGAAATGACGACCAGAAGAGAAGAGAGAAGGAGGACCCTCCAAGCAACCTTCCAAACTCTAAACCCTCTCTCTAAGACCTCTTCCAAACTCATCCAAACTCTATAAAAAAGAATCAAGTAAAACAACAACTCTCTTTTCTTTCTACTTTTACTGAAACTGAAATATAAAAAGGATGTGTGATAGTTTGGTTGTGGATGAGTTGTGTTGGAGGTTTTACACTTAAAATTTGTGTAAAACCCTAAGTGATTGATGTAGAGAATTAAATGACATGTTGTTGTATGAGAATGATAGCTTAGGATTGTATTAATGGGCTGCCATAACCTTGAAAACAATGAAAGTAAAATCTGTTTTCATGCATTCCAACTAGTTGACAGAAATTTTGTGTGAGTTGTGAGTGTTTGAATGACAAAGTTATGTTTAGATGTGTGTTAAGGACTTGAAGAGCAGTAGATAACCTTGAGTTTAGATGGTTTTGAACTCAAAATTTAGCATGAAAAGAGTTAGGAAAACATAGAAAAGCAAGTAGAAGTGTTAGAAGCTCAATAGAAGTAGTTTTGACAATTTTGTGATCCCAAGCTCAAATCTTGAGTTAGAGAAAATCTGACCAAGTCTGACCTATATGGGGATGTTCTACACCTCAAATGATGCCTAGAAATCATAGAAAACCATAGGTTTTGAAATGGATCAAATTTGATAAAAATTGCGCAAGTTATGCGCAAAATAGTGCCATTAGAACGTTAAGAAGTAAAATAACTATGTAAATACAATTTTTATTGCATGAAATGAGTTTAGTTAATCATAATTAGGTAAAAGAAGCTTAGTTACAAGAGAAAAACTAACGTCGCTTGTTCGATATGAAAAAGTACACAAAAAATGCCCGAAAAATGGCGTTTTTTTCATAGATTTGACATAACAAACGATAGAATTTTTTTATGAAATTTGATGTGTGACCAGAATGTGACATAAGTGAACCGTAGGAAAAAGAACGAAGGAAAACGGACCCCCGGGCAGTGTGCTGTGATGCATTCTGTTATGGGCTGTCAAGGAAGTTCAAAATTTCGATTTTTCGTTTCGAGCCTCTAACAATTATACGGACCGCATGGGGGTATCCCTAGGGGTCAAAAACTAAAAATTTTACTAAGAAATCGGAATTAGGAAGCCTCGGTTAAGTTAGAAGTGAGTGAAGAAAGTTAAAGTCAAAACTTTCATTGTATTGAATTTTTAAAGTTTAAAAAGTATTGTGTGAGTTGCTTATAAAGTGTTTGATAGCGTATTTTAAATACAAAAGTGATGTGTAGGTGAAGAGCAAGCTACCACGGCACGTGAGACTCGTCGAGACGTGTGACGCGGATTATACGCCTTTGAGGTAAGTGTTTCACCACTTACGGTTGTTTCAAGTTCTATTTCAATTCTTAATTTTGTGTTAAATATTGTATATAAGTTTTAAGTGAGTACGAACATGATTTTCTAATAACGAAGTTTAAGTTTTGAATATATGGGTTCTTATGGAATCCATAAAGTAATGTAAATCAATATAAGTTATTTTCTTTAAAAGTTGAATTAAGAAAACTATCAAAGTTTTAAAGTATGTAGTTTTGTGCTTTTGCACTACAGGAACTTAGTTTGAAAACCCATGTATGTACCTTAAGATATAATGAGATTTAGCGTTACGTGACGACGCAAAAAATTCCGTCCGTAGTCGCTCAGATTATAGAGAAGTTAGCACTACACGACGACGCAGAAAATTCTATCTGTAGTTGCTCAGTTCTACTAAAGTATAGCGTTACGTTGCGATGCAGACAATTCTGCACGTAGTTGGTTATTTCACAGTTTGGCACTACGTGGCGATACAGTACATTCCGCTCGTAGTTGCCTAGAGTTTAGCACTACAATCACGATGCAGAAAGTTCCGCATTGTAGTTGCTCAGTTATGAGATTTATCACCCTACATGCGATGCAGTAAATTCCGTATCGTAGTGGTGGAGTTCTCGTAGAGCTTCATGTTGGCATTAATTAAAACTGCCCGTGATGGTTAGAGTGTTGGAAGGTTATACATGGAGATTTTAAAAGAAAATATTAAGATTTTGAAATCTTAAAAAACTAAGTTTATCATTTATCTCATTAATGCATAGTATTTTATATGATTTTGTTGCACTAACTCGTTTGATGGTTGTGTAGCTTATTTTTACCCTTGAGCGTTGCCATAGGACGGTGGGGTGACGACACTCTCTTTTCATATATCTATAGATGGGATGAGTCACAAAAACATATCGTGTAAATTATGTATATGGATGTGCATTATGTGATAAATATGACACTTGAATTTGGAAATTGTATATTTATAAATATTCATGCATCTTACATATGATGTATATATATATGTACATTTTAGCATGAATTATAATTATGATTGTGGAAAATGTGATGATAATGCTTGTTTGTGGATAAAGAAGTTGGGAGGAATTGAAAGTATAGTCGAAGTGTAATTTTCCTTACAGGTAAATTTTGGATTTATTAAAAATGCAGTCGTCATGTTGCCGAAATTTTATAAAAAATCATTTTGAAATGAAATCGCGAAAAATTCTATCACTCCCAACTGTTTTTAAGAAAACCAAGTTTTTAAGTTTAAATGAGTAAACCGGCTAAGAAAGTTAGGGGTTCGCTTCTCGGATTTCTTCAATCCGACGAGTCGGGTTGAGGAAGTCCGTTGAAGTGCCTGATAGGATCCTCCAGACGAGAGTCTAGATAAGGTTTGGTTTAGGTCCTGTCATATGTCATGTGGAGATTTTCACCTAACACCAACAGTGATGCTATTAAGACTCCTCGACAACTACGTGCGGAATTTTCTGCATCGCAACCCATAGTGTGAGGTTATCTATAAATCTTAGTAACTACATATGGAATTCTCTGCATCACGAACCGTAGCACAAGATACTATATCTAATCTTGGCGACTACATTATGGAATTTTCTACATTGCAAATTGTAGCCCAAGAAACCTCTGATTCTGAGGGTATACGCATAGCCTTTAGAAACTCTTTTCTACTGAGTGCTATAAACATAAAATAGCTTTTCTTTTGAAACTTTTTGACTAAAGCTTTTAAGCTCAATTTATCATAAAACTCACTTTATTTTCAAAATTTCTTTGAATACATATTAAAACCATTTACAAACTTTTTAACAACAATAAAATTACAATTGAAACACAATTAAGCACAATGTGAGTTAGTGGCACTCACCTTGAATCCGAATGTGCCAATGAGCTCTAATGGACCTCTCTCGCTCCACTTGTTTGTGCTTCACCTACACATCATATTCTTATTCAAATTCCACTATTACGAACTGCTCAAAGCTATAATTAAAACTACTAACACAGCTAACTCATTTGAATACCCTTTAAACTACAACTTTCCCATCTAGGTTCTAACTTAACCAAAGCTTTAAAATTCCGATTTTTTTGCAAAATTTTTACTTATATACCCTTAGGGACATCCCTATGTGGTCCGTATAATTTTCGGAGGCCTGGAACGAAAAGTCAAAATTTTCGGAGCTTCTTTGACCGAATACTGTCACAACCCGTTCCGTGGGCTTTTTACTTCCATTTTTGCTTGAATAATCTCCTTATCTCTCATTTAGGTCACTCGTAAAATGGTTTTGAAAAATTCCAACTATAGAGAGGTGAAACCTATGAAATACCCTATTTTTCACTATTTTTTCATGTCAAAATCTACCCTTTTTATATTCTCAACTCAATCTCTTTCATTTAGGGTTCTTAGGCTCACATATACTCAATTAGGATCATACATGTCATAAAAATACAAAGAGAAAGTGGCATTGCATGGTAACCATCAATGCCCTTCATCTAGCCCAAAACAACTCATTGTTTCCTTTCTCTTCCTTTTTCACTTCTAACACTTCTATATGGTCTTCTGGTTTCTCACATGCATGAATTCAAACTCAATTTCATCAAAACTAAATGAAATCACACATCCCTCTTAGTGGCCGTGATGTAAACCCCTAGTCTCGACTTATGAATCCCTAGTGTTAGAAGCTAGATTAGGGAGATAATATAAATCCCTACAATTAATTAATTGAACTTCATGGCCTCAGAAAGTCATTAAATTAAGAGTACGACGAAATTCGTCGACCATAAAAAAGTTAAGTAGCATTGCAATAAAATCAAGTTAGTATTAATCTAAATCGACTTATCGATTTCGTGAACGCTCATTCTAGAACTTCATAACAATCAAATTAGTAAGGAAAAATATTAATGAAGAGTAAAATAACACATCCGCAAAGGAGAGACAAGCGAAAAAAAACAATACTAGTAAGTGCAATTTAGGATGTGTTATTTAGAATGGTTAGTTAATTTCTAACTATAATTTAATTAAAGAGATGATTGATAATTAAAATAAATCTAAAGACAAGCTTGACTCTTCATAAAATATTAATGAGGTATGTATGTATATATATAATACATAGAACATAAAGAAAATGATGAAAGAAAATTTCAAAACAAAAGAGAAGGGCAACCATGAAAAACAAGGAAAAGATAGGAGATTGAAGTGAAATTAAAAGAGATGGGATAAAGGTGCAATTATGAGAAGTTCAATGAGTATAAATATAACCCTTTGCTGAAAATTTTTTCAGCAAACAAGAGCTCTCCAGTCGTGAAACACACAGAAACCGTGAGAGCAGAACAGGGCAGCAGCTGTTGCCGTGAGGAGCTTCCAGAAACGAGCAGAACTAAGGGAGAAGAAGCGAAAAAGTGAACGGCCATGAGAAGAGAAGAAGATGACATGAAAAGAAGAAGCAACTAGCAGCTTGGACGTGCCTAACAAGAGCATAACAGAGCTGGTTGTGAAGAGGGAGCAGAACCGAAGCAAAACAGAAAAGTGAAGACAGCTCTGCAGAGGTCTGGACGACCAGTAGAAGAAATGGAAGAAGAAAAGCCATTCTTGCCCATCCAAGCCTCAAACTCTCTCCTCTAAGACCCCTCTCAAGTCCCTCTCACTCCTCCAAACAAAGATCAAGTGAGATATCCTCTTACTTTTCTTGTTTCTTGCTGAAATTTACAGAAGTAGGATGCTGAAATTTTTGTGCAGAATTTTCTGCCTTGTGTTGAAAGTTTATGCTTGAAATTTGTGTAGAACCCTAAGTGATTGATGTAGGGACTTAAAGGTTGAGTTGTTGTGTGTTAATGATAGCTTAGGAGTGTAAATATGAGCTGTCATATCCTTGCTCACAATGGAAACGAAAATCAGTTTTTCTCACACTCCACCTATTTGACAAAAAGTGTGAGTGAGTTTGAGAGCTTTGGATGACAAAGTTATGTTTATGTGAGTGTTAAAGACTTGAAGATCAGTAGATAGCCTTGAGTTTAGATGGTTTTGAACTCAAAATTTGGCATGAAAAAGCATAGAAAAGCATAGAGAGGCATGTAGAAGTCAATAGAGCAAATTTGACAATTTTTGCAATCCCGAGTGGAATTTTTGAGCTAGAGAAGACCTGACCAAAACTGACCTATATGGGGGTGTTCTACACCTCAAATGATGCCTAGGAACCATAGAAAACCATAGGTTTTGGAACGGATCGAATCCGATAAAAATTGTGCAAGTTATGCACAAAATAGCGTCGTTAGAGCTCTGAGAAGTGAAATGGCTATCCTAATGCAATTTTTATTGCATGGTTTGAGTTTAGTTAGTCATTATAAGTTAAATGAAGCTTAGTTATGGAATAAAATCTAGCGTCGCTAATCCGAAACCAAGAGTTTACAAAACGTGCATTAAATTGCGCCCGAAGGTGTCCAAAACGGATGTTTTCCTTATATTTGACATAGCAAACGATAATATTTCTCAATGAAATTTGTCGTGTGACTAGAATGTGATATAAGTGAGCCATAGGAAAAAGAACGAAGGAAAACGGAGCCCCGAGCAGCAGGTTATCGTCTGTTCTGTCAAGGGCTGTCCATTTTAAATAAAATTGTGATTTTTCGTTTTAAGTCTCTAACAAGTAAACAGACCGTGTGGGGATATCCCTAGGGTTCCAAAACTAAAAATTTTTCACAAAAATCGGGATTTGAGAGTCTCGGTTGATTTAGAAACGAGTTAAGAGCTATATAGAGAAAATTGGGCATAGTTAGGAATTCCTAGCATATAGTTGAGAAATGGAGGTTTTTGTTAATAGTAATGAAGAGAACTTGTTGTGTAGGTGATGAGCGCGTGAGTGGCGTCCAGGAGCCTCGTTGAGATGCTTGACGCGACCTTGAGGTAAGTGGTTCGCCACTTGTAGTTTGTTAGATCCCATGTCAATCTTTTAATGTCGAAATGAATATATTAGCTAAGTACTAAAGAAAAATGAATGTGATTGTTATTATTGAAGTTTAAGTTGAAAGTTTAGATTCCTATGGGATCTATCGCAGTTGAGATGAATGTTAAGTTGTCAAGAAAAGAATTTGAAATGAGAAAATTTCAAGATTTTCAAATTAGTGACATTTGTGCTTTTGCACTTAAAGAAATGTACTATGAAAACTCATGTGTACACCTTAAAAGCTATGAGATTTAGCGTTACGTGACGACGCAGAGAATTCCGTCCATAATCGCTCAGTTTATAGAAAAGTATAGCGCTACGTTGCGATGTAGACAATTCTGCACGTAGTTGGTTAGTTGATAGTTAGCGCTATGAAGCGATGCAGTAAATTCCGCTCGTAGTCGTCTAGAGATTTAGCACTACATTTGCGATGCAGAGAATTCCGCATTGTAGTTGTTCAGTGAATAGTTTAGCGCCCTACGTACGATGCAGTAAATTCCGTAACGTAGTAGTTGAGATGCATTAGTAAGCTTCATGTTGGTGTTAGTTAAAATCGCCCGTGATGGTTAGAACGAGTCAAGGGTATACATGGAGAGTTTTAAAGAAAATTTTAAGACTTGTAAATTGTATGTTAGTATGTGTGATATGATATCCTATGATGTTATCGCACTAACTTGTTGTTCGTTTTGTAGCTTGTTTGTTTTCATTTCGTGCCACCGCCGGACGAGACCGACTTTTGCTTTATATATATATATATATCTATAGGTGGGCAATCGCGCAAGACGCTGGGACATATTTTGTATATGTATTTAATCGTGCCTATTGTGAATTTGAATGATGTAGGGATTGTAAAACTGATAAATATTCTTGCATTTATACATTTGGTGCACTTATGTATCTTATGAATTGTTTATGCTTATGAAACTATGATGAATGATGCATGATTGAGAATAAAGAAGTTGGGAGGTTTATAAAAATAGTTGAAGTGTTGTTTTCTTGACAGGTAAAATTTTGGTTTATCAAAAACGCAGCCATTACGTTGTCGAAATTTTTATAAAATGAATTTGAAATAGAATCAAAGAAAAAGTTTATCTCTCCCAACCAGTAACAGATAAAATCAAATCACTAAGTTTTAACGAGTAAACCGGATACAGAAAGATAGGGTTCGCTTCTCGGATGTCTTCGATCCGACGAGTCAGTTTCGAGGAATCCGTTGAAGTGCCCGGCAGGATCCTCCAGACGAGAGCTTAAATAAGGTCTGGGAAGGGTCCTATCACGTGAGCTACCCACTCACACACTCCACATTGCTTCTTTTAAATTTCAAGGTTTTTACATTGTTATTCACTTAGACATTTCATCAAACACCTTACCTACACTCCATTTACTTAATCCAAGCCTAAATCAAGTTCTAGGGTTTCTCCTACACAAACCTTAACTTTTAATTCTTGCATGGGTTTTCTTGTATTAAGTCCCCCTTTTTACTTATTAGGGTTTGACACTTAATTCCTATCAAAACCCCCATAAAAATCACAACAAACAACAAACCCAATCACCAACTTCTCATACCACTCAACTATCATCAGTTCTAAGCAAAAATGATGGAAACTTATCTTAATCTTGCTCAAGTCTTGATTTTCTTGCTTAATCCCACTCAAAATCTTGATTTGGAGCCTAAGATTGCTTAGAGTAGCTTTGAGTTTCCTCTCCCCTTTCTTCCTTACCTTGGCCGACCCTCATTTTCTCTTTCTCTCTATTTTTGCTTCAAAAATTCACTAAGTGTTGGAAACTAACTCTCATATATGTAGGACTCTTATATGTAGAAATGACCATTATGCCCTTTATTAGTAATTAACTTGCTATTTGATTTAATTGATTTCTAAAATCTCTACTAACATTTTAATATCACTTATAAGGGTAATATTCATGAAATTTAGTATTCTCACCCTATAATTTAATTATTATTACTAAGGAACGCAAAATTATGAAAAGGGCTTACAATTGATGTGTCTATCTGCCCACAATTGAATGCGAGCCATTGTAAGGGTACATCAACTGTAACCAGATCAAATTTTATGCCTTTATTGACGTAATGTTGTTTATAATATATTGTCATAAATGTCTGGATGATAAAAATTAAACATGTGAATTTACTTCGAGGACACATGACATGAAATTGTAAATGCATAACTGGCTAAAATGTAAACACTTACAAACAAAGAACTCTCATGGACTATGTATCTATTTCCTCAACCTCATTCCACCACTTCTTTTATAGGCATATTAAATAAAAATCGATGTGCTCTGAAATCAACCATAGGTTCTTATCCTCGAGGGATACCAATGTGTTCAGAATCACACGCCACCTATAATGATCAACCGTCGGCCTAAAATTAAGAAAAAAAAGCATGATTGTGAATTTATTATATTAGCAACAAGGATGAAAGAGTAATTATGCTTTTTTTCAATACCTAAGGTCCAAAGATGTGGAAGCTTTGTATTCATTATAAACAGCCTCTACGGGGTCTACAGACTCTACCACCTCCTCGACCTAATGTTGGGGCACTTTCTTTTTCATCTTTACCAGTCCAGGATCCGTGTATGGCATCCACATAGGTACCATTGACTTGGTCTTTCGTTTGCCCCGTTCCTAGATGCCCTCATTCTGCAACTATAAGCAAATCAAAGACATGAATTACATATTTACAATTATATGTCAGACTGTAACACATTAGATATACTATGTCTACCTGGTCATGACCACGCTTAGCCTCTACATCTGATTAACCTCTTGAGTCTTTTTGAGAGTGGTGGATCTCATAGTCCTCCTGCTGATGGGGTGACTGGTGGACACCCTGTGACTAAAGGACCTCCTAATTCCCTTGATGGATGGCTGACTGGCTTGCATCGATAGGTGATTGATGGACCACTTGGTCCTTATGGAAAGGTGACTGACGGACCCTCTAGTCTTGATGTGGTAATGGCGGTGGTGGTGGTGATAGGCAATACTGTGCTTATCTCGGACAAAGCTCTTACCATCATCATCATCATCGTCGTCGTCGTCATCTGGATCATGCCCACTAGTAAGAGTGACGAGCCCATCCTTATACAACTATTTTCGTATACTCGGTAGTCCACTGGCAATCCCACGGTGACCTTCTAGACGAATTCTACTCTTGTAGAAAAGTTCCTGTTGAGCTAAGCCGTTGTTTCTACTAAAAATCTTTTATAACTTTTTTTTTTTTAGAAATTTCTTTTCTAATGAAAAAGGATGGAAACATTTTTTTTCTTTTTAGTGTACATCTACAAAACAGGGTTATTAAAATTTATGACAGTACACGACTGCTTTTTTAAAAATTATACCCTACAAAAATTTATAGAAAACCTGTACACTTCTAAAATTCTCAACTTCTGCGCCTCAGGCCCTCTTTTCCTTTTTCCATAATCAATCACAAACATGGTCTTAGTTTAAAATACAACTTGAAAATCATTTAATTTACACAAAATTTTTCTGCAGAATTATTTATATAACTGAAATATAAAATGTCACTCAAAATATTTATATGTCATGCATAAATATGTTTACACGTTTTCCAAAAACTACATCTAATTGCATACAGAAGTTATTATATAAAATTTCAAAAGTTTTCATGATAAGAACGCATCAACACAGTAGCACACAACTAAATTCGTCTACTCTTGGGTCGAAGTCCCTGTTACTGAAACACTTGTACCTGCACTTGCTCTTAAGGAGGTTTTATTTATAAAACATAAAAATAAAGGGTGAGCTAAACGAGCTCAATGAGTGTCATAAAATTCTATTCAAACTTTACTTACAAAATTACACCTCTCTAAAATTTTAAAATATTTCACAAATGTTTTAATGTTGCAGAACGAAAATAGGTTTTCTGAAAACCACAATTGAGCTAAACGCATGAATAGACATTTATTATAAATATAAATCATACATCGTAAAACTGAAATTCAGTAACATATTGAAAAACAAGTTTTCTGATTTTGAAAAACTATTTTAAAATGCTATTCAAATCTGAAATGTATGAAATAGAATTTCGTATAATTTTATTTCACTGCTATAAATTTTAAACAATGGTGGCAATAAAGCTTTCGGAAAACCTCTGAGTGAAATAAGCCAATCACTGATAGTTCATACCACATGGTACTCTAGGTATATATGGCGAAGCGAAATTTACCATCACCCAAGCCTCCGTGGAATTTACAATCGCTTAGACCACTTGTCTGGTAACTATATAACAGAATCCTGCATCGCTCATGTAGAAGCTAGCTAATAATATATATGCCATGTGCGTGCAGAAGGCGACACATTAGATAAAACTGACCGATATAATCCCTCCCACTGTTAGTAACAGACGCCCCCGACACTGCCATGCACGCTTAGGGTACTCAACCGGTAATATCTGAGATACCTATAAGGTGTACCATAGACTTGCAACTTCGTTTCTAAACATGCTGCTTTTTTATCATATAATCCATATTTCCTGCAAAAATTCTCAAAATCCATACAAGAGGTTTTCATATTGAATTCATTTACTTTAAAAATCAATTTTCAATCTTTCAAAGCATAAATTTACACTTAACACATAAATTCATTATGAATAGAATTTAATCATATCAAGTGTTTTGAAAGGACACTCACCTTTTTCCTAACTCGCTATAATACATGATTTAGGGTTCTCTCATCTCCACTCTACCTATACATTTTCACATTCTATTTTTAGGCAACGTCACAACCAAACTTTTTCGCATGTACTTTCTATTCAGAATTCTTAATATCTAAGCATGTAAAACAGCTCAAATGAAGTCTAAATTCACATCAACGCATTAAATGCATCTTTGAGTTATCTTGACTCATATTAGCTTAACCTTCCCCAAAATTTTACATCATTAATCTCATTCAATTTTCTCATTATAACTATGCTCAAACACATGTAAAATGGTGCCAAATTCATAAAACTCACATTTGAGTAATAAAACAAAGTTTGGTTGTAAGGTGTGTCCTATAACATCCAATGGATTTCTTTTCAATTTCATATTAAATTCATCATCTACATGACCTATAAAATTATTCAAAACATCCAAAACACAATTGTTTATCACTTTAAAGTTACCTATGGCTGAAACATAGCAAGTGATTATACCATACTTTTACATCTCATATCAACATCATAACTTGACATTTTAGCACATTTGTATGCATGAAAACTACTTAAATAAATTAAACTCAAATTAGACCATTTAATCTCCTCTTGGCCGTGAACCACATCCAAACACAATACCAATATCTCTTCAAGTTTTACACTTGAATTTACATTAAAATCACATCAAATCTCATGGCAAGACAACTAGTGTCCTTAATAACATCAACTTAAATTTAAATAAAAAAGTCATCTTCACTAGTAAGCTTACCAATTGCTCTTGAACCACTAGCCTCATTTTCACACAAATTTGAGGTCTCAGATCTCTAGATCCATATATAAAAATCACAAATAACTGATTAGGAACCATAGATCTAAATATTAACACATATGAGTCATGGAAACTTGAAACTTACCATTTGAAATCAACTTGCTATTGATAGATTTCACTTCTAGGCGTGTACACACCTTTTGCATGACTTGAAAACCACTCAAAAATGGTTTCAAAATCATCAAGTGTAGCTGCTATCCTCTAGTTTTCCTCTCAACCGAAACCCCCTCTTCACTCGTGTAAATTGCTCTTTGTTTTTCCCTTTTGATTTCTATCACAAGTCCACTTTATATAGTCTTTATTAGCTCTAATAATTGCCCCCAAACTAAATTTAACACAAATTTTCCATTGGCTTGGTTTGGAGACTTTTGATTGGTTGAAATATAAAAACCATTTTAATTTTAACTCAATTTCATTCTAATGTAACCAAATGTCAACTCCTTTGTCTTTTAACTCCATTTGTCTTTATTTGCCATTTTTTGTTAATCTCCACTCACATGCCAACACATGCCACTTTCATGCTTTCTTTCTCCCTTTTCATGCTACACACATGCATTCTCCCATATTTTCAATTTCCTAAATTGCCCTTTGTATATGGCTTTTATAATTCAATATAATCATGCGTCTTTTTAGCAATTTCTTTGATATAAATTGTATTTTAAACCTTAATTAATCACCATGACAATCTAGTATTCGAAATCATCTCCGGTCTACTCGAAAATTCTACTATAATTCAATTACACATCTGGGCATTTTAAATTACTTTATTACTTCATAAATAAGGACATATTTTATACAGTTTATTTATGGTACTAGAATCGGAAGGGTATATTACGAATTCTTCCCCTTATAAAATTTCGTCCTCGAAATTTAAAAGTTCTATCTATTTGAAAAGATAGGGATATCAGTGGCGTATCTGATCCTCACTTAACCCCCTATGTTAAATTTTACGTTTTATAGCATTAGAAGCTAAGTTACCTAATAAAAAGGGTAAAGTAATCAACGCCACCCTTCGAATAATATTAAAATACGAATAGATGCTTTAAAGTAGAAAAAGTTAAGAAAAGGGCGAAACAGTCATTTCGTGAATAAGAGATATGACTAGATGGCAAAGTTGTAAAACTTTGATCAAGTGAATTTAACAATTAAGTTATATGAAAATTTGATTGATTACTTAAAAACCAATTGACTTTTATTAGTGAATTAGAGGACTAAGGGCAAGATAGTAATTAATGTCATTAAAAGCCCATATAAATATAAGAGTAGTGGTGATAGTCACTCATACTTAGCCAAAAAAAAATCAAACAAAACATAGAGAGACAAAAGGGTTGGTGGACGGCAAAAGGGGAGAAGAAAAGGGGAAGAAGACCAAAGCTCTCCAAGCTAGTTTTGAAGCTTCCATACCAACTTTCCAAGGCAAAACAAGCTAGAATAACCAACCCTAAGCAAAACTAAGGTAAAATCTCTATGATTATGTTTAGAAATGATAATAGTTGGATTAATGAGTTTATTGGTTGGTTGGGTTAGTTTTGGTATGTAAATTGATGTGGGTTTTTATCTAAATCAATAGTAGAACTATAATAAGTGAAAAGAATGTCTAGGTTGCAAGTAATGATGCATGAATTTGTAGTTAGAAATTGTATAGGAGAAACCCTAAGTAGACATTTAAGTAGGATTTAAACAAATAAGTTGCTTATAACTTGCTTGATGAAATGTTTCATAGAAAATAAATTGAGAAAATCGAAAAGTTGAATGGTGTGGGTGTGTGTGCGGTCACGACCAAGTGGGAGTATATATGACTTCCTTAAGTTATGATCAAATTGAACAATTGAACTTGATATTCATGATTAATTGAGGCTAGATAATCATATGGAAGTGATAAGATTTCAAGATGATAAGAGATAGTCATAAAACTATAGTAGATGACATTGTTTGTGCATTTCGAATTGATGAAGGGTAGTAGCTTATGCATGTGTTTAATTGGTGTTTATGATATATTTTGGGTCCTAAAAACATGCATGAGTGAGTAGGAATGAAGGTAATTAAAAGGGATATACATGGGTGCATGAATAGCATGCACCTAGTAAAGATGAAAATAATAGTATAATGAGAAAAATAAGTACTTGAAAGGGATATAGAGACTTACACAAAATGGGCTTAATTGGGGTTGTTTTAGACCTCAAAACATGTATAAATTTCATAGCAAAACATAGAAATTTGAAGGGAAAAGATCGGATAAAAATTGAGAAAGTTATGGCTTAAGTAGTGCACCTATGTAGTCATAAAGTGAGTTGAGAATGTAAATGCATTCTTTGATGCATAAAATGAATATATTTGGTCATAATTGAGTAATAGAACCTTAGATACAAAAGAAATGACATCATTGCTTGTTTGATACAAAAAAGTATATAAAAAAGTGTCAAAAAATAAGTGTTTTTCATAGGTTTCACCCCTCGATACTTAGAATTTTTCGAAACCGTTTTACAAGGAACCTAAGTGAGAGATAAGAAGATGATCCAAGTGAAAACAGAAGAGAAATAGTCCGTAGAATGGGCTGTGCATAGTATTCTGTTTTAGGGTGTCCAAAAATTTTGACTTTTCATTCCGAGCCTCTAAATATTATACGAGCTACGTGGGGATGTTTCTTAGGGTATAAAAGTTAAACTTTTGTAAATAAATCATAATTAGAAAGCTTCGGTTGAGTTAGAACTTAGAAAAGAAAAGTGTGGTCAAAAAGGGAATTGTAAGGGGCTTCTAATGTTAAAAGCAATGTGCATAATTTTATGTAACACGTTGTGGCCTATTTTAAGTAAAAATATGTAATGCAGTTGACGAGTAGGCTAGCAGAGCATGGGAGACTCGTTGACGATTATAGCTCGCTTTGAGAGGTAAGTGTCTCGTCACTTGCATCCATTTCAAATTTTTAATTTAAATTCAGAATTATGTAATCAAACGAATTCAAAAATGACTTTCAAATCCTAAATTTGAGTTTTGAGTATGTGATCTCTTTATGAGATTCAAAAAAAAAAGGAATCAAAAACTAAGTTGATTTCAAAATATTTAAATCGAGAAAACTTTTAAGAGTTTGAAAAGTTAAAGGTTTTGTGCTTTTGCACTTAGTGAAACCATTTCGAAGCCTATGTATATACCCTCAGTTTAATCAAGATTTAGCGCTATGCGACGATGCAAAAAATTCCGTCCATAGTTGCTCAGTTTTCAGAATATCTAACGCTATATGTATGATGTAGAAAATTCCATACGTAGACGCTAAGATATAGAGAGATTTCTAGCGCTGTATTGCGATGTAGAAAATTCCGTATGTAGTCATTTAGATCTACAATTTTGGCACTACATAGCGAAACATTAAATTTTGCTCGTAGTCGCCTAGAGTTATAGCACTACAATTGTGATGCAGCAAATTCCGCATTGTAGATATTCATATTTGAGATCGTTTCACACTACATTTGCGATGCAGTGAATTCCGCATCATAGTGGTTGAGATATCTCAGTAGCTTCACGTTAGGCGTCAATTGAAAACTGCCACGTGATGGTTGAGTATGTTAGGGGTATACATTGAGTTTTCATAAAAGAAAGGTTGAAAAAGAGTTTGATTCCAAATGAAGTTATGAATTTTGATATAAGTATATTTTGATGTTATTATCATTTGTTGAACTAACCCTGTTTACTTTTGTGCAGCTCATTTATTGTATGAAGTGTTTGAACAGGTGATTTTGTGTTCAAAAAACCTCATCGGATATTTTAGATGGGCGTTGCGTAGATGTATTGATTAAACGCCAAATATATTTTGTTGTTGTAATTTGATATGACTAGATGATTGCTTGTTTGACTCATGGACATTCAGAAATCTATAAATTTATATTTTGTTATGTGCATATAATTGGAATATTTGCATATGATACATATTTATTACTTGATATATCTATATATATATAATGTATATTGTTGCATATGTATAGTATTCAAAGCGTTTATAAAGTGTGTGTTATGAATTTGAATTAGAAAATGCATGTTTGTGGCCAAAAGAAGTTGGGTGGAGATTGAAATAGTACGAAGTGTATTTCTTTTACAGGAAAAATTTTTGGGATTGTTAAAAATACAGTTGTTATGCTATCAAAATTTTTTTAAAAGTTCATTTTAATTTGAAATCAAAAAATTTACACCAACCTAACTATTTTCAATGAAAACGAGTTTTCCATTTAAGTAAAGAAAGTAAATGGGTAAGATTAAGGGTTTCGCTCCGTGGATTCTCTTTCATCTGACAAGTCGGGTTAAGAGAAGTCCGTTGGAATGCCCGACGGAACCTTCCAAATAAGAGATTAGAGAGAGTCTGGTTTAAGTCCTATCACTCATGCTCCCATATAGCCTCCTCCACATCATGATTCCTCCACAGAAACTTCACTAAAGGAATGACTTTATTTCATAAGACTTGTTCCCTATGATCTAGAATTTGAACTGGTTCTTCTTAATAAGTCAAATTATCCCTTAGTTCCATAGGTTTATCTCTAAGTACATGGGAGGGATTGGAAATGTACTTTCAGAGCATGGATATGTGAAATACATCGTGGATTTTGGTTAGTTGTGGTGGTAGCTTCAACCTGTATGCCATTGATCTAACTTTGTATGTGATCTCATATGGCCCAATGTAGCGCAAACTCAACTTACCACATTTCCAAATCTAAGCACACATTTCCATAGGAAAATCTTGAGGAATACTCTATCACCAATCTCAAACTCAAGGTCCCTACGACGATTATCCACATAACTCTTTTGTCTATCACTTGTTATTTTAAGCCTGTTCCTGATAACTTTAATTTTATCTAAAGTGATTTGGACAAGCTCGGGACTTGTCACTTTCTTCTCACCTACCTCATTTACATACTAGAATCCTACACTTCCTTCCATAAAGTGCCTCATATGGAGCCATGCCGATACTAGTGTAATATACCCTTTTAATCCTTGTATCGTATATGTACTATATAAATTATGTCTTTATTTATGGAGTAATAAAGTAATTTAAAGTGACTAGATGTGTTAATTGAGTTATAGTGGAATTTCTGAGTAGATCGAAGATGATTTTCAATACAAGAGTAGCATGGTCATTAATTAAGGTTTAAAATATAATTAGTGCCAAAGAAATTACCAAAAATGGGTATGATTATATTGAATTGTAAAAGACATGTACAATGACATTTTAGAAAATTGAAAATATGAGAGAATGCATGTGTGTGGCATGAGATGTGTGTGTGGTGTGACAAGTGGGATAGAATGCATGAAAGAAAGCAAGAAAGTGTGACATGTGTCTAGCATGTGAAGTGAGAATGATGACAAGTGGAGTTAAATGACAAACTAGTTAGCATTTAGTTGCATTGGAATGGATTTTAGTTAAAATTGAAATGGTTTTTATATTTCAACCAATCAAAAGTCTCCAAACCAAATTAATGGCAAACTGGTAGATTTAAATTTAGTTTTGCGGACAATTGTTAGAACAAATGAAGGCTATATAAAATGGAAGTCAAATGGAAAAACAAAAGGCAATTCATATGAGAGTGAAGAGGGGTTTTAGTTGGAGAGGAAAACCAAGGATAGCATGCTGCACTTGATGATTTTGAGAACATTTTGATGGTTTTAAAGACATGCAAAGGGTGTATACAAGCCTAAGAGTGAAATCCATCAATTGTATGTTGATTTCAAGAGGTAAGATTCAAGTTTCCATGACTAGTATGTGTAAATCATTAGATTAATGGTCTCTAATGGATTATTTGTGATTTTTATGTATGAATCTAGAGATTTGAGACCTCAAATTTATGGGAAAACAAGGCTAGTGGTTCAAGAGCAATTGGTAAGCTTACTAGTGAAGATGACTTTTTAATTTAAATTAAAGTTAATGTTATTTAGGACATTAGTTGCCTTGTCATTAGATTTGATGTGATTTTAATGTAAATTGTAAGCCCTAGTTTTCATTTTGACTTTCTAGCATTATAAACCGGATAATAGAATGAGAATGTTAAACTTCATCTATATCATTCGAATGAGTGACATTAGAATACTAGTGAAGTTTTTAGACACTAAATTATTCTAATAGTAAAATAAATTTAGAAGAAGGGCACAATAGTCGTTGTTCTAAATTATAGTTTTATGTATGAGTAAGTGTGATTGGAATAAACTAGTGTGGGGAATTGTGGAAATTATTAAAGTAATGAGGATACCATGGAAGTTAAGAAAAATTGGAGGACAAACTAGCTAAATTTTAAGGAGTGGCATGGTGTGTAAATAAGTATCAATCTTGGAGGGTAAATTTATAAGTGAAGCCTATATATGCAAGTGTGATTGATTACCAACACTTAGTCATTTTTGAAACAAAAAAATAGAGAGAGGGAGACTAAAGAGGGACAGCAGCAGTAGGGAAGAGAAGAAGCAAATCATTTTCACCTCATTTCAAGCTTCAAATCTATTTTCTTCTTGATCCAAGCTAGAGCATCATACCCTAAGTGAAAGCTAGGTAAAATTTCATCACTTTCTTCAAGTTTTATGTGAGTTAAGATTGCATGGGAATAGTTGGGTTATGTGATAAGATGATAAAATTGATTGTTTTTCTAGCATGTCATTGATGAGATCTAGATCCAAACCAAGATATTATACATGTGTAATTAGGAAGAGAAGTTATTTGAGGTGGACCCATGCATGAATTAGAAGTAAAGGTATATGGATAGAAAACCCTAAGTTTATGTAAAAACATAATTGAGCAATTATAGTAGTAGTTAAAGTGTTTGATTAAATGCATAGGAGAATTGCTAAATCTAAAATCATGAAAGTTAAAAGAAACAACATGTTAAGGGTGCATGAGAAGGTTTGGTTATAAGGTGGATGGGGTGTATTCATTGGGTTTTGATGCCTATCAACTTGAACAACATGCATAATTACTACTAGAAAAGTATATAGGAGTGTTAGAAATTAAAAAGGAAAACTAGATGGCATTATTTGTACATTTCGATTTGATGAAGGGCAGTAGCTTATGCATGAGTTTTGTTGATGTTTATGGCATATTTAGGGTCCTAAAAACATGCATGAGTGAGTAGGAATTAAGGTAATTACAATGGATGTACATGGGTGCATGAATAGCATACAAACTAGTAAAGAATAAAGTGATAGTAGAGTGAAAGAATAGGCATTTGAAAGGGTTATAGAACTTGCACAAAATAAGCTTGATTGGGGTTGTTTTAGACCTCAAAGCATGCATAAATATCATAGAAAACTATAGAAATTTGAAGAGAAAGGTTTGGATAAAAATTGAGGAAGTTATGGCTTAAATAGTGCACCTATGTAGTCGTAAAATAAGTTGAGAGTGAAAATGAATTTTTTGATGCATGAAATGAATGTATTCGGTCATAATTGAGCAAAAGAACCTTAGATACAAAAGAAATGATATCATTGCATGTGTGATGCAAAAATGTGCATAAAAAAGTATCGAAAAATAGGTGTTTTTCATAGGTCTCACCCCTCGATACTTAGAATTTTTCGAAACCGTTTTACAGGGGACCTAAGTGAGAGATAATGAGATGATTCAAGTGAAAACGGAAGCGAAACAGCCCGCGGAATGGGCTATGAGCAGTATTCTGTTTTAGAGGGTTCGAAAATTTTGACTTTTAGTTCTGAGCCTCTAAAAATTATACGGACTATGTGGAGATGTTCATAGGGGTATAAAAGTTAAACTTTTGCAAAAAAATTATAATTAGAAAGCCTCGGTTAAGTTAGAACTTAGAAAAGAAAAGTGTAGTAAAAAAAAGTATTGTAAGGGGCTTTTAATGTTAAAAGCAATGTGTGTAATTTTATATAGCATATTGTGGCCTATTTTAAGTAAGAATATGTAATGCAGGTGACAAGCAGGCCGGTGGAGCATGAGAGGCTCGTTGATGAGTATAGCTCACTTGGTGAGGTAAGTGTTCTATCACTTGCGTTATTTAAGTTATTCATTTAACTATATATATTATTGTGGCTAAATGATTTTAAAAAATACGAGTTAAAGTGTTGAAAAATGATTTCTATGCCCGATCTAAAAAGGAGAATTTGAAAATAAAATGTTTACGAAAAGAAATAAGTAAAGAGATTTGTAAACCATGTATACACCCCTAGTTTATATGAAGATTTAGCACTACACGGCGATGCAGAAAATTTCGTCTATAGTTGCCCAGTTTTTTAGTGTATCTGGCGCTATATGTACGATGCAGAAAATTCCGTACGTTATCGTCTAGATTTATAGTTTTGACACTACGTTGCAATGCAATAAATTCCGCCCGTAGTCGTCCAGAGTTATAGAACTACAATTGTGATGCAGAAAATTTCGCATTGTGGTTGCTCAGATTTGAGATTGTTTCACACTACGTTTACGATGCAGTAAATTTCGCATCGTAATGGTTGAGATATCTCAGTAGCTTCACGTTGGCGTAAGTTGAAAACTGTCACGTGATGGTTCGAGTACACGAGGGGTATACATGGAGTTTAAGAAGGAAAGGTTTTAAAATTGAAAAGATTTAACACCCGAACAAAATTACAAATTGTGATATAATTATATCTTGATGTTACTATCAATCGTTGAACTAATCTTTTCACCTTTGTGCAGCTTGTATATTGAAATAGGTGATTGAACAAGCGATTTTGCATTCTGAAAACCTCATCGGATATTTTAGGTGGGCATCGACTAAACATATTGGATAAACGTTGAACAAAATTTTTGGATGTATAAATATTATGACTAGAAGATGGCATGTGTGGAAATTGTAGTCCATATTTTGATGTGTATATATATAACTAAACACCTGCACATGATACACCACTTTTACCTAATATATCTATGTACATATATATATTGATACATATATGTAGGATGTAAAATATTTATGATAGTAATATATGTTATAGAGATTATACATTTGTGAGAATGTGTGTTGTGAAATGAAATGAGAAAATGCATGTTTGTGGTTAAAAAGAAGTTGGGTGGTGATTAATATAGTTCGAAGTGCGTTTCTTTTTCAGGTATAATATTTGGAAATGTCAAAAAATACAGTCGTTATGCTGCCGAAATTTTTATAAAAGTTTTCTTCAATTAAAAGCAAAAAATTTACACCAACATAATTATTAACAGAAAAATGAGTTTCAATTTAAGTAAAGTAAAATAAACGGGCAAGATTAAGGGGTTCGCTTCGTGGATCTCTTCTACCCAGCGACTAGGGTTACGGAGGTTCGTTGGAGTGCCCGACGAGATTCTTCAGATAAGAGATAAACAAGAGAATCAGATTCGGGTCTTGTCATAAATTCAAGTATAAAACTTGAAGAGATGTTGGTGTTGTATTTGGATGTGGTTCACGACCAAGAGGAGATTAAATGGTCCAATTTGAGTTTAATTTATTTAAGTAGTTTTCATGCATGTAAATGTGCTAAAGTGTTAAGTTATAATATTGAAATGAGAAGTAAAAGTATGGTATTTTCACTTACTATGTTTTGGCCATGGGCAACTTTAAAGTAATAGACAATTATTTTGGATGTTTTGGATGATTTTATAGGTTATGTGGATGATGAATTTAACATGAAAATGAAAAGAAATCCATTGGATGTCATAGGACACATCTCATGGCCAAACTTGGTTTTATTGCTCAAGTGTGAGTTTATAAAATTGATTTGATTTGGCACCATTTTACAAGTATTTGAGCATAATTATGATGAGAAAATTGAATGATATTGATGGTGTAAAAGTGTGGTTACGGTTCGGCCAATATGAGTTAGGATGAATAAAAAATGCACTTAATGCATTGATGTGAATTTAAGCTTCATTTGAGGTGTTTTACATGCTAAATATTAAGAATTTCGAATAAAAAGTATATGCGAATAAGTTTGGTTATGATGTTGCCTAAAAATAGAATGTGAAAATGTATAGGTAGAGTGGAGACAAGGGGATCCTGAATTGTGCATTATAACGAGTTAGGAAAAATGTGAGTGTCCTTTCAAAATACTTTGATATGATTATATTCTATTCATAATGGTTTTATGTGTTAAGTGTAAATTTATGCTTTGAAAGATTGAAAATTCATTTTTAAAGTAAATAAATTCAACATTAAAACCTCCTATATGGATTTTGGGAGTTTTGCATGAAATATGATTTGTATGATAAAAACAGCATGTTTTGTAAGCCCATGTCTTATAGGTATCTCATATATTACCGGTTGAGTACCCTAAGCGTGCATGGTAGTATCGGGGATGTCTGTCACTAACAGTGGGAGGGAATGTGTCAATCAGTTCAATCCAATGTGTCACCCTTTGCATGGACAAGGTATATTATTAGCTAGCTTTTATATGAGCGATCGTAAATTTTGCTATGTAGTTACTGGAAAAATGACCTGAGTGATGGTAAATTCTGCTAAGAGCGATGGTTAATTTCGCTCCATCGTATATACTTAGGGTACCATGCGGTATAAACCGTCAGTGGTTGGTTTATTTCACTTAGAGGTTTTTCGAAAGCTTTATTGTCACCACTGTTTATAATTTACAACAAAAAAATAAATCATATAAAATTCTATTTTATATATATTTCATATTTGAAAAGAATTTCAGAATAGTTTCCGAAATCAGACAGTTCACTTTTCAATATGTTATTGAATTTTAGTTTTATGATGCATGATTCATATTGATAATAAATGTTTATTCAGGCATTTAGTTTAGACGTAGTTTTTAGAAAACCCATTTTAGTTCTACAGTGTTAAAACATTTATGAAATGTTTTTAAAGTTTTACGGAGACTTATTTTCGAAAGCAAAGTTTGAATAGAAATGTATGACACTCACTGAGCTCGTTTAGCCGCCCTTTATTTTTATGTTTTATAAACAAAACTTCCCCAAGGGCAGGTGCAGGTACAGGTGTTACAATAGCAAGGACTCCGACCCAAGAGTAGACAGATTTAGTTGTGTACTGCTGTGTTTATGCATACTTGTCACAAATGCTTTTGAAAATCTATATAATGACATTTGTATGAAATCAGATGTAATTTTGGAAAATGTGCAAACATATTTGTGCATGACATGTAAATATTTTGAGTGACATTTCATATATCAGTTATATAAATAATTTTACAAGGTGAAATTTTTTTAGAAAAATAGTCGTTATGTTGTCAAAATTTTTAATACCCTATTTTGTAGATGTGCACTAAAAAGAAAAAAAAAAATTCCATCAATTTCCATTAGAGAAGAAACTTCTAAAAAGTTATAAAAGATTTTTAGTAGAAGCAAATAGTTTAGCTTCACGGGAATCTTTTAACTGGAGCAGACTTCGACTGGAAGGTCATCATGGGGTTGCCAGCGAGCTGCCAAGTGTATGAAAATAGTCGTATAAGGACGGGGCCCGTCAACTAGCTTGATAACTGTTATTATAAGTAAAATCCATAAGTGGTTGGTGTGCATCCCAACTTTCCCTGAATTCCATGACACATGCTTTAAGCATATTTTCATGTGTCTGAATCGTCCTCTCAGACTGACCATCAGTCTAGGGATGAAAGACTATGCTAAAATTCAACCGTGTGCCTAAAGTCTTTTGTAGACAAAACTTCAATGTGAACCTAGGCTCACGGTTTGAAACTACAGAAACCGGAATACCATGGAGTTGAACTATCTCATCTATGTAAAGCTAGGTTAATTTGCTTAATGGGTAATCACTTCTAATTGGCAGGAAATGGGTAGACTTCATTAACCTGTCCATTATAACCCATATAGCATCATGCCCCCTCTGACTACGTGGAAGCCCTGCTACAAAATCCATGATAATCTTCTCCTATTTCCATTTTGCGATAAGGAAGGGTTGTAATAGTCTTGCAGGTTTTTGATGCTCTGCCTTCACCTGCTGACAGGTTAAACATTGGGAAACAAAATCTGCTATCTCCTTCTTCATCCCTTTCCACCAATAATGCTCTTTCAGAGTGTGATACATCTTTGTGCTAGCTAAATGCATGGCATAAGTTGAGAAGTGAGCCTCCTCCATAATCTCTTTTTTCAGAACTTTCATATCCGGTGCATATAAGCGTTGGCCCATCATCATTGTACCATCATCCCTGCTTATAAAATGTAACGCCCCAAATTTCCTCTATTTAAGGGAAATGAAATATATCGGGATAAATAGTATTTTGGGATAAATAGTGGTTTTCAAATGAATAGTATTTCTAGATGAATAGTATCCGTGAGAATAGTGATTTTTTCAAAAAGCGGCCCCCAAGTCAAAAAGCTCTAGAATAAGTAATGAAGTTTAAAGAAACTGAAAAAAAATAAAAAATGAGTTTGTTTGAGGCAAACGGAACGGTTTTCAAATCCAATCGAAAATCCAAAAAGATTTTCAAAAAATTCAAAAATTTAGAGAAGTGTCAGAATGAGTGTTAAAATGTTCATGAAGTATTTTAGAAACTCAAATGACGCTTTCGAATGAGATTTGGATAGAAATAAAATCAATCCAGAAATCGCTGAAGGTGATTTAGTGAATTAGTGGAGAGTTGAAAAGGGGCATGAAATGACTTTTAAGAGTCACTAAGGTTACTAGGAGTATGTAGGTAGTCCGAATATAGATCCTAGTGAATTTTAAAATGATTTCAAAAAGGTTTCGGAAAAGTCGAATCCGGATGTCCCGAAAAAATCAAAATAAAAAAAATTAAAAAAAAGATAGTCATGCGGGGCAAAAACCATGGAAAATGTGACAAGTGGCAAAGAGGAGGTGTAGATTGACAGGACCCAAACCAGACCTTATCTACACTCTCGTCGGGAGGATCCTGCTGGACACTTCAACGGACTTCCTAAACCTGACTTGTCGGATTGAAGAAACCCGAGAAGCGAACCCTTAACTTTCTTAGCCGGTTTACTCGTTTAAACTTAAAAACTTGATTTTCTTAAAAATAGTTGGGAGTGATATAATTTTTTCGCGATTTCATTTCAAAACGATTTCATAAAAATTTTGGCAGCATAACAGCTGTATTTTCAACAAATCCAAAATTTACCTGTAAAGAAAATTACACTTCGACTATACTTTCAATTCCTCCCAACTTCTTTATCCACAAACAAGCATTATTCACCACAATTTTTACAAAAATCAAGCATGAGCTCATGTTAAAGTATACATATATACAAATAAACAAGTATATACCTCATATATCAAATGCATAAATATTTACAATCATATCATGCAATTCACAATACGAATACTTTTTCACAATTACATATTCATCTCATATACAAAATTTTACATCATCACAGTGCATGAGTCGCCCACCTATATATATACAAAACAAAATGTCATCGTCTCGTCTGCGGTAGCACTCAACGGAATGTAAATAGGCTACACAACGCTTAAATAACTTAGTGCAACAAGGCAATGTAACATAACGTGTACTAATGTAGCAATTTACAAACTTGTTCAAATTTTATAATTTCTTTCAAAAACCCCCATGTATACCCTTGAAACCTTCTAACCATCACAGACGATTATAACTAACGCCAACGTGAAGCTACTAAGGTATCTCAACTACTACGTCACGGAATTTACTGCATCGTATGTAGAGTGATAACTCTCATAACTGAGCAGCTACAATGCGGAATTTTCTACATCGCAATTGTAGTGCTAAAACTCTTGGCGACTATGAGCGAAATATACTATATCGCCACGTAGTGCCAAACTATAAAATAACCAACTACGTACGGAATTGTCTGCATCGCAACGTAGCGCTATACTTTCTAGTCGAACTGAGCAACTACGGACAGAATTTTCTACGTCGTCTCGTAGTGCTAATTCCTCTATACTCTGAGCGACTACAGACGAAATTTTCCACACCGTCACGTAGCGCTAAATCTCATAAACTCTTAAGACATATACATGGGTTTGTAAACTAGATTTATTAAGTGCAAAAGCACAAAACTAACTAATTTTAGAACTTTTAAAACTCTATTGCTTTAACTCTTTTTAGGAACAACTTAGTATTGATTTAAGTCACTTTATGGATTCCATAAGAACCCATATACTTAAAACGTTGAACTTAATATTGAAAAATCGTTTTCATTCTCATTTAACATTTATATACAATATGTAACACTAGGAGATGGAATTTAATCATAAGTGATAGTACACTTACCTCGAGATCGCGCAACTCCGAATCAAGCGTCTTGATGAGTCTCTCGAACTTCGTTCGCTCGCTCGCTTGTCACCTACATAATAAGTTTTTATTCAGAAGAATAACACTTGACTAAATTAACAATGCACTTATTCACATTGTTTCTATACTTTAACTTTTTGACAATTCTATACTCTATAACTTTCCTTACTCGATTTTAACTCAACTAAGACTCTCAAATTCTGATTTTTTTTGCAAAATTTTCAGTTTTGGACCTCTAGGGATACCCCTACGCTATCCAGATAATTGTTAGAGACTCGAAACGAAAAATCGAAATTTTAAACTTCATTGACAACCCATAACAGAATGTATCACAGCCCCCTGCTCGGGGCTTCGTTTTTCTTTGTTCTTTTTCCTATGGTTCACTTATCTCACATTCTGGTCACACGTCAAATTTCGTCGAAAAATTCTATCATTTGCTATGTCAAATCTACGAAAAACACCATTTTTCGGGCACTTTTTGTGCACTTTTTCATGTCGAATAAGCGACGCTAGTTTTGCTTTCGTATCTAAGCTTTATTTACCTAATTATGATTAACTAAACTGATTTCATGCAATAAAAATTGCATTTACATAGTTCTTTCACTTCTCAATGCTCTAATAACACTATTTTGCGCATAACTTGTGCAATTTTTATCGGATTCGATCCGTTCCTAAACCTATGGTTTTCTATAACTCCTAGGCATCATTTGAGGTGTAGAACATCCCCATATAGGTAAGTTTTTCCCAGGTTATCTCTAGGTCAAGATTTGAGCTCGGGATCACAAAATTATCAAAACTACTTCTATTGAGCTTTTAACACTTCTACTTGTTTTTCTATGCTTTCCTAACCCTTTTCATGCTAAATTTTGAGTTCAAAACCATCTAAACTCAAGGCTATCTACTGCTCTTCAAGTCCTTAACACACACACAAACACTACTTGCTCATTTGAACACCAACAACTCATACAAACTTTTTGTCAACTAGTTGGAGTGCATGAAAACAGATTTTGTTTTCACTTCAATCAAGTGTATGGCAGCCCATATTTACAACCCTAAGCTACCATTTACACATCTCAACTTATCATTTAACTCTCTACAACAATCACTTAGTGTAAACCCCTAGCTCCGACTTCTAAAGTCCCAACGTTAGAAATTAAGTTAGAGAGATAAAATATAACTCTCTACGTTTAATTAATTTAATTTCAAAGCCTCCGAAATTTATTCATTTAGAATACGACGAAATTCGTCGTATTAAAAAGTTTAGTAACGTCCCAATGAAAATCCAAGTTAGGAGATCCAAGATTTTAGTTAAGGATAATCAAATTAAAATTTGATTAAAGAGAGAGCCAAGTGGTTAATAAGACACGCTTGACGTCTTAAAATAAATTCTAGCAAGACGAAAATTAATCGAATGGAAGGGAAATAGATAAGGGAGAATAATGAGGGGTAATCGTGAAAGAGCACCAAGAAGATGATGGGTGAAATGAAATTAATAAGATAATGGGGCATGAAGTAATTAATAGAAGCTTGACTAATATATAAACTAGACTTGGGCTGAAATTTCTTTCAGCAAAAACAAGTGCAGCCCGTCGAGAGAGGAACCGAGAGAGTTCGAGAGAAAGAGAGCAGTAACTATTAGCGTGAACCAAGGAAGAGAGAACCAGAAGAAAGAAGAAGAAGTCAAGTGAAGAAGGAAGTGATCAGCAGCAGAAGAGGGCGAGAAAGTTGCAGGTAGAGCAAGACAAACAGCAACGCGGAAACAGAGTCGCGAGCTCGCGCAGAACAGCTCGCGAGGGAAGAAACTCCTGGCCGTGAGCTGCAGCAAACTGGGCAGCAAAGGAAGAGGAAAGGGAGGAGACACGAAGGAGAAGAAGCACCAGCTGCTGGTCGAGCAGAAACAGAGCAGAAACGGACTCAAACAGCAAGCGAAACAGACCCAGATGCGACCCAGGCAGAACCGCGACGAGCTGGTCGGCCAGGGAAGAAAGAACCTCCCAACCAGCCTTCCATCCCCTCAATCCACCTCTTAGGGTCCCTAGTAAGTCATCCAAACTCTCTAAGCAAGCTCTAAGTGAGATTACAATTTATTTTCTTCAACTTGCTGCTGAAACAGAACAGAAATTGATGACAGCTCTTATTGTTGTTGTTGTTGTTGATTTGATTGATTAGATTGTTTTTAAATCTTTTTAGAATCTCATGAGATTGTTATAGAATCATCAATGATGAGTTTTGAGTGTAATAGCTGCCATGAATTGATGTAAATGGGCTGTCATACCCTCCCTCAAAACAGAAACCGAAAATGGTGTTTTATGCACACCAAGTAATTGAGAAAAGTTTTGAGTGAATTTTGAGCACTCTAATGACTAAGTTAGAGTTATGTATGTATTAGAGACTTGAAGGGCAGTAGTTAGACCTTGAAGTTAGATGGTTTTGAAACCAATTTCAAGCCTTAAAGAGGTTAGAAAAGTTAGAGAAGAGTTAGAGTTGCAAAAAGGGGGAAATTTGACAATGTTGGTGAACCCGAGCTCAAATTTGAGCTAGAGGAGACCTGACCATATTTGGCTTATTTGGGGGTGTTCTACACCTCAAATGATGCCTAGGAACTATAGAAAACCATAGGTTTTGGAACGGATCGAATCCGATAAAAATTGTGCAAGTTATGCACAATATAGTGCCGTTAGAGCTCTGAGAAGTGAAACGGCTAGCTTAATGCAATTTTTATGGCTTGAAATGAGTTTGGTTAGTCATTATTAGTTAAATGAAGTTTAGTTATAGAAGAAAATCTAGCGTCGCTAACCCGAAACCAAGAGTTTACAAAGCGTGCACTAAATGCACCCGAAAGTGTCCAAAACGGATGTTTTCTTAGATTTGACATAGCAAACAATAATATTTCTCAATGAAATTTGTCGTGTGACTAGAATGTGATGTAAGTGAGCCGTAGGAAAAAGAACGAAGGAAAACAGAGCCCCGAGCAGCAGGTTATCGTCTGTTCTGTCAAGGGCTGTCAGTTTAAATAAAATTGTGATTTTTCGTTTTAAGCCTCCGACAAGTAAACGGACCGTGTGGGGATATCCCTAGGGGTCCAAAAATAAAAAATTTTCCACAAAAATCGGGATTTGAGAGTCTCGGTTGAATTAAAAACGAGTTAGGAGCTATATAGAGAGAATTGAGCATAGTTGGAAAATCCTAGCATATAGTTGAGAAATTGAGGTTTTTGTTAATAGTAATGATGAGATCATGTTGTGTAGGTGACGAGCGCATGAGCGGCATCCAGGAGCCTCATCGAGACGCTTGACGCGGCCCTGAGGTAAGTGGTTCGCCACTTGACTTCTTTTTCAAATTCATGAAATCGCTTGATGTTTGAACATAAATATAGTAGTAAGTAATAAAAGAAAATGAGAATGTTTTCTTATATAAATATTAAAGTGTGAGTGTATAGGTTCTTATGGATCCTATATAAGAATAGAAATTGATACTCAGTTGCTGTTAAAAGAGAATGAAAGTAGAAAAGTATTTAGAGGTTTTGAAACTATAGAGTTTTGTGCTTTGGCACTAGAAAAATTAATAATAAAACCCATGTATACACCTTAAAAGCTATGAGATTTAGCGTTACGTGACGACGCAGAAAATTCCGTCCGTAATCGCTCAGTTTATAGAAAAGTATAGTGCTACGTTGCGATACAGACAATTCCGCACGTAGTTGGTTAGTTAACAGTTAGCGCTATGAAGCGATGCAGTAAATTCCGCTCGTAGTCGTCTAGAGATTTAGCACTACATTTGCGATGCAGAGAATTCCGCATTGTAGTTGTTCAGTGAATAGTTTAGCACCCTACGTACGATGCAGTAAATTCCGTAACGTAGTGGTTGAGATGCATTAGTAAGCTTCACGTTGGCGTTAGTTAAAATCGCTCGTGATGGTTAGAACGAGTCAAGGGTATACATGGAGAGTTTTAAAGAAAATTTTAAGACTTGTAAATTGTATGTTATTATGTGTGATATGATATCCTATGATGTTATCGCACTAACTTATTGTTCGTTTTGTAGCTTGTTTATTTTCATTTCGTGCCACCGCCGGACGAGACCGACTTTTGCTTTATATATATATCTATAGGTGGGCAATCGCGCAAGACGCTGGGATATATTTTGGATATGTATTTAATCGTGTATATTGTGAATTTGAATGATGTAGGGATTGTAAAAGTGATAAATATTCTTGCATTTATACATTTGGTGCACTTATGTATCTTATGAATTGTTTATGCTTATGAAACTGTGATGAATGATGCATGATTGAGAATAAAGAAGTTGGGAGGTTTACAGAAATAGTTGAAGTGTTGTTTTCTTAACAGGTAAAATTTTGGTTTATCAAAAACACAGTCGTTACGCTGCCGAAATTTTTATAAAATGAATTTGAAATAGAATCAAAGAAAAAAGTGTATCCCTCCCAACCAATTACAGAGAAAATCAAATCACTAAGTTTTAACGAGTAAACCAGAATAGAAAGTTAGGGTTCGCTTCCCGGATGTCTTCGATCCGACGAGTCGGTTCTGAGGAGTCCGTTGAAGTGCCCGGCAGGATCCTTCAGACGAGAGCTTAGATAATGCCTGGGAAGGGTCCTGTCACTTAGAGTTCTACCATATTTTTGAGGGTAAAATACCTAATACAACACAAAAAAAATATGCACAAAATTTTTCAACAACTTACTACTTCAGATTTTTAGCAAATAAGAAGAAAAGAGATGAGATCTGACTTGGTTCTTGTTTAGAGAAGTGAGAGGGACTTGGAAGAGGTCTTAGAGAAGGGGATTTGAGGCTTGGATGGGCTGGAATGGGCTTCCTTCTTCAACTTTTCTGCTGGCCGTCTAGAATTTCTGCTCTTCCTTACCGTTTCTGCTTCTTTCACGGCTGTTTTGTTTTGCTATTGGTTATGCACGACCAGCCCTCTTTTTCTCTCAAAAAATTCAGCTAAGTGTCATAAATATACAACTAACACTTCCCTAAATTGCATTCATGCCCCATCTTCTTTAAATTTCACGCCAAACCCCCTCTATTCTTTCTACTTCTCACAGCTGCCCTTCTTTGAATTTTCTGGCAGCTTGCTTCTTCTTTCTTTTCAATTTTGCTTCTAAGTGATTGGTTTATATCTCATTAACATTTTGTGGAATACCAAGCTTGCCCCTTTTGATTTGTTTTGTCTATCACTCTTAGTAAATGTTTGGTTACTCACTTGTTAACTACTAATTCTACATGACACTTCCTCTAGTTTTTATTTTTGAATTTAATTGTGTCATCACTTATCATCTATTACTTGATTATGGACAAACTATTTTATTCTTACTAATGTTTATTGTTGTAATTCTAGAATGAGCGTTCGCACATCGATAATTCAATTTGGATTAACACTAACTAGATTTATTATTTAACTTCACAATCTAGTTTCACTCGCTAGGAAATTAAGAATCGAAACTAGGGGTTTACATAGATGCTTTGTAATGCTTCGAATTTTCTCTATTTAAGAAAAACAAAAATATATTCGAATGAATAGTATTTTCGAAATGAATAGTACTTTTAAATGAATAGTGATTTTTGAAAAATTGATATTTTCTCAAGTTTCGTGAGATAAAAATTTTCAGTGAATAGTATCTATGTGAATAGTAATTTTTCAAAAAGCGGACCCTATAAATCAAAAGCTCTGGAATAAGTAGTAGAGTTTGGAGAAACTGAAACGGATCGAAAATGAGTCCGTTTGAGTAGGTTTTAAGTGAATTGAAGTTTATTGGATGAAAATGTCCTTGTTGGGAGAATAATGGGTATTAATGGTTTTACACCCATTTGAATTTTTTTAAAACATGCAATTAAGAGGTCTTACATCTAATTAGAGTATTACATAGTCAATTTGAAGATTGGATGACTATGGAATATTTTTGGAATTTATTTAGGTATGGATATGAATTAAATATATTAAAGGGCAAAGTAGACATTTCACTAAGAAATTGTCACGAAGAAACACAAATCCATACCATGCAAAATGAACCAATAAAAGAGTGACACATGGAGGTCAAAAATGGTGATCCATGTCATGCAAAATTAGCCAATGAGAGAGTGCAACCTAAAAGTGAAAAAATATGGGTTAATTATGTGACCATGTGATTAAAGTAATTAGTTTGGTTAGGTTAATGGATGGTTAGGAAATTGACCAATCAAATGCTTTATAATGTAATAAAGGATAAGCTTGACAATATAGAAGTAGTTGAAGGGCAAATGGGTCATTCAAACAAAAAATTTTGGACTATTGATAGAGTTTCAGATGGATTCTCGAAATGTGTTTAAAATCGTATAATTATTTTATGGTGTTATTAATTATTATCATAGTAAAATTCCAAATTGATTTTTGTAATATGTGTAAAATTTTATAATTGTTTGATGGTGTTATTAATGGCATGAGTAAAGGTATTTTGTTAAATATTAGAGTTGTACAACAGAAGTGTGGTGTTTAATCTTTTGTTTAAGAAAATCCATGATTATTAGGTTTGGAATTAAGTACTTGAACTTTGGAAATAATTGAATGAGATTTATGTGAATGTAATATAGCATGGGTGTCATAGGATATGATTTTGAATGATTTATTTGTTCCAAAGAGTATGGATAGAAAACAATAAAAATGTGTGATTAATGATTCATTGGTATATTGTCAACGTTGAATTTCAGTCGACGAGTAATCAATGCACAATACCTGCAATCAATGTGAGAAAGCACAAATACCAAGAAAGAACACAGACAAAAACTGAGAATCAAACAAGGAACACAAAACTTTTACGTGGTTCAGCAATAATAGGCCTACGTCCACGACTGTCTATCTCTTAAATTCTGCAGAGTGACAATATATTATTCAATGTTGTATATATCTCTATTACAACGATTTCTAACCCCTATTTATAAGGGAATAAACGTTACAATTCTGATTGTAGTAAAATAGGAAAAGAATCCTGAATTAATTACACTTTCCAAATGATTTAAATAAAATCAGAAAAATCAGGAGAAGAATCATAAATTAATTACAATTCCTATTTGGTTGGAACAATATCAGGAAATTACTGTAATTATCTGGAGATAAAGTTGATTTGAATTTGAATTTGAATTTGAATAAACTTCCATATCTAATGAGGGAATTACGGCTTGATTGGGTAACCGCCATATTTGGAGAGAGAATCAGGATCGGGCTAGGCAACTGTCTATTCTGGAAGATCCCGCTTTTTTTGTACTTCTAAGCGAGCTGCTTACTATGGCGGTTCCGAGCTTGAGCTTGCTAAGAGACAAGCTGTGCATGAGGCGAGCTGCGGCCTAGCTGTGGAAATTTCCTGAGCGAGCTGAAGAGCTGGCTGGGCTTAGAATCGATACTGGGCCTCGTCTGATGGGCTTTGACTAGGTTGACCTTATTGAGTCTTCTTATCGGGCCTAAATTGGGCTTTTACCAGCCCATTTAATGAGTCTGAAAAATATATATAATATCAGCCCCCTAGCTCTCAGTTCGCTCTGCGAGCTGGGAGCTCGAGCTTGCTAGTAAAAGCTGGCTTCCTTGGCACGCTAACTTGGTCAACCGCCTCTGCATCTTTTCCAATTCCACCTTTTCAGTTGCGACACGTGGCAATCATGGAGGATGTAACTGAAACGATGCTTGCACGTTCCTTACACGGACATTAAATGCGCACGTCTTTCAACTGATGGCTCCATGATTACAAAAATCGTACTTCACGCTGCACCGTTAGATTTATGACGGTTACACTTTTCAGAGATCTGATGGTTGGGGTTCGAGCTCGCTTGTCTATTTAAACTGGTGGAACCTTTTCCACTTTCTTCTTTATCTGTCATTTTCTTTCAAAGCAAACAAGCATTCAAGACTCACTGCCTTCTCCAGAAATTGATATTCTCAGTCACCGTCTTTTTACTCCATCAAAGAATTACGGTAAGTTCTTCCATCCAACCTTGAGTTTTTAGGTTTATATTACTAAGTTGATTTCATATGGTGTTTCCATCACGTCATTTCTTGTATATGTGATGATACGAACATGCCATGTTCATGATTTTAAACCATCACTGTTAACTATTACGACTTTGACATCATGGTGTCTAAATGATTTGAATACATCGTGTTTTCTTTTGGTGCTGAACCTTTGCTGTTCTGAGTTCCCTGAACAAAACTTTTCAACTTCTATCTATTTGATCTTGTTGCATGTTTGTTTGCGACCTGTTTGGTTGTTTGTGGGTTGTCATGCATGCGAACTGTAGGATTAGGTCCTTGTAAACCATTAGCTCGCAGATTTCTCTCGCAGGTCGTTATTCATGGGTCGAGCCCCCTAATGCACAAACAATCTGCAAACTAAAACACTTAGAAAATTTTTATCATTTTAATAACTTGCTCGCTGCGATCTGAACATGTCTTCATCATATAGATGTCCTCAAGTGGAGCTAGTAAAGGAACTTCTCAAAGCAAGGAGGCTCACGAGCGTGATACAGCTCGGGAACATGTCAGGCAGGGAAGAGAAGCTCGAGATACTTTGCCCACCATCCTTCTTCTTTAGAACCCTCCGAGGTGGAAGGGCATATCTTGCAATTTCACAACCCTTTGGGCTGTCGTGTGCTGATACCGGCTCCCAAAAACCATGCAGGTTATCCACCACAGGGGTACGTTGCTGTCAGTGCCCAACATCTCGAGCAGGGACTAAGGTTCCCCATACCTCCATACTTGATTACATTTCTCAACGCCGTCAAGCTCGCACCATTTCAATTGACGCCGAACTCTTACACACAGCTGACTTCGCTAGCTCTGGCCTTCCTCAGGAACGACTTCCCACCCCCATCTCCAAAAATCATACTGCAGTTCTACAGCTTCAAGGCTGTAAGTGTGTCGGAGAAATCTGAGGGCATCTTCTACCTCACAGCTCGCCCGTCAAAGTATAAAGATCTCTTGTCCCAAGGAGATGCGAAAGGTAAGTCCAACGTTGGACCATACAAAACGAGCTGGTTCTATGTCTCCTGCCCCTCTCTCGCGGGTCTCCAAAATTTCAGCTTCGTCCTGAAACTAGGTATACAGAAAGGAAATATAGCTAGCTAATTTTTTTTTTTTTTTAATAATGCTTTGCTTTGCAGTGCTGAAAATGGACGAGTCCTCTCTTAGCAGCGAGGAAGAACGAGCTCTTAATAAGCTTGCGAATTCGGAGGAAACGGACATCAGCAACAAATTTGATGATGCTATTCTTAGAGCTTATGACTTTGCCCCTCCCAAGGATTCTCCGCTGCTGCATCCTAAAGAGGACATAGGCAACATGGGTGATAGGCCTAGACTTCCTTCTGTCCTTGAAGTTCCAATCCAGGTCGGGGATATATCTGCTTCTCGACCTCCTAAACCCATTACTCCGCGGGCAGAGGGAACAGCTTGCGCACCTTCTCCAGCTCGGAAAACTTCTATTAAGAGTGTTCCTGCTCGCCCCCCAGTTCGGATAAGATCGACTTCATCTCGCGCCTCATCAAAGGGCGCATCTAAAACAACTTCTTCAGCTCCTGCTCCAGCTCGGATAGGGTCAGCTCTAGTCCATGCAACCCCTGTTGTGCAGGTTGACTCATCTCCTTCTCCACATCATACTACTGTCTCCGAGGCTCCACCGCCTGTTTCAGCTCGTACTTTAGCAACGGATGCCTCCCAACAATCTGCTTCCTCTGTTCCTTCCACTGGACGAGTTCCAACCAACAGGAGGAAGCTTACTCTTTTGAAATGCCCTTCCGAAAGTTCTGCCCAGACACCAACCTCTTCAATAACTCCAGCCAAGCGGCCAGCTGAATCCTCTTCTCCAACTGCTCCTATCAAATGCCCAAAACCATCTGCTAAGGACCAGGCTCCTGCGGTCACTGGTCTCAGTGAGGTGCCTGTTGAGACCATTGCTCCCTTAGTCGCTGTTCCCAGCGAGGTGCCACTTTCAACCGCACTTACGGACCTTCAGCTGACTCCACCTCAGAGCTCGCAGCAAGGGAAGGCTCTTCTTGGAGTCACCTTGTATGGTAAAGGGGCAGTTCCGACTGAGGTCGCTCCTCAAGGTAGAGAAGGGGAGACTCGATCCGAGGCCGCTACCTAGGCAGCCCGGGTTGGCACCAGTAGGAGAATGACTAAACACACCGTTGTTTCGCGACGCTGTGCTCCCCGGGACGATGAGCGTGATATCCCAGAGGCTGAGAGGTCTCCTTCGCCAACAAGGCCAAACATTGAGCTCGGACCTGGGGGTAGATATCTAACTTCCTTCCTTGACAACTGGGCAACAATCATGCTCAATCATACGAATGTCCTGGAGAATAGGTGTCTTAGGGGTGAGGATCTGGACGAGTTCGCGGCTCGTCATTGCATGCTGGTAAGTTATTTTTCCTCATCTGCTGACTTCTTTACTTAATTAAATTTTAAGCTGTTTATTTTTTCCAAGGCGCCCTTGCTGCAATGAAGCGGAGAAGAGAGACAAAGGCTACCAAGGATGAAATAAGGAAACTGGAGTTCGAGCTGGAGGCGGCCATTGATGATATAGCTTGCTTGACCGAGGGCAGAATACAGGGTCAAGAAACTCAGATCGCTGAGGCGAATGCTGCAAGGCAGACAGCCGAGGAAGCTCTTCAGAAAATGGAAAATGAGCGCAACACGCTAAGGGATGAGCTAATCAAGACGAGGGAAGATCTGAAACGATCTGAGCAGCGGGCCGAGCTTACAGAGCAATGAGCTTCAACCGCAGAAGATAAAATTGAAGTGCTCGATCGTCAAGTCGAAACTACGGCGGAGTGAACTGAGGCTGTTGAGAAGCCAGCTGGAGAAATGGAAGGTGCTGCTCGTCGAACCGAAGAAGCAGAGCAATGGGCTAATGCTGCAGTGCAGAGAGCTGAGATTGCAGGAAAAGGGGCTGAAGAAGCAGCGCACCGGGCCGATGTACTCAGGCGCCAAGTGCGGGAAGCCATACAGCGGGCTGAGGCTATAGAGAAACGAACAGAGGCCATGCAGAAAGAAGCTGAGGTCGTTAACCGTCATGCTGATAACGCCTTCGAAGAGTTAACGGTCTTTAGAGAGCAGACTGCTCAAGAATTGGAAGTGCGGGTCGCCGATGCAAGGGATGAGGCTGAAGAAAGAACAGGCCGCGAATTCCTCTACACATTGTGGATGTCCCATCCAGAGTTGGATTTTTCTATCTTTGGAGATGTGGGACTCGAAACTGTAAAGGAGTTTAAAGCAAGGGCCGCCTCGTCTTCATCTGGTCCAGTTCCTCCATCAGAGCAAGTTCCTGATGCGACCTCCCAATCCGAGCCCGCTGGCGATCTCGAGCTTCCTAGCTCGTCTCTCCCTCGTGATCATCCTGTTCAGCGCATAGATCCCCCTGCACGGAGCTAGCATTTTTCTTTTTTGTTTGTTTTTGCTTTTTATTTTGTAACAAACTTTAATCTCAATAAAATTCATTCTTTCATTTCCTTGCATTTTCTGTATTGATCATGTATGCGATGTGTTATACCTTTTATTTATGCGAGCTAATCAGTATGACATAAACTCGTACTTAACCAAGTATAACAATTCATAACTTAAATAATTATTGGGCTCTTTTAATAAGTGATTCGCTTAGCATAGATTGAAACCTTGTCCATTAAACGAAAGTTGTTGACGAGCTATTTTGTTATGCAAGGTCTAATGAACTTGTTTTCTTTTATCTTTTCATTTTAGCGAACTATGCAAGGACAGACCCTGCTTTTTAGGCTCTTTATTTTTATAGGGAGCTATGCAGGGACACTTAGTTATCTGCTTTTGAGACTCTTTTTTATTTAGCAAGCTATGTAGTAGGTCGTCACCTTGACTGCTTTTTAGGCTCTTCGTTTATAGTGAGCTATGCAGTGACACTTAGTCATCTGCTTTTGAGACTCTTTTTTATTTAGCGAGCTATGCAATAGATCGTCACCTTGACTGCTTTTTAGGCTCTTCGTTTATAGCGAGCTATGCAATGACACTTAGTCATCTGCTTTTGAGGCTCTTTTTTATTTAGCGAGCTATACAGTAGGTCGTCACCTTGACTGTTTTTTAGGCTCTTCGTTTATAGCGAGCTATACAGTGACACTTAGTCATCTGCTTTTGAGGCTCTTTTTTATTTAGCGAGCTATGCAGTAGGTCGTCACCTTGATTGCTTTTTAGGCTCCTTATGGCGAGCTATGCAGTGACACTTAGTCATATGCTTTTTAGGCTCTCTATTATTAGTGAGCTATGCAGGGGTCGTCACCTCGCCTGCTTTTTAGGCTCTTTATGGCGAGCTATTAAGCTCGGAGCCCGTTAGCCTAGTGAAATAAGTTGAATCACAAGCTGGGGGAAATGGAGCTTTCATTAACTTGAATAAATTTGAATTACATATTACAAAGAGTTTACTGATAATAAGGGCGGAGATGCTCGGCATTCCAAGCTCAAGAGACTTCAGCTCCGTTTTCATTAACTAAGCGATAAGCTCCATTCCCCAAGTTTGCTTTGACAACATAGGGTTCTTCCCAGTTCGGGCCTAAGGATCCATCACTTGGCTTGCGGGCTCCTGGCAGAATGAGGCGTAAAACTAAGTCCCCAACATTAAATCTGCGAATTCGAGCATACTTGTTGTAGTACCTCGCTATTCTCTGCTGATAAACAGCTACTCTCAACCTAACTGTTTCCCTAGCTTCTTCAAGCAGAACTAGGTTTGTAGCGAGCAGCTGATCATTGTCGTTTGGATTGAAGGTCGCTCTTCATTGCGAGGTGACCTCAAATTCAACTGGGATCATAGCCTCAGACCCATATACCATTGAGAATGGAGTCTCGCCTGTGGAACTGCGAGTTGTTGTCCTGTAAGACCACAACACTTTTTGAAGCTCGTCTACCCATGCTCCCTTCTTTGCTTCCAGTTTCATCTTCAGGGTCTGCTTGATAATCTTGTTCATAGCTTCAACTTGGCCATTGGCTTGTGGATGGTCCACTGCTGAGAAGCTTTTAACGATCTTGAGGTCGTTGCAAAACCTGAGAAACTGGTTACTAGCGAACTGGGTCCCATTATCAGTCATGATCTGTTGTGGGACTCCGAATCTGCAAATAATGTTACTCCACACGAACTTCTCAATCTTTGTTGTGGAGATTTCTGCCAGCTCCTTCGCTTCTGCCCACTTGGTGAAGTAGTCAACTGCGACCATGGTATGTTTGCATCTTCCCCGAGCCATTGGCAGAGGCCCGATCAAATCCATCCCTCAAATGGCAAATGGCCACGGGCTCACCATTTGTTGAAGATAAGTTGGTAGAGCTCGTGGGATCTGGGCAAACCTCTGACACTTGTCACATTTTTTGACTAAGTTGATGGCATCCTGCTTCATGGTTGGCCAATAAAAACCTTGACGGAGTGCCTTCTGAGCCAGAGATAGCCCCCCAGCGTGGTTCCCACAATGGTCTTCGTGTATCTGCCTCAGTACTATTTCACACTCAAGGCCATCAATGCATCTTAACAGCGGAGCTGAGAACCCCTTCTTGTACAGCGCATCGTTATAGATGCAATATCTGGCTGCTCTAGCTCGCAGACGCCGGGCTTCCAGCTTGTCATCTGGTAGCTTTCCGTCTTGCAAATAAGTGAGAATCGGGCTCATCCAGGAATCGGGCTGCACTGACATTGCCATCATCACATTCTTTTCCTCTGTGCTTGGAGCGGGTAGAAATTCGACTGGGATGGCTCCAAGAAAGTCTGCATCTCTAGTGGTTGCCAAGCGAGCTAAAGCATTTGCATGTGTGTTCTGAGCTCGTGGAATCTGCTTCACTTCGTACCTCTGAAATGCACCTAGTAGCTCATGAACTTTCTGGAGGTAAAAGGCCATTTTTGGTCCCTTGGCTTGATATTCCCCAATATGTGGCACACAACGAGCTGTGAATCGCTAAAGACTTTCAATCGTTTAGCTCGCATTTCTTTAGCCAAACGCAGACCCGCGAGCAGGGCTTTATACTCAGCCTCATCGTTTGTTGCCTGAAAGCCAAACCTTAATGCACAAAGGATTTTGTGGCCTTCAGGACTGATCAGTAGGATTCCAGCTCCAGCCCTCTGCTCGCTGGACGATCCATCAACATAAAGCTCCCAGGCTAGACCTTCAGAAGTTTTAGCTTCATCATCCACAGGTCCTGTAAACTCTGCAATGAAATCTGTCAAAGCCTAAGCTTTGATAGCCGTTCTCGGCTTGAACTGGATATCGAACTGCGCGAGCTCCACTGCCCATTTCAATAAGCGACCTGAGGTGTCTGCCTTTTGTAAGACTTGCTTCAACGAGTACTGGGTAAGGACTTCAATTGTATGGGCCTGGAAGTAAGGTCGCAGCTTCCTTGATGCAATCACCAGGCAATAAGCTAGTTTCTCCATCTGCGAGTACTTGGTTTCAGCATCCTGCAATCGCTTGCTTACATAATACACCGGAAGTTGTGTTTTTTCTTCTTCCCTCACCAGTGCAGCACTCAGAGCTTGCTGTGACACTCCTAAGTACAAACTCAGCTTTTCTTCTCCTTTAGGCTTAAACAAGAGTGGAGCTCGCCCCATGTATTCCTTCAACTACTGGAAGGCTATCTCACACTGTTCAGTCCACTCGAAGCTCTTGGCATTCTTTAAAATGTCAAAGAAAGGGATACACTTGTTTGTAGCTTTTGAGATGAACCTGCTCAGTGCTGCGACCTGGCTATTGAGACTCTGTACATCTTTCACCCTGGTTGGCGATCTCATGTCAATCAGCGCTTTGATCTTCTCAGGGTTTGCTTCAATTCCTCTACTGTTGACCATGAACCCTAGAAACTTCCTAGAAGCCACTCCAAATGCACACTTGAGCGGATTTAACTTCATATGGTAGCTCCTCAGGATTTGGAACATCTCTCTCAGGTCGCGACATGGTCACCTATTTGCTTGGATTTTACTAGCATATCGTCAACATAGACCTCCATGGTCTTTCCAATTTGCTCCTCGAACATCATGTTAACCAAGCGCTGGTAGGTTGCTCCAGCATTTTCAACCCGAAGGGCATCACCTTGTAGCAATATAGCCCCCGATCAGTCATGAATGAGGTGTGCTCTTCATCTTTAAGTTTTATTGGGATCTGATTATATCCCGAATATGCGTCCATGAAGCTCAGGAGCTCATGGCCTACAGTAGCGTCCACGAGCTTATCTATCCTCAGCAGGGAAAAATTGTCTTTAAGGCATGCCTTATTCAGGTCAGTGAAGTCGATGCAAGTTCTCCACTTCCCATTCTTCTTCTTCACTAGCATAGGGTTGGCGACCCAGGTCGGGTAGTAAGCTTCTCTGATGAACTTGTTAACCAGCAGCTTGTCTACCTCCTCTTTCAGTGCTAAGTAACATTCCCATGTCATTGATCTTCTCTTATGGCGAACTAGCTTGAAATGAGGATCTATGTTCAACCTGTGGGACATCACCTTAGGATCTATTCCCACCATGTCCTCATGATTCCATGCAAACACATCCAAGTTCGCCTTCAGGAAGTCAGCGAGCTGGGCTCTTAGTTTCGGAGCTAATCCTCTTCCCAGCTTCAAGCACCGCTCTAAGTCTGCCTCGCTGACTTGTACTTCTTCTAATTCTTCAATTGGACCAGTAGCTCGGTCTGCATCAACCTCGCGAGGGTCCAAGTCATGACTGACTCCTTTTTCAGTCATAGCTCGTGGCTCGCCCCCCGAGACCACGTTCATTTTCTTTCCTCTCACGCCTATCTTCACAGCATCTTCATAGTAACACCGGGCTAAGTGCTGCTCTCCTCGAACACATCCGATGCCATTAGGAGTTGGGAACTTAATTATCAGCGTTTTGGTCGAGGTAACCATATCCAACTCATTCATGACAGGTCTCCCTAGGACCATATTGTAAGCTGATGGGCAGTCGATTATCAAGAAGTCTGTCAGAGTGGTTGCCTGACGACCTGCCTCCCCAAGAGTCAATGGTAGCTTGATCTGGCCCACTGGTACTACAGCATCTCCAGTGAAACCATATAAAGGTTCTGGGGACGGTCTCATTTGTTCTGCTCATAGCCCCATTTGATTAAAACAGCTCTTGTACATCACGTTTATCGAGCTTCCAGTATCAATCATGATGCGTCTGACCTCCATATTGCTGATTTTGGCTCGAATAACCAACGTATCATTATGGGGCCAAATCACACCCCTAGCATCCTCATCGATAAACACAATCTCGTCCGAGGTCGTTTTTGCCCTTTTTACCGGTCCACCTGACCCATTGAGCTGAGAAGTGTGATTCGCCTCTCGGACGTACTTTTCATGAGATCTATTTGAATCACCTGCGATATGGGGGCCACCATGAATGGTAAAAATGGTTCTTACAGCAGGTTCATGCTCCGGTTCAAGAGCTTGTAGGGGCTGCTGCTGTGCTGGCTGTTGCTGTTGAGGTCGTTGTTAGTGAGGTCGCGCGTCAGCAGGTCTTGCCACATATTCTCTCAAACGACCTCTCCTGATTAACTTTTCAATGACGTTCTTCAACGACCAGCAGTCCGAAGTATTGTGCCCTACCTCATTATGATAGGCACATAACTTATTTTGATCCCTTTGTTGAACGGGAGCCATTCTAGGATTGGGCCTCCTAAAATCTTTTTTATTCTTCTCCGCAGCGTAAATCCTGTCCGGTGAAGCCGTCAGGACGCTATAGCCTTCATAACGACCTTGACGTCGAGGTTGCTCATACCTTGGCTCTCTCCTCGCTTTCTTAATGATCTGGTTACTGGAGCCACTATTTCTTCCTTCTTCGTTCCTGCCATTGTTTCTCTTCTTTGGTTGGCTGGAACTGCCTGCTTCATTCTTCTGATTCTGTTTCTTCGAGCCGAAGGTCTCTTCCCACCTAATTTCCTTCGCAGCTCGCTCATAGAATTCTCCCAGATCCTTCACTGGAGATTTGTAAATGCTCTCGTATAACTTTTCATCTTTGCGCAGCCCAGCCAAGATCACTGTCAGTATACTCTCATCTGACGAATGCTTAACATTTGCGACCTCGCCTCTGAACCTGGTGATATATTCCTTAAACGATTCACCCTGATGTTGGAAGATCGTGGCTAGGTGGCAGGATGGAGCGAGCTGCCTTCTCAGTGCTCTGTATTAACCAACGAACTTCTGTTGGCATTCCTCCCAACTGCCTATGCTGGGAATTGGGAGATTCTTGAACCATGTTCTCGGGATATCTCCCAGAGTAGCTGGGAATACTCAGCACTTCACCATAGGATTACTGGTTTGCAGGTCCATCTGGACGTTAAAGGCGTCGAGATGGTCATAGGGGTCACTATCCCCGTTGTATTGCTGAATGCTCGGCACTTTAAACCTCGGAGGGAGAGGTTGTGCCTCAATTTTCCTTGTAAATGGGGTCCTTTCCCCGTAGTGCCCACACTGCTCCAGGGCTCCAAGTCGTGCCTCCAATTGTTAGACCCTCTGGAGAAGCTCCACTACTTGTGGATCTCGGGGCTCGTATCTCCTCCTGTAATCGTGATTTGAAGCTGGGTGCTCTAGGTCATACCTTTCGTCCTCCTCGAACTGGCCCTCACGATGATGGGATCTTACTTGCTGCCCATCCACCTCATCGACATACCGAGCTGCGGCTCAGACTCTGTTGTGCCCGACCTCTGCTCGTTGGTTTCCTTCTTGGCTCAGCCTCACTACCAGGCTAGCCGGGCGTGCGACTTCCCTTTCTTGTCGGACAGGGTGTCTTCCAGCCCTTGAACGTGCATTGGAGGAGCGAGTCGAGTCTGCAGGTCACGGGACTTCCCTCGCCAGCCTTTCGGGTCCTTGCGCCGCTTCATGCTGCTGGGGCACTCCTCTTGGTGCCCGAACTTCTACCCTAGTTACATTCTGAACCTGAGTCTACACCAACATGTTGACGGTCTTTGCGAGCTGTCTAACCGTGTCCTCCAACGCTTCTTACCTTTGTAGCAACATATTTTGTCCTTCATCCGTTGGGGCAATCGGAACTGTTTGACGATGAGGCAGAGGAGGGATGCCTATCGTAGCACCGAGTGCCTGTCCATGGGACGGGCCTGCTGCATGCATGGTTGCATCTTGCACAGGCTGTATATTCTGCTGAGATTGGTTCATGTGGCTCTCTGCCTGGTCATCATCCATATGATACCTATTCGATCTGGTTTTTGCCATGTTGTTAGGAATCGAGAAATCGAGATGAATAAGACTGCAGTTTGGGCCCTCCTTCTAGCGCCAAAATATCGACGTTGAATTTCAGTTGACGAGTAATCAATGCTCAATACCTGCAATCAATGTGAGAAAGCACAAATACCAAGAAAGAACACAGACAAAAACCGAGAATCAAACAAGAAACACAAAGCTTTTACGTGGTTCAGCAATAATAGGCCTACGTCCACGACTGTCTATCTCTTAAATTCTGCAGAGTGACAGTATATTATTCAATGTTATATATATCTCGGTTACAACGATTTCTAACCCCTATTTATAAGGGAAGAAACGTTACAATTCTGATTGTAGTAAAATAGGAAAAGAATCCTAAATTAATTACACTTTCCAAATGATTTAAATAAAATCAGAAAAATCAGGAGAAGAATCATAAATTAATTACAATTCCTATTTGGTTGAAATAATATCAGGAAATTACTGTAATTATCTCGAGATAAGGTTGATTTGAATTTGAATTTGAATTTGAATAAACTTCCATATCTGATGAGGGAATCACGGCTTGATTGGGTAACCGCCATATTTGGAGAGAGAATCAGGATCGGGCTAGGCAACTGCCTATTCTGGAAGATCCCGCTTTTATTGCACTTTTGAGCGAGCTGCTTACTATGGCGGTTCCGAGCTCGAGCTCGCTAAGAGACGAGCTGTGCATGAGGCGAGCTGCGGCCTGGCTGTGGAAATTTCCTGAGTGAGCTGAATAGCTGACTGGGCTTAAAATCGATACTGGGCCTCATCTGATGGGCTTTGACTAGATTGACCTTATCGGGTCTTCTTATCGGGCCTAAATTGGGCTTTTACCAGCCCATTTAATGAGTCCGAAAAATACATATAACATATATATTGATTAATTATTCGGAAGCTACATGAAGTATAAGAGTTATAGGGAATGATTAATTAAGTTTGACGTATTATTGGAGGTGACAAAAAAGAAATAATGATTATTATTTAGAATAGTGTAGGTGTGATTATTCAGAAGTATATGAGTTTGATTGTTGATGGGAATTGGATTGAAGACTTTGTTTAATGGTTGTCTATGTAAGCGTTAATTGTTATTGTTTTGTAACGCTCCAACCTAACTGGGCCCAAGAGATAAATTGAAGTCCAATTTATTGTTATCAATTTGGTCCAGTTCAAGTCTTAAAAGTCCAAAGGTTTGTAGATAAATAATCTATTGGAGGATATTTTTGAAAAACGAATTAAGAAAGTTGGATTAAAAAGGAAAAAGATCATAGGGCTATAAATGAAAATTTGTAGTACATGGGTTGATAAAACAAAAAAATCAACCAATGGTTGATTTTTTTTTTTAATAAAAATACAATTATATTAGTTAGTGGTGAGCCATGCCCATTTACATATATATATGTGTTGGTGGGCCATGCTTGTTAAAATATATATATGGAAAGGTTGATGTTGCTGATTGAGGAAGACAAAATATATATATATATATAAGTGAAGTGGGTGCCGGTTGTGATGAAAGAAAAAAATATAATAATACAATTTAAAAAAAGGGGCTAAAATGAGGCAGTGGCAGGAGAGTGATAAGGATGAGTGAGCATGTAGTGTATATATATTTTGGTCTTTAGAAACAAAAGAGACACAGAAGTTGTTCTGTCGAACAGTAGGAGAAGAAAAAGAAAATAAAAATAGGAGGAGCCGAGAAAGAGGAAAAGAAGAAGAAAATAAAAGAAAAATATTTTGAGGGTCTGATTATCCAGATAAGTAAATTTATTTTAATAGAATTTGGATTCTAGAAAATTAGTTTATTTTTCTCTAAATTATGAATTAAGTTTTATATGATTTTAGGGTGGATAGAGGATGATGAGAAAATAAAATAGGAGTTCGTTTTAGATCTAGAAATAAACAAAAGAGTGAGGTGAGTGGATAGTTTTATTTTAATTTAATTGATTAAATTACGTTTAGTTATATTTTTGCTTTCTTTGTAAATGAAATAAATTATTTGTTTAGTTAATTGATTTTATAAATTATAAATTATGTCTTACGATTGAAATAAAAGTTTATTACAAATTCGTATATATATACACATCAGAAATTCCGGAAAGAAATTTATGTTTTCAATTTGAGTTATTATTAGAAAGATTTCAGAATGTTTTAAATAATATGATTTTATGCTTTGGAAAATAAAAATTGGAAAGAATTCTGGCATTTTAACGCCTTGACCGAATGTATGTGTGGTGAAAGGCAATATTTTTTGATATAATTTGATGAGTAAATTGAGTAAAAATATTGTTTCGTGATGCTTAAATTGATACTTCAAATAAATGGATAAAATTGCGGTTGAAATTTTGTTCATTGCTTTGCGAACGAAATTTTTATTTAGAAATGAGTGTTGTTAAAACTATAAAATTGTTCGTAATAAATAAAATTTTATAAGGGCCCTAGTAAACCTGAACATTGATAGGTGGGGATTGAAAATTGGTATGCCAAAAGAGAAATATTAACAGTACTGCGTCGAGTTGTTGATACGAAAATTGTGAATTTTAAACCTTGAGAGCCATCGAGTGTTCGGTCCTAGAATTCATGTATTATGTAAAATATGATCAGGTGGGTAATGACCGAGTGTCAGCTGCTGGAGAACTTGACATGCCAATAGGGTGATATTAGCAGTACTGTACCGATTTACCTATGTACATTGATACTAGATTCATGAACCTTGCGAGGCACCGAGTATCCGGTCCTAGAATTTATGTGATATGTGAAATGAGATCCGACTGGTAGTTACCGAGTGTCCGATGCCGGGGAAACTCGTTTTTCTGTCCATGGTATCGTGTTAGTGTTTACAAAGGGCGCTGAACATTATGAAAGAAAATCGTATTGATATGCTTGAGAATGAAAATTATTGTGTTTTATGTGTGCATTGAATAGTAATTTGATTTCCTTGCAAATTTATCTGTAAAAGTTGAAAATTGTGAAATAGTGATTTACAACTTGTATTTCGAGAAAATGTTATGGGAAAATTGTGTAATTATGTATGTAAAAGTGGGCTGGTAGAAATGTTTGTATGTATTTGTTAGTTATTAAATTTTATTGTGTTTTATTGCAAATATTTGAAAATGGTGAAACTTGATTTGTAAGGTTATATTTGAGAAATGATTTTTATGCATTTTATGTGTGTGTGTTTACCAGTAAAATGATTTCTTTATGATTTATTATAAAAATTTGAGAACTGTGAAATTTCGATTTACAATCTTGTATTTTTGAGGAAAGTTGAATTTAAAATCTGTGTAAAACCTACTAAGTAGAAATCATTAGCGCGTTGGATTTACAACGCGCAGATGGTCAAACAGGGAATTGTAGATAAAGACTGAGGAGATATTGGTAGCACTTCCAACGAGTCACATTCATTCTCATTTTAGGTAGTTATTCTTTTGATATATATATATTTGTGTTAAAATGCATTGAGACGAACATATGTATATATGTATACGTATTGGTATACGTAAAATTTTGTAAATGATAAGATATATAAAGTAAAGAAAAATGTTTAGTATTGGAAAATAGTTTGTAAGAGTGTAAACCCCTAGTCTCGATCTATAACCTCTTAGTATTAAAAGATGGATTAGAGAGGTAAAATAAATCTCTACATTAGATTAGTTGAATTTCATGGCGTTAGAGATTTATCAATTTAAGATTTACAACGAAATTCGTCAACTATAAAATTTTAAGTAACATTACAATAAAATCAAGTTAGTATTAAGCTAAATCGATTCATCGATTTCGTGAACGCCATTCTAGAGTTTCACAACAACCAAATGAGTAAGAAAAAGATCAATGAAGAGTAAAATGAATCATCCATAGATAAGAGACAAGTTAAAGAAAACAATATAAACAAGTGCACAAGTGAGAATTCTAGAATGTTTTAGTAGGATAAGTGATTAATTATTAATGAGATTAAGTAAAAATATGGATGATAATCAAAATAAATCAAGGGACAAGCTTGATATTCCATAGAACATTAATAAGATATATAAACAAGCCACTTAGAAGCCAAGTGGACAAGTGAAGAGTGCAAAGCTACCATAAAAATCAAAAACAAAAGTGATTCCCGTATAGAGTAGAAGAGGAGAGAAAATGATGGTCAAACAAATTAAAAATGAGACTTAAGTGCCATTTTTATGAAGGTTAATTATATATATTGAACATTTAGCAAGATTTCAACAAGAAAAGATGAAAATAGGTGAGAAATAAAGAAGAAAACAGTAGCTGCCAGAAAATAAACAATTCAAGGAAGGGCAGCAGTGAAGATAACAGAGAAATTGAGAGGAAATTGTGTGAATTAAAAAGAATTGGGGCATGATGTAATTATAAGAAATGCCATTAGTATATAAGTAACCCTTGTTGAAAATTTTTCCAACAAACACCACTCCTTCAGTCGTGAAAAAGAGAGCAGAACAGAAGCAAAACAAGAGCTGGCCGTGAAAACCACAAGCAGAGGTGCTGGACGGCAGCAAGGAAAAGTGGAAGGAGAAGAGCCCATCCAGCCCTTCTGAACCTCTAACCTCTCTCTCTAAACCCTCTTCTAAGTCCTCTCAATCCTCTAAGCCAAGTACCAAGTAAGATATCATATGATCTTCTCCTTATTGTGTTTAAAAGTGCAGTAGAGCTGCTGGAAATTTTCTATGCAGAATTTTTTTTGTTGTGTTGGTGTTCTACACTTCAATTAAGTGTGGAACCCTAACTAGATGATGATGAACTTTAAATAACATGTTGTTGGGTGTAAATGGTAGCTTAGGGTTTTATTTATGGCTGCCATATACTTGATTTAAGTGGAAACAAAATCAACTCTCACACACACACCAACTAGTTGATTAAAGTTTTGAGTGAATTGTTAGTGTTCAAATGAACAAGTAATGTTTATGTGTGTGTTGTGACTATATTAGACAGTAAATAAGCTCTGAAATTTAGAGGTTTTGAACCCAAGTTTGAGCATAAAAATGATTAGAAAAGCATAGGAAAGCATATGGGAATGATAGAAGCTCAATAGAATTAGATTTAACAACTTTGTCAATCCCGAACTGAAATTTGAGCTAGGGGAGACCTAACCATATTTTGCTTATTTAAGGGTGTTCTACACCTCAAATGATGCCTAGGAACCATAGAAAACCATAGGTTTTGGAACGGATCGAATCCGATAAAAATTGTGCAAGTTATGCACAAAATAGTGCCGTTAAGGCTTTGAGAAGTGAAAGAGAAGTGAAACGGCTATCCTAATGCAATTTTTATTGCATGGTTTGAGTTTGGTTCATCATTATTAGTTAAATGAAGCTTAGCTATGGAAGAAAAACTAGCGTCGCTAATCTGAAACGGAAAATATACAAAACACGCACTAAACGTGCTAGAAAATGCCCGAAAAAGGGGCGTTTTCCTTAGAATTGACCTAGCAAATGATAATATTTTCCAACAAAATTTTACATGTGACTAGAATGTGAGATAAGTGAGCCGTAGGAAAAAGAACGAAGGAAAACGGAGCCCCGAGCAGCGTGTCGGAATACCTTTTGTTAAGGGCTGTCCGTTTTGAGTAAAAATATGATTTTTCGTTTCGAGCCTCTAACAAGTAAACGGACCATGTGGGGCTGTCCCTGGAGGTCCAAAACTGAAACTTTTATGAGGAAATCAAAGTTAGAGAGTCTCGAGTGAGTTAGAAACAAGTTAGGAGGTCATATAGAGAAAAATGGTCTTAGTTGAGATTATTAACCTTAAGTTGAGAATTTAGATTTTTGTCACAAGTAATAGTGAGAAAATGTTGTGTAGGTGAAGAGCGAGCCACCGAGGGCACCGAGACTCGTGGAGGCACTTGACACGGCTACGAGGTAAGTGCTTTGTCACTTATAGTTTTTCCAAGTGATATTTTGATTCTTTTTCAATTATATTAAATAGAAACCACAATGATTTTTAAACCATTAAGGAGTAAGTTGAATATATGGATTCTTATGAAATCCATGAAGTGGTTTAAAGCAATACTAAGTATTTTAAAAAGAAAAGAGTTGAGATGAGAGTTTTTAGAAGTTTCAAAATGAGTTAGTTTTGTGCTTTTGGCACTAAATAAATATAGTTTTAAAACTCATGTATATTCCTTAAGATATAATGAGATTTAGCGCTACGTGACGACGCAGTAAATTCCGTCCGTAATCGCTCAGATTAGAGAAAAGTTAGCACTACGCAACGACGCAGAAAATTCCGTCCGTAGTTGCCCAGTTTCATAGAAAGTATAAGCTCTACGTTGCGATGCAAACATTTCCGCACGTAGTTGGCTATTTTTATAGTTTGGCACTAAGTGGCGATGCAGTAATTTCCGCTCGTAGTTGCCCAGAGTTTTAGCACTACAATTGCGATGCAGAAAATCCCGTATTGTAGTTGCTCAGTGATAAGCTTTAGCGCCCTACGTGCGATGCAGAAAATCCCGCATTGTAGTTGCTCAGTGATAAGCTTTAGCGCCCTACGTGCGATGCAGTAAATTCCGTAACGTAGTGGTTGAGATGACTTAGTAAGCTTCACGTTGGCATTAGTTTTAATCGCCTGTGATGGTTAGAATGTTTAGAGGATATGCATGGGGGTTTTGAAAGAAATCATAAAACAAATGATAAATTGTCATGTTAGTGTATGTGATATTATATCTTCGTTGCACTAACTTGTTTGTTTATTTTGTAGCTATTTATATTTCATTGTGTGCCATCGCGGACAACAGGACATCATCATTTTGTTGTGTATATATAGGTGGGCGATTTATGACATGTGATGATGTAAAACTTTATGTATGAGATGGATATGTAATTGAGAAACACATATTCAGATTTTGAAATTGTATATTTGTAAATATTCATGCATTTTATATATATGATGCATCTAGATATATTCTACATGAGTTCGTACTTATAAATTGAGAATTGGGTGTTGATGTTGCATGTTTGTGGAAAAATGATGATGAATATTGTATGTTTGGGAATAAAGAAGTTGGGAGGAATTGAGATTTTAGTCGAAGTGTAAATTTCTTGACAGGTAAATTTTGGTTTCTCAAAAATGCAGCCGTTATACTGCTGAAAATTTTATAAAATATTTGAAAAAAAAAATCGAGAAAAATTTTATTACTCCCAACTAGTTTAAAAGAAAACTGAATTTTGAGACTAAACGAGTAAACCGGTTGAAGAAAGTTAGGGTTCGCTTCTCGGATTTCTTCGATCTGACAAGTCGGTTTCGATAAGTCCGTTGAAGTGCCCGGCAGGATCCTCCAGATAAGAGCATAGATAAGGTCTGGAAAGGATCTTGTCAAAGAGAGTTATCGCTCTTCTTTTAATTTGCGTCTACTTTCATTATTGTGACTTTTCAATAAATGTGTGATTTCATAAAAGATGTGTGGTGAAGTGATTTTGAGTCGGACGGAGGGTTCGAAAGGGTAGTTGGGAAAATGGATATATTTTAGAACTGTTGAGTTCGAAATTGCAGGTTTTATAATTTTGGGTTTTCAAAAAAACAGAGAAAACTCTACCGAATTTTCAAAAAAAAAAAATTATAGTGCATATATGTAAAATAATAACGAATAAACTGATTAAAGTAGCATCATTCGACTCAGGTTCCCATCTGAATGAGAATCGGATGGAAGGTGTTACATGCTTGATAAATGGGCATGATTTTGTGGTTAATAGATATAGTTGAATTAAAAAAAGTAAAATGGAAGAGGAAAAGAAGAGGATTCACGGTCAAACAAGAAAAAAAGAAGGGAATGGGTCATAAAAGAAGGGTGTAAGTCGGTTAAAGAGGGAGAGGGAGGCCGTGAGAGAGCTAAAACATAATAGAGAAGAAAAAAAAAGAAAGGAAGTCGTGAGGTGGAAGGAAGAAGGAGGAGGAAAGAGAAGGAGATGGATTATGTTGGCAAAAATAGGGGGACAGACCAACTGCTGTTCTTCTTCAGTTTTCAAGCCATTTTGAGTGAGTTTCAAATCATCTAAGAGTGGTAGACAAGCCTAGGAAGAGAAGTGAGCAAAAGCAATTGAATTTTGGGTGGTAAGATTTTGGTTTTGCAAACTTTTATAGATGGTTTATATGTGTTTTATATGTAAGTGGTTTGATTTAAGTCCCAAGTGGCTTTGTATGATTTTATGAGAAGTTTAAGCATGAATTTAAGAGATCTAAGCCTTAAATTTATATTTGAACAAATTTAGGGTCTTGTAAAGAGTGATAGAGCCTGCTAGTTTGGATTGAAATTCCAATTCAAATTAAATTAATAACAGTGCAGTAAATTAGTGTTTTTACCATGAAAATTTCATGTGATTTAAGTGTGGTTTGATAAGAAAAACATCAAGGATCCTTGGGTCAAGACTTTAGTAAGGGAATAGTTAAGGTTTGTGTTATGATTTTTAATGGAAATTGATGAAATTTTAGTTTAAAACATTAGTGGTGAAATGGACAATTTTTTTAAGCTTGAGGGTGTAATTTTTGAGATTGGAATGAAGTAGATAAATTAGTGATGTTATATACTAGTAAGTGGTCAAAGTGGAAAAATGGATGTAATGGAAAAATTTTGTGAAAAATTTGATTGATTATTAGTTTAAGGCTTTAGTTGATAAATTTGTGAGTAGTTGATGCCTTTGGATGTAACTTTGAGCTTGAAATAAAATATTAGCTTGGTTGTGATCAAGATTAGAAATAGGTCAACTTCAAAAAGTTTAGGTAGTTGAATGAATTTTAACATTTGAATGATATTATATGATAATTTATGTTGAGTTAAAATGATATTCGAAATGAAAATGTAAATTGATAAATAACTGAATAATTATATTAGTATGTGGACAATTTGTGTTTTTGCATGTGATGAAGTGATTTTTAATGTTTGAATGAGTTGTTGGATGTTTTGGAATGAATTGGAATGGTTAGAATCAATTAAGTGGAGGAAAAAAAATTACAATAGAAAGTTGGATGTGAAGTTAGAGTTTGAGTTATGAATTGAATGAAATTAGATTGATTTTATTTTTTTAAAGCTTTGGTTAAATAATTAATGATTATTTGAAGCAATTGTGTGTGAATTATGAGCTTGGAATGAAGTAAATAAGTGGGTTGTGTGATATACTAGTATGTGACTAAACTTAGAAAAGTTGATGAAATGAAATTAATGTGGTGATTGGATGAATTTAGATGATAATTTAAGTGAATTAGAATGAATTTTTGAAAAGAAAATCAAAGGAATGAAATGATGAGTAATGATACTAGTGTAGGGACCAATTATGTTACCCTTGGATTGGTATTGATTTTTCTTATGTTTGAATGAGTTATGTGAGCTTTTGAAATGAATTTGAGTTGAAAAGTGGTGGTGATGTTGTTGGTGTACACATATTTTGAAAATTGACTTTTGTTAGTAGTTTAAAAGTGACAATTTTGTGTGACAACTTGAGGATTTTGTTAGTAGCTTAAAAGTGACAATTTTGTGTGACAACTTGAGGATTTTGTTATTTTTAAAGTTGTGATTTAATATTTATGATATGTATGTGTTATTTGGATGTGTGAAAGCCCCTTTTTGTAATTTTTGTATTTTTTAGTAGTAGTAATTAACTTATAGGGTAAGAATACTAAATTTCATAAATATTACCTATAAAGTTTAATCACTGTAATAAGTATGAAAATCATCGTATAAGTATTTATAACTCGTTTTTGATACCTATAAAGTTTAAATTAAAACTTTATTAGTAAAAGCACTATGTGTAGCCTTAAAGAATCTACCCACACTACGACTAACTACGCCGTTCAATGTGGTAAATCATGTGGCGATTTCAACTGACGCCAACCGTGACTCTGCTGAGATATTTTAACAACTACGCGTGGAATTTACTACATCGCAAAACATAGTGTGAAATAATCTATACTCTAAGCAACTACATGCGGAATTTTCTGTATTGCATAGTATAGTGCTCAATACTTTAGCTTTTGCCACTACGTGTGAAATTTTCTACATCGCATCGCAATGTAAAGTAAACTATGAATCTAGACGACTACGTACGAGATTTTCTGTATCGTAAACATAGCGCTAGAAAATCTGAAAATCTTAGCAACTACAGATGAAATTTTTTGCATCGCCATGTAGTGTTAAATAGTATATAAAACTTTGATGATACACATGGCATTTGAAAACTTTCTTAATGGGTGCATTAAGCACCAAACTTCTTTATCTTTTAAAACCTTTAACTAAACTTTAACATTTAAATCTTTTTGAAACGCTTTAATCTCGATTTTTATTTCTGAATCCGATATAAGGATCTTTTATATAAAAATAAAGACTTAGGTTTTAAAATTCATTTTACATATTCTTTTTTGACAATACATATTTATATTTTAACTAGAATTGAAATAGTGTAAGTGAGTGACACTTACCTAGATTCCAAATTTGTAGGAGGGTTTTAATAAGTCTCCTTTGCTCCGCTAGCTTGTGCGTCACCTGCACAACATGTTCTTATTTAAAATACGCTACAATGTGCTACACAAAATTACACACATTGCTTTTAACCTCAAAAACTCTCTACAATGCTCTTTTGACTACAACCTTCTCTTTTAGATTCTAACTTAATCGAGGCTTTCTAATTCTGGTTTCTTTGCGAAAGTTTAACTTATACACCCCTAGGAACATTCTCATGCAGTCCGTAAAATTTTCAGAGGCCCGGAATGAAAAGTCAAAATTTTCGGATCCCTTAAAATAGAATACTGTTCACAGCCCATTACGCGGGCTGTTTCGCTTCCGTTTTCGATTGGATCATCTCCCTATCTCTCACTTAGGTCCCCCGTAAAACGGTTTTGACAAAATTCTAACTATAGATGGGTGAAACCTATGAAATATCCCTATTTTTCAACACTTTTTCGTGTCAAAATTTGTTCTTTTCATATTCTAAACTCAATTCTTTCATATCTAACATTCTTTCACTCCAATATAATCAAACATATTTATTTCATGCATAAAAAGAGGCTTTAACATGAAATCCCTTAATGCCCTTCAACTAAGCTTACTAACATCCTATTGTCTCTACACTTAGCTTCCTCAATTCTATCCTTTCTATTGCATTTTCTAAGCTCTAATAAACATGAATTTCAAGCCCAAATGAATCAAGGCTCAATGAAGGCATATTCTTCTTCCTTGACCGTGACCACACACACAACATACATTGCACTTTTTATCTTTTTATTAAATTACTCTCTTTCACTTTTTCAAGCTTTTGATTGCCAATTCTCTTAGACAATTTATCAAACACTTAATCTACAAGAAATTTTGCTATAAATATACTTTAATCATTACTTAGGGTTTCATTTATATACATTTTAACTAGCATTTCATACATAATTTTTGTCAAATCTACTTTCTTTCTTGATAATTCAAGACTATAATTTTGATTTACCTCAAGATTCCATCAACAACACAACAAGAAAACAAATCAATCCATCATCACATTATACAACCAAACTACTATCATTCATTTCCTTTATGTTTCTTTCACTTCCTTATTTCAAAACAAGTTGATCTATCTCTAAACATGTCAAACATTTCACAATTTCATCAATTTATCTTCCAAATTCATAACTCATCAAAACTCATGAAAAACAAGTGAACTTACCACTTGAAATTGACTTTTAATAGTTGGATTTTGCTCCTAGGCTTGTGTACACCCTTAAGGGATTTGAAAACCACTCGAAAATCACCTCAAAACCTTCAAAATAAGCTTCTATCCTCTGATGTTCTTTGTTGCCCAAGCTTCACTGCAGTCTCCTCTTTTTTGCTTCAAATTTTCAGTAAGTGTTGAAACCAATACTCATATATGTAAACCCCTAGTCTCGACTTATAAATTCCTAGTGTTAGAAGTTAAATTAGGGAGATAATATAAATCCCTACATTTAATTTATTTTAAGTCATGGCCTCAGAAAGTTATTAAATTTAAGAATACGACGAACTTCGTCATTCATAAAAAGTTAAGTAGCGTGTCAATGAAAATCCAAGTTAGAAAATTGAAGAATTTAGTTAATGATAATCAAATTAAAATTTGATTAAAGAGAGAGTCAAGTGGTCAATAAGACAAGCTTGACGATCGAAAGTGAATTCTAACAAGACGAATAATTAAATTAAATGATGAAAGTTAAATTGAAAACAAATATGGATGGGCAAATATGAGAAACAAAGAAAAGAGAGGAGATTGAGATGAAATTAAAAAGAATTGGGGCATGATGCAATTAAGAGAAGTTGATTAGTATAGATACAACACTTGGGCTGAAATTATTTCAGCAAACACCAAAGAAGCTGTCAGTCGAGAGATAAAAAAAAAAAAAAAGAGACTCGGGAGAAGCTGCTGGAAGCCGTGAGATAAGCTGACAGCCCAGCCGTAAACCGTGAGAGAAGAGACCAGAAGTGAAGAGAAAGAGGAAGGCATGAGAAGAGGAAAGCAATCAGTAGCAAGAAGGAAGCCAGACAGCAGCTGCCGTGGAGAACCAACAGCGCCCAAAACAAATTTCAGCACGCAAGGATAAGGGCAGAACCGAAGAGAAGGAGAACTAGAGTGCACGACCAGGAGAAGGGAGGAAGAAGTCGTGTCAAGGAGCAGCAAACCAAAAGCAACCAGCAGCTAAACCAGAAGCAAAGCAGAACAGGGCTGGTCGTGGAAGAAGAACAGCACTGAGACAGAACACAGCGGCTGGACGCCCAGCAGAGAAAAATGGAAGAAAAGCAGCTCGTCTAGCCCTTCTGAGCCTCTAACCACACTCTCTAAACTCTCCTCTAAGTCCTCTCAACTCCCTAAATCAAGAGCCAAGTAAGAGAACCATCTCATCCTTTCTTTTTGCTTGCTGAAATTGACATGGAAATAGAGTTGTGACAGCTTGTTGTTGTTAAGTTGTATTGGATGATTGCTCTTGGAATTTTGATAGAACCTCATATGATTGAAATAGGCACTTAAATGATGAGTTTTGAGTGTAAATGATGCATTGAAATGGTGTATATGGGCTGTTATACCCATAAACAAAGTTGAAACAGAAAAATGGTTGTCATGCACTCCAAGTGAATGACACAAAGCTTGAGTGAAATTTTAGTGTCCAAATGACCAAGTTAGGTTTATGTATGTATTAAAGACTTGAAGGGCAGTAAATAGGTCTTGAAATTAATTGGTTTTGAACCCAAATTTGAGCATAAAAAGAGGTTAGAAAAGTTAGAGAATTGTTAGAGCTACAAAGGAGTAGTTTTGACAATTTTATGAATCCCGAGCTTAAATTTGAGCTCTAGAAAACCTGACTATATCTAACCTATATGGGGGTGTTCTACACCTCAAATGATGCCTAGGAATCATAGAAAATCATAGGTTTTGGAACGGATCAAATCCGATAAAAATTGTGCAAGTTACACACAAAATAGTACCGTTAGAGCTCTGAGAAGTAAAACAGCTATCCTCATGCAATTTTTATTGCATAAAATGAGTTTTTTTGATCATTATTAGTTAAATGAGGCTTAGCTATGGAAGAAAAACTAGCGTCGCTAATCTGAAACGGAAAGTATACAAAACGCGCACTAAAAGTGCCCGAAATTGGACGTTTTCCTTAGATTTGACCTAGCAAACGATAATATTTTTCAACGAAATTTGACGTGTGACTAGAACGTGAGATAAGTGAACCGTAGGAAAAAGAACGAAGAAAAACAGAGCCCCGAGCAGCATGATGTCACCTGTTCTGTTATGAGCTGTAAGTTGAGTTTAAAAATGTAATTTTTCGTTTCGAACCTCCAACAACTAAACGAACCGCTTGGGGTGATCCCTAGGGGTCTAAAACTAAAAATTTTACACAAAAATCGAGATTAGAGAGTCTCGGTTGAATTAGAAACAAGTTAGGAGATTATAGAGAAAAAGAGGTCATAGTTAAGATTCTTGAGTTAAAGTTGAGAATTGAGATTTTTGTCACTAGTAATGATGAGAAAATATTGTGTAGGTGACGAGCACATGAGCGACGTCCACGAGCCCCGTCGAGACGCTTAACGCGGAGTGACGCGGCCTCGAGGTAAGTGGTTTGCCACTTAAGATCTTTTCCAATTGCTATGTCAATTCTTGAGTGTTGAAATGAATGTTATAGTTATGTAATAAGTGAAATTGAAAATGATGTTTAATGTTAAGGTTTAAGTTTAAGCGTATAGATTTCTATGGAATCTATATGGCACTAGAGATTAATACTAAATTGTTTTAGTAAAAGTGAAAATGAGAGAGTTTAATAGTTCTAAAAATAAGAGAGTTTTGTGCTTATTGCACTTAGAGAAATTGATTATGAAAACCCATGTGTATGCCTTAAAAGTTATGAGATTAAGCGTTACGTGACGATGCAGAGAATTCCGTCCATAGTCGCTCAGATGATAGAATAGAATAGCGCTACGTTGTGATGCAGAAAATTCCGCACGTAGTTGGTTAGTTGAGAGTTAGCGCTACGAAGCGATGCAGTAAATTCCGCTCGTAGTTGCCTAGAGTTTTAGCACTACACTTGCGATACAGAAAATCCCGCATTGTAGTTGCTCAGTGATAAGATTTAGCGCCCTACGTACGATGCAGTAAATTTCGTAACGTAGTAGTTGAGATACATTAGTAAGCTTCACGTTGGCGTTAGTTATAATTGCCTATGATGGTTACAATGAGTCAAGGATATACATGGGGGTTTTGAAAGAAATCTTAAAATTTGAATAATTGGTGCATTGTTATATTAGCATATGTGATATTATATATCATTGATGCGCTAACATGTTTGTTTATTTTGTAGCTTAATGGTTTTCATTGTGTGCCACCGCGGACGACAGGACGATATCATTTTGTTGTGTATATATAGGTGGGCGATTCATGACATGTGATGATGTAAAACTTTATGTATGAGATGGACATGTAATTGTGGAACAAATATTAATATTTTGAAATTGTATATTTATAACTATTCATGCATTTTATATATATGATGCATCTAGATATATTTTACCTGAGTTCATACTTATTAATTGAGAATTGGGTGTTGATGTTGCATGTTTGGGAATAAAAAAGTTGGGAGGAGTTGAGATTTTAGTCGAAGTGTAAGTTTCTTGACAGGTAAATTTCGGTTTTATAAAAAATGCAGCCGTTATGCTGCCGAAAATTTTATAAAAATATTTGAAATAAAATCGAGAAAAATTTTATCACTCCCAACCAGTTAAAGAAAAATCAAAGCACTAAGTTTTTAACGAGTAAACCGGTGTAACAAAGTTAGGGTTCGCTTCTCGGATTTCTTCAATCCGTCGAGTCGAGTTCGATGAGTCCGTAGAAGTGCCCGACAGGATCCTCTAGACAAGAGCCTAGATAAGGTCTGGGAAGGGTCCTGTCAATATATATAGGCTTCACTTATGAATTTGCCCTCAAAGTTTTATACTTATTTACACGTCATGCCACTTCCTAAAATTTAACCAATTTGTGCTTCATTTTTTGCTTAACTTCCATGACATCCTTACTACTTTAATAAATTTCACAATTCCCACACTAGTTTATTCTAATCACACCTACACATACATAGAACCATAATTTAGAACGATGACTATTTTGCCCTTCTCTTAAATTTATTTTACTATTTGGTGCAAACAATTTTCACTAACACTATAATATTCTTTATAAAAAAAGTGTTGATGGAATTTAGTATTTTCACCCCATAATCTATCTTTTAGTACTGGGAAATTTAATATTACGAATGGAGGCTTACAAAAATAAGGGTTTTTAGCTAGGAACCTCCATCCAGCGGCCGTTTCTTTTTGAATTCGCTTCAGGGCTGATCTAAATGAGAGATAGGGAGATGATTGGAGCGAAAATGGAAGAAAGAAAAGCTAGGGATTGCTCCCTACACAAGGTTCGGCCAAAGGGGGTCAAAAAATGGGATTTTTCGTTTCGAGCTTCAAAAAATCATTTAGAGTGTGTGGGGGTGTTCCTAGGTGATAATAAATGAGGTTCATGAAAAGAAATCAAAATTTTAAAGCTTTGGGTAAGTTAGAACCTAGATGGGAAAGTTGTAGTTTAAAGGGTTTTCAATAGAGTTAATTATGTTGAAAACTTTAATTGTAGCTTTGAGTAGTTCATTTTAGTGTATTTTAAATGAGAATATGATGTATAGGTGAAGCACAAGAAAGTGAAGCGAGAGAGGCCCATTAGAGCTCCTTGGCAAGCTTGGATTCGAGGTGAGTGCCACTAACTCACATTATGATTAATTGTATTACAAAATGTAATTTTATTGATTATTATAAAGTTCGTGAATGATTTTAATATGAGCTTAAAGTAATTTCGAAAGTAAAGTAATTTTTATGAGAATTAAACTTAAAAGCTTTAGCCAAAAATTTTTACAATAAAAGCAAATTTGTGCTTATAGCACTTAGTAGAAAAGAGTTTTCAAAAGCCATGCGTATACTCTTAGAATAAGAGATTTTCTTGGGCTACAATATTTGATGCAAAAAATTTCGCAATGTAGTTGCCAAGATTATATATAGTATCCTGCGCTACGATTTGCGATGCAGAGAATTCCGCACATAGTCGCTAAGATTTATAGATAACCTCGCACTACGATTTGCGATGCAGAAAATTCCGCATGTAGTTGTCGAGGAGTCTCAGTAGCGTCACGATTGGTGTCAGTTAAAAATCACCACGTAACATAGCAGTTAGGGGTATGCATGGTGCTTTTAGAAAGAAACTATTTATGTGGTATTTCATGCATAACTAAACGAGTTTATAATTGTCTAAGTAGCAATCGTTAAATTGTTTAAATTGCTTTGAGGTTTTATTCTTTCCGTGTTGTATTGTATAAATCATTTTCAGGTACTTGCATGGGTGATTAAAGCAAACAAATTCTTCATCGATATAGGTGGGTGTATACCTGAATAATGCATACATCATTTTGCATCTTGAATTACCATGTGAAAACTTGTATTAGACTGTTTTGTAATGTAAATCGTTTGTAAATATTACTATGTTATGAACGTCTTGGTTATCGCTTATGGTTTTGAGAAAATGATGGAATGAATATTGAGATGCATGTTTGTGAAAAAAGTTGGGTTATGGTTGAAAAGATTTGGGAGTGTAATTTCTTTGTAGGAAAATTTGGTAACTTTATAATTGCAACCATTATACTGTCGGTTTTCTATTAAAATGTTTTCAAATTTTGAAAACAAAAATGGTCATTTTTATGGTTTTAGTTCGATTTCCAAATCAACAATTGAATCTAAATTATAAGCAACCTAACTAGTTTTCAAACAACGAGATTAAACGAGATCCGAAGCGAAGTTTAAAACGAGCAAGTTCAAGGTTCGTTCCGCGGATTTCTTTTAGCAGCCTAGGAGGGTTTAAAAGAGGTCTGTTGGGGTGTCAAGCAAAGCCTACCAAATACTAGCCTTGAGGCAATCTAGTTTGGGTCTTGTCAATGTGAATGAAAGGGATTTTATGATGAAAAAGTAAATGGAATAAAATTTTACAAAAATTTACACCCTAGGCCGAATATGAGTTAAAAATGGTTCTAGAGGTATTTTTGTCATTTCAAGCTTATTTATGTGTTCAATGAATGATATTCGAACGATGTGTATGATGATTTATAAAGTCGCAATGATTTTTTAAAATTTACCCCCCTTTGGTCGAATGGTGTGCATAGAGGAACCAAGGGGTATTTTTGTCATTTCATTCACATTAACGTGTTATTTACATAATGTTTTGATGATACGTGTGATGAATTACAGTTTTGAAGAGAAAAATTTGAAAACTACCTCTTGGGGCCAAATGAAAATATGAAAAGAAATGATGTTATTTAATTAAGCTTTGATAGTAAAACCAAGGACAGAATGGTCATTTGGTAATGGCTAAGAGGGAAGTTTCGAAAGATTTCGAAAAACGAAAATAAATGATGATGTTTGATGTTTACGCGAGTAAAAGTTTATGTGAATTGAAAAATTTCGTAATTATTGAAAAATATTAATAGCCCGAGTAAACTTGAACATTGGTAGGTGAGAATTGGTAGTTGACATGCCAATAGGGTAATTATTAGCAGTACTGCACCATTACGATTGCATACCGATGTTGATTTACAGACTTTAAGAGGCATCGAGTGTCCGGTCCAGAAATCGAAATGTTTGTGAAATTGAGATCCGACGGGCAGGCACTGAGTGTCCGATGCCGGGGGAAACATGAAACCCGTTACTAATCCATGATATTGTGCCAGAGTTTACGAAGGACGCCTAATATTATTAAAGAAATTGTGTTGACATACTTGAAAAATGAAAATATTCGTGTTTATGCGGGCGGTGAACAATAATTCAACCTCCTTGCAAATTTACCTATCAAAGTTCAAAAATTGTGAAATATTAATTTACAATTAGCATTTTGAGAAAAAGTTACAGGAACATTGTGTATTTGTGTTTGAAAGAGTGGTCTGGCACAAATGCCTGTATGTATTTGTCTGAAAGATATTAAATGAAATCGTGTTGTTATGTTTAAAAGAAAATTAATTTCTATGTATTTCTTTTTATGTATTTATTAGTAAATGGATTATCTGGTGAATATTTGATAAAAGTTTAAAATTTGTGGAACCTTGTTATATAAAAGGATATTTTGGATGCAATGGTAAAACTTGGTTTAGTAAGATTATATGAGAAAAGTGATATTTATGCAAATTATGTGTATTTTGACTAATAACTCGACCCCTTTTATGATTTATTTTGAAAATCCGAGAACTATGGAATCTTTCCTTATCATATTGTATTTATGGAAAAAGGGTGAATTTAAAATTTGTGAAAACCCCCTTAATAGAAATACTTAGCGTGTTAGATCTACAACGCGTAGGTTATAGAACTGGGCACTATAGATAAGGATTGACAATAAGACACCCGTTGCATTTTCTACGAGTCACATCCCTCCATATATGACAATTTTATTTTTAGTATTGTATAGTAGTGTTAATGTATATGGAAATGCATGTACATATATATGGTTTTATAAGATTTTATAAATGAGGATGTATATTAATTGTAGAAAAAGGTTTTTGGTTTGTAAAGTGATGCGGTAAAGAAAATTTTGATTATCTTTTTATTTGTGTTTAATTTTGATTAATATGATTGGGATTATGATAGGACCCGAACCAGACCTTCTCTAGGCTCTCGTTTGGAGGATCCTACCGGGCATTCCTACGGACTTCTTGAACCCGACTCGTCGGATTGAAGAAATCCGAGGAGCGAACCCTTATACTTTCTTATCCGGTTTACTCGTTTAAACTTAAGAATTTGGTTTTCTTTAAAATAGTTGGGAGTGATAAAATTTTTTGCAATTTCGTTTAAAAATTTTTTTTTGAAAAATTTCGGCAGCATAACGGCTGCATTTTTTACAAATCCAAAATTTTTACCTACAAATAATTACACTTCAACTATGCATTCATTTCCTCCCAACTTCATTTATCCACAAACATGCAATATCACCACACACTTCACAATCAATAAGCATAAACACATACTAGAATAGGTATATATACACCATGCATGAAAATTCATGAAAATTTACAAACATATTTACATTTATACAATCCCAAAATGTGAAATGTCATAGTCATCATACAATACAATTCCATATAAATGCTTTATACACGTCTATTCATAATTCGCCCACCTATGTGTATGTGAGATGAAAATGTCATAACCCCGTATGACGATCGTACCCAAAGGAATATATAACTACACCACCATTAAACAAGCTAGTGCAACAAAATAGTATAATATAATAAACACTAAGGAATTAAGTTGTAAACTTATTCACTCTTGAAATTTCAAAAATCTTAAGGTTTCTTCCCAAATTCCCATGTATACCCTCAAAATATTCTATCCATCACGGGCGATTTTTACTAACGCCAACATGAAGCTACTACGATATCTCAACCATTACGATACGGAATTTACTACATCACACGTAGGATGATAACTCTCATAACTAAGCAACTACAACGTAGAATTTTTTGCATCGCAATTGTAATGCTAAAACTCTAGGTGACTACGAGCGAAATATAATGCATCGCAACGTAGTGCCAAACTGTAAAATAACCAACTACGTGCGGAATTGTCTGCATCGCAACGTAGCGTTATATTTTCTAGGAAAACTAAGCAACTATGGACGGAATTTTCTGCGTCGTCGCGTAGTGCTAACTTCTCTATAATTTGAGTGACTACGGACGAAATTTTCTGCATCGTCACGTAGCGCTAAATTTTATATAATCTCAAGGTATATACATGGGTTTTTAAAACTACATTCATTAAGTGCAAAAGCACAAAACTACATACTTTATAAACTTTGAAAATTCTCTTAATTCAACTTTTTAAAGAAAATAACTTATATTGATTTATATCACTTTATGGATTCCATAAGAACCTATATACTCAAAACTTGAACTTTGATATTGGAAATCATTTTCGTTCTCACTTAACACTTATATGAAATGTTTAACACAAATAAATAGAACTAAACACAAGTGATAGTACACTTACCTCAAAGCCGCGCAAAATCTGCGTCAAACGTCTCGATGAGTTTCTCGGACCTCGCGTGCTCGCTCGTCACCTAAATCTTGGTTACGTTTTGCTAGATTAACTTGAGAGCACTCTAGAATGATGAGTTAGTGCTTGAAATTTGAATGAGATAGCTGTCTCCTTCTTTCCTTGTTCTGCTGTGACTGTCTCCTTTGGTTTGTCACGTTTTCTGTTTTGCTTCTACACAGCAGGTGCTATTCTGCTTCTTTGTTTCACGGTTGCTCTTCCTTTTCTTTCATAAATTTTCACTCTAAGTATGGTATATAAATAACTAACAAATTCAAGAATGCCTTCCATGTCCTCATTTCATCATTTCACGCCACTCTTTCTTCCATTTTAATTTTCTCACGGCAGCATGCTTCTTCACTTGTCAATTTTGCCTCTAATTGTTTCGTTTATTTATCTCATTAAAAATTCATAGAATGCCAAGCTTGTCCCTTGACTTGTTTTGACTATCATCAATATTTTTAACTTAATCTAATTAGTGATTAGTTATTTATTTTAATTCATAATTATAAAATTCTCATTTGTGCACTTAATCACATTATCTTTTATAATTTATTATTTAATTGTAGACAAGCTATTTTATCATTCATTGATTTTATTGTACTATAAGTGTCCAACACTTTAATATCGTTTATAGAGTTATTAGTATTTTTCGTAATTTAATTTACACATTTCCCTAATCTAACTTCTAACACTAGAACACTAGGAAATAAAGTATCAAGAATAGGGTTTACAATTTCTTCCCCCCTTATAAAAATTTCATCCTCAAAATTTTAAACTGCGTACCTGACTCAAACAATCGAGGATATTGGGCACGCATCTGCTCTTCAGGTTCCCATGTAGCCTTTTCTGATCCGTGATTTCGCCATAACATCTTCACTAGCGGAATCACCTTGTTACATAGCACTTGATCTCTACGATCTAAAATCTCCACTGGCTGCTTCTCGTAGGTCAAGTTTTCCTTCAATTTGACTAGTTGTTCTCTCAGAATATGCGAAGGGTCAGCGATATACTTGCGTAGCATGGAGACGTGAAATACGTCATGAATGTTGGCTAGCTCTGGTGGTAACTTCAATCGGTAGGCTACTTCACCCACCTTTGCCACAATCTCATATGACCTTATATATCGTGGACTTAACTTTCCACGTTTTCTGAACCTCACAACGCCCTTCCAGGGTGAGATTTGTAGGAATACTCTATCACCCACTTCGAACTCTAAATCTCTTCTTCGATTGTCCGCATAGCTCTTCTGTCTGTCTCTAGCTATCTTCAACTGCTCTCTTATCACCTTTACCTTCTCGGTTGTATCTTGGACAATCTCTGCCAATTAATCTTCTCTCACCCACTTCGTCCCAATAAACTGGGGTCCTACACTTTCTGCCATATAACGCCTCGTATGGTGTCATACCAATACTGGACTGATAGTTGTTGTTGTAGGCAAATTCCATTAAAGGTAGATAGTTATCCCAACTTCCTTTAAACTCCATCACATAGGCTCTTAACATATCTTCAAGAGTCTGGATGGTTCTTTCTAATTGGCCATCTGTCTATGGGTGAAAGGCGGTACTGAAATTCAATCTAGTGCCCATAGCTTCTTGCAGCTTCGGCCAAAACCTCGAAGTGAACCGAGGATCTCTATCTGATACAATGGACACCGGTGCGCCATGCAATCTCACAATCTCATCTACATATAACTATGCTAATCTTTCTAGGGAATAAGTGTTTCTGACAGCTAGAAAATGAGCAGACTTCGTCAATCTGTCGACTATCACCCAAATGGTATCATGTCCACTCTGAGTCCGTGACAGTCCTACCACGAAGTCCATCGTAATCTTCTCCCATTTCCATTCAGGAATGGATAGAGGCTGTAATAAACCTGTGGATTTCTGGTGCTCAACTTTAATCTGTTGGCAGGTTAAACACTTGGATACGAACTCTACTATCTCCCTCTTCATGCCTCTCCACTACTAATGGTCTCTCAAAGTCCGATACATCTTAATACTCCTTGGATGCATGTCGTAAGCTGAGAAGTGGGCTTTTTCCATGATTTCTTTCTTCAGCTCTGCTACATTTGGCACACATAATCTCTGTTCCAAGACTAGTGTTCCGTCACCTCGCAAGGTGAAACTGCTTTGTTGCCTAGCCTCTATTTTGCTTCTCAATTTCATCAAATACAAATCATGAGCTTGCAATTCTCTGACTCGGTCCACCAACACTGGACGAACATGGAAAGCTGCTAGTAGAGCACTTGACTTTGCCGTCTCTAAACTGACCCCCATAGATCTCAACTCTATTAACATCGGCAGATACTCGATTTTTAACTGAGCTAATGAACTAGTGGGCTTCCTACTTAGTGCATCTGCCACCACGTTTGCTTTGCCCGGGTGGTACTCAATAGTGCAGTCATAGTCTTTGATGAGCTTTATCCACCTTTCCTGTCTCGTGTTCAACTCTTTTTGTGAGAACAGATACTGCAGGCTTTTGTGATCTGTAAAGATCCTGCAGGGTACTCCATAGAGGTAGTGTCGTCATATCCGTAAAGCAAACACCACTGCTGCTAACTCTAAGTCATGCGTTGGATAATTAACTTCATGCTTCTTCAACTGTCTCGATGCATAAGCTATCACTTTATCATGCTGCATCAACACACAACTAAACCTTGTCTAGAGGCATCATAGTACACCGTAAACCCATCTTTTCTCGATGGTAGTGTTAGTACTAGGGCTGAGGTCAGTCTCTTCTTCAGCTCATTGAAACTGTTCTGGCATGCTTCTGACCAAACAAACTTCTCTCATTTTCTTATTAACTTGGTCAACGGAGTAGTAATTTTTGAGAACCCTTCTACGAACTTTCGATAATACCTAGTTAATCCCAAGAAACTTCTAACTTTGATCACGTTCGTGGGTGGCTTCTAATCTACAATAGCTTCTATCTTTTGAGGATCTACTGAAATACCCTCTGTGGATACCACATGTCCCAAGAACGCCACTCGATCAAGCCAAAACTGGCATTTACTGAATTTCGCATAGAGCTGATGCTCTCTCAGAGTCTGCAATGCAATCCTTAAATGCTTCGTATGCTCCTCTCTACTACCTGAATACACCGAAATATCATCGATGAAGACTATCACAAACTTGTCCAGGTAGGGTCTGAAAACTCTGTTCATTAGGTCCATAAAGGCTGATGGGGCATTCGTCAACCCAAACGGCATCACCAGAAACTCATAATGCCCATAGTGAGTCCTGAAAGCCGTTTTAGGAACATCTTCCCTACGTACTCTCAGCTGATGATACCCTGACCTTAGATCTATCTTCGAGAAGACCTTAGCTCCTTGTAGCTGGTCGAACAAATCATCGATTCTTGGCAACGAATACTTATTTCAGATGGTTACTTTGTTGAGTTGCCTATAATCGATGCATAACCTAAGACTTCCATCTTTCTTCTTAACAAACAACACCGGAGCTCTCCACGGTAATGTACTCGTTTTAACGAAGTCTTTGCTTAACAATTCTTCCATCTGCACCTTTAACTCCTTTAGCTCTGCTAGTGCCATCCGATATGGTGCTATCGAAATGGGCTCTGTACTAGGTGCTAACTCAATTTCAAACTCAATCTCCCTATCTGGTGGCAACCTTGGTAGGTCATCGGGAAATATATCAAGAAACTCATTAACTACGGAAACTTCTACCAATTGCAACTCACTGCTGCCAGCTTCTATTGCATACATTAAGTACCCCTGGCATGCTTTACGCAGCATCTTATTTGCTTGGATCACGCTTACTAAACTTGTAGAGAGTATTTTCCTCTCTTCACAAAAGATCACATCTGTTTCCCTAGGTTTGTTGAGCTGAACTTCTTTCCTGTGGCAGTCAACGGTAGCGCGATGCTTGGATAGCCAATCCATGCCTAGAATAACGTCAAAATCATGAATATCGAGTACTATCAGATCAGCCTCGAACTCATGACCTGCTATAATCACTTTACTTCCCATGTAAACTCTATCCGCAATAAGCGAATCACCTATGGGAAGTGACACTACCACATAACAATCTGATGGACTCATCTCTACTCTCACTCTACCTAGAAACTCCCCAGAAACAAAGGAATGAGTCGTCCCTGGGTCAATCAAAACACGTGCATCTGAGTCAAATAAAGTAACAATACCTGTCACCACTTCTGGCGCTGCCTCAGCCTCCCGTTGAGTCACCATATAAACTCTGGCTGCTTGGCTACGGGGTCTACTAGGCTGTCCTCTGGGTGGTATGTCTCTACCGGATCCGCCATTGGGCTGCCCTGCACCAGCAGCTCCTCCGATTTGGGGGCCTCCTCTCTCGGGTCCACGACTCCCACTAATCTGCCCCTGCACAACTAATCTGGCCTCAGATGGACTCGAAGCTACAATACTAGGACAATCTTTCATAAAGTGGCCCTCATGTCCACATCTATAGCATCCCGTACGGCTCTTAAAGCACTCTCCCGCATGAGCTCTTCCACATTTACTGTAGTGGGGCATCGCTCTCCAACTCTGCCTACTCCTAAATCCACCCGGTGACTGGACTAAACCCTGACTCTGACTAGGCTGTGCCCTTTGACTCTATCTATGGCTCTCAGACCATGCGGGCCTCTGATCACTTTTGCCCACTTTACTCGATCCCTCTTGCTGGCTACCGCCCCAACTACGCTTCTGACTGAATTATTGCTTTGGCTTGGGGACGGTTCGTGCGCTCTGCTCAACTCTGGTGGCTGCCTCCACCAACTGTCCATACCGAGAATGTGTTGAAGATGTTACAATAGTCCTGACTGCGGGGTTAAGGCCTGCCATAAACCTATTAATCTTCTGCTCATTTTATGCAAAGAAAGGGACTAGGCGGATCAACTCTGAAAATTTCTTTTCATATTCTGGCACTGAGGAGTTCCCCTGCTCCAATCTGAAAAATTCTTCTATCTTAGCATCTTTGTAGCTTTTTGGGAAGAACTTGTCTGTAAACTCTTTCTTGAAGTCTTCCCAAGATACTCCGGCTGGATGCACTCTCTGATGCGCCTTCCACCAATCTTTAGCTCGATCTTTCAGCAGGAAGGCTGAGAAAGTAACCATCTGGTCCTCTGTACACCCTATCACCTGAAATATCTCTTCGTTTGTCTCCAGCCAAGATAATGACGCTCGGGCTCTCCTTTCCCGTCATATGGCTTCGCGCCTAACTTACGGGCGCGCTCAATCGATACTCTGGTCTCCCGCGACTGCTGAAATGCCGCTACTAACATCTGAGCCATTTGCTCTAGGTTGCCTGGTGTAGGTTCTAATCGGGCTGACTGTGATGGCTTGGGATAGGATAAGCTCGTTGGCACATTGACGGACTCGTCAACATGCTCGTCCTGTGGTGGGGGTGCCTCTGCGGCTGCCCGCCTCATCCTCGGACGATCTCTACGCTGCATATCTCTATAATTTTCAAATAATCATAAAACTCAAGTTAGAACATTTATAAAGCATGAATCATTTCTATACTCATGCAACGTTCAACTTCAATTTCTATATCTTATCTCATCTCAAGTATAAACTGCATAAGCTAGCTCACGTGCCATGGATATGAAAAATTTGGTACATATTGAGGTTCAAATTCATATAATGCTCAACTCAAATCATGTAGCTTATGCTTTAACTTATGCAATCAATGAAAGCATAACTCATATAATCTTAAAAAGATGAATGCATATAATAGCTTCATGCCTCATGCATAACTCAAGCATCACTAACTCACACTTTATGCGAAAATAGCTCAAACTTTCTCTTAAAACTTTATCTCAACTTAACGAGAACCGAGCTTTGATACCAACTTGATAGGACCCGAACCAGACCTTCTCTAGGCACTCGTCTGGAGGATCCTGCAGGGTACTCCTATGGACTTCCTGAACCCGACTCGTCGGATTGAAGAAATCCGAGGAGCGAACCCCTATACTTTCTTATCTGGTTTACTTGTTTAAACTTAAGAATTTGATTTTCTTTAAAATAGTTGGGAGTGATAAAATTTTTCGCAATTTCGTTTAAAATGATTTTTTTGAAAAATTTCGGCAGCATAACGACTGCATTTTTGACAAATCAAAAATTTTTACTTGCAAATAATTTCACTTCCACTATGCATTCATTTCCTCCCAACTTCATTTATCCACAAATATGCAATATCACCACACACTTCACAATCAATAAGCATAAACACATACTAGAATAGGTATATATACACCATACATGAAAATTCATGAAAATTTACAAACATATTTACATTTATAAAATCCCAAAATGTGAAATGTCATAGTCATCATACAATACAATTCCATATACATGCTTTATACACGCCTATTCATAATTCGCCCACCTATGTGTATGTGAGATGAAAATGTCGTTACCTCGTCCGATGATTGTACCCAAAGGAATATACAACTACACCACCGTTCAACAGGTTAGTCCAACAAAATAGTATAATATAATAAACACTAAGGAATTAAGTAGTAAACTTATTCACTCTTGAAATTTCAAAAATCTTAAGGTTTATTCCAAAATTCCCATGTATACCCTCAAAGTATTCTATCCATCACAGACGATTTTAACTAACGCCAACGTGAAGCTACTGTGATATCTCAACCACTACGATACGGAATTTACTGCAATGCTTGTAGGATGATAACTCTCATAACTAAGCAACTACAACGTGGAATTTTCTGCATCACAATTGTAATACTAAATCTCTGGGCGACTACGAGCGGAATATACTGCATCGCCACGTAGTGCCAAACTGTAAAATAACCAACTACGTGCGGAATTGTCTGCATCGCAACGTAGCGTTATACTTTATAAGAAAACTAAGCAACTATGAACGGAATTTTCTGTATCGTCGCGTAGTGCTAACTTCTTTATAATCTGAGCGACTACGGACGAAATTTTCTGCATCGTCACATAGTGCTAAATCTCATATAATCTTAAGGTATATACATGGGTTTTTAAAACTATATTCATTAAGTGCAAAAGCACAAAACTACATACTTTATAAACTATGAAAATTCTCTTAATTCAACTTTTTAAAGAAAATAACTTATATTGATTTATATCACTTTATGGATTCCATAAGAACCCATATACTCAAAACTTAAACTTTGATATTGAAAAATCATTTTCGTTCTCACTTAACACTTATATGAAATGTTTGACAGAAAGAAATAGAATTAAACATAAGTGATAGTACACTTACCTTAAAGTCGCACAAAATCCGTGTCAAACGTCTCAACAAGTCTCTCGGACCTCGCGCGCTCACTCGTCACCTAAATCTTGGTTAGGTTTTGCTAGATTAACTTAAGAGCACTCTAGGATGATGAGTTAGTGTTTGAAATTTGAATGAGATAGCTATCTCCTTCTTTCCTTATTCTGCTATGACTGTCCCCTTTGGTTTGTCACGTTTTCTGTTTTGCTTCTACACAACAGGTGCTGTTCTGCTTCTTTGTTTCACGGCTGCTCTTCCTTTTCTCTCATAAATTTTCACTCTAAGTATGGTATATATATAACTAAAAATTCAAGAATGCCTTCCATGTCCTCATTTCATCATTTCATGCCACTCTCTCTTCCATTTTAATTTTCTCATGGCAGCATGCTTCTTCACTCGTCAATTTTGCTTCTAATTGTTTTGTTTATTTATCTCATTAAAAATTCATAGAATGCCAAGCTTATCCCTTGACCTGTTTTGACTATCATCAACATTTTTAACTTAATCTAATTAGTGATTAGCTATGTATTTTAATTCATAATTTTAAAATTCTCATTTGTGCACTCAATCACATTATCTTTTATAATTTATTACTTAATTGTAGACGAACTATTTTACCCTTCATTGATTTTATCGTACTATAAGTTTCCAACACTTTAATATCGTTTATAGAGTTATTAGTATTATTTCGTAACTTAATTTACACCTTTCCCTATTCTAACTTCTAATGCTAGAACACTAGGAAATAAAGTATCAAGAATAGGGGTTTACAATTTCTATTATAGATTAAATATTGTGTTTATAATTGTTTGTGTAGCGAAGTGATTTTGAAGTCAGACGAAGAGTTCAAAATGGAAGTTAAGAAAATGAATGTATTTTAGAAGTGTTTCTTTAAAATTTGCAGGTTTTTAAAATTTTGGGTTTTTCAAAAAAACAAAGGAAACTCTGTTGGATTTTTGAAAAAAAAAAATTAGTGTATATATGTAAAATAATAACGAATAAATCGATTAAGATAGTATCCTTCGACTCGGGTTTCCATCCGAATAGGAATTAGGTGGAGGGTGTTATATAAAATCTGGTCTCTACCTGTAAAGTCCTTAGTTTTAGTTTTAGACTTTTTAGTGTTAGAAACTAGATTATGAAGTTAAAATGATAAATCTAGTCAACGTTAATCTAACTCGGGAAATTGAGAGTTAACGATCGTTATAGACTTATACAATAACTATTTTAATAAGAAAAAATTAAAGATGGGTAAAATAGTTTTTTTAACAAATAAGAGATAATTTATAAAAGACAATATAATCAAGTCTAAAAATGAGAATTATAGGATTTATTAATTATAGTTAGTAGTCAATTACTAATGAGATTAAACTAAACTATTAGTGATGGTCAAAATAAGTCAAAAGGGACATGCTTGTCATTTAAAGGAAAGTTACATATATATATATATATAGAGAGAGAGAGAGAGAGAACACTTAGCAAAAAATGGATGAAAGAAAGAAGAAGGAGCCGTGAAGAATAGAGAGAGGGAGAGTGAAGTGGACGGCAATTTGTGTAGAAGAAGAGAGAGTTCTCCAATCAACCATCCAAGCCTCAAATCACTACTTTAGAGTGTTCCCAAGCTAAACCCACCCTTCTAAGCAAGAAATAAGGTAAGATGTCATCTCTTCTCTCTACTTTTATGTTAGTTGGAGTGGTATGGGTTTTATGAAAGTTATGTGGTTGTAGTGTCTTATGATGGATGTTTTACACTTAAAACTAGTGTAGAACCCTAAGTGGGTGTAATGGAAGCTTGAATGATATGTTATTGTGTGTGAATGGTAGGTTAGGGTTTATGGATAATAAACTTTAAAGTATGGTTTAAAGCACTCAAATGTTAAACAAGTTGTAAACAAGTTATTTGATGAAAGGATTGAATGAAATTGACATGTAGAATTGACAAGATCTACTCTTTGATGTGTATGTGTGTGTGTCATGGCCATAAAGGACAGTAAGATACCTCTGAGTTTTGATTGATTTGAACTCAAATCTAAACATAATTGAGGTTAGAAAAGCATATAGAAGTGATAGGATTGTCAAAGGAGTAGCTTTGAGCAAATTGGAGAATCCCGAGCCCAACAAAGGGACAGTGATGACCTGCACTAATTTGACTTATTTGAGGTTTTTCTAGACCTCAAATCATGCCTAGGAATAATATCAAACCATAGGTTTTGGAAGGGAATGATTTCGATAAAAATTGCACAAGTTATGATCAAAATAGTGCGTTTAGAGAGTCGTAAAATGATATGTCCATGTAAATGCATTCTTCAATGCTTGGAATGAATATATTTGATCATAATTAGGTAAAAGAACCTTAGGTATGAAAGAAATAACATCATCGCTTGTTTGATGCGAAAACGCGCATCAAAAAGTGTAGAAAAATAGGCGTTTTTCCTAGGTTTCACCCCTTAATACTTAGAGTTTTTCGAAACCATTTTACGGGGGACCTAAGTGAGAGATAAGAAGATGGTCCAAAAGAAAATGGAAGCAAAACAACCTGTAGAATGGGTTGTGCACACTGTTCTGTTATAAGGGGTCCAAAATTTTGACTTTTCGTTTCGGACCTTTGAAAATTTTACGGACTGCGTGGGGATGTTCTTAGGGATGTAAAACTGAAACTTTTGTGAAGAAATCAGAATTAGAGAGTCTCAGTTGAGTTAGAAACAAGTTGGGAAGGTTATAGTGTAAAGGATAGTTACTAGAAAAAGTTTTGTTGGAAATGCTATTTTTAAAGTTTTGAATTATGAAATTGTCACAATTGATGATAAGAAATTGATGTGTAGGTGACGAGTGAGCGAGCAAGTGAGGCACGAGAGACTCGTCGAGATGCTTGACTCGAACTTGCGCGAAATTGAGGTAAGTGTTCTACCACTTGCATCTATTTCAATTTCTATGTTAAATTTTGTATATAATTGTTAAATGAGAGCAAAAACGATTTTCAAATTTCAAAGTTCAAGTTTTGAGTATGTGAGTTTTTTATGGAATCCATAAAGTGATTGAAACTAATATAAAGTTGGTTTTGAAATAATTGAATCAAGAAAGTCTTTAGAGTTCAAAAATAAGTAGTTTTGTGCTTTTGCACTTAGTGAATTTAGTTTCAAAAACTTATGTATATACCTTAAGATCATATGAGATTTAGCACTACGTGACGACGCAGAAAATTCCGTCCGTAGTCGTTCAGCCCATAGAGTAATTAGCATTACGTGACGACACAGAAAATTTCATCCATAGTTGCTCAGTCTTCCTAGAATATATAGCACTACGTTGCGACGCAAACAATTCCGCACATAGTTGTTTAGTTTCAGAGTTTGGCACTACGTAGCGATGTAGTACATTCCGCTCATAGTTGCCCAGAGTTACAGTACTACAATTGCGATGCAGAAAATTTCGCATTGTAGTTGCTCAGATACAAGATTTTTCACCTTACATTGCGACAATAAATTTCGTATTGTAGTGGTCGAGATACATTAGTAGCTTCACGTTGGCGTTAGTTAGAGTCGCCCGTGATGGTTAGAGTATTTTAAAGGTATACATGGGGATTTTGAAAGAAAACTTTAAGATTTTGAAATTCTTAAGGATGAATAAGTTTATAACTTATTACATTAGTGCATATTATATTACATTGTTTTGTTGCACTAACTTGTTTAATTGTTGTGTAGTTATATATTCTATTGGGTGCTGTCGTAGGATGGTGGACGACACAATTTTTATTTCATATATATATAGGTGGGCGAGTCACGAAATATGCTTGTATAAATCTTGTACATGAATTGAACATATCATTTATGGAAAGGCACTTGTATGGCACCATGTCCATGGCATTTTGCATTTTTAGACTTGTATATTTGTAAATGCTATTGTAAATGGTTATGAATTTTTATGGATGATATATATATATATACATTCTATTATAAATTCATGCATATTGATTGAGAAAAGTGTGGTGAAAATGCATGTTTGTGGATAAACGAAGTTGGGAGGAAATGAATACATAGTCGAAGTGTGTTTTATTGCAGGTAAAAATTTTGGAAACCTTAAAAATGCAGCTGTTATGCTACCGAAATTTTTATAAAATTGTTTCAAACGGAATTGTGAACTAATTTTATCCACCCAACTTATTTTAAAAAGTAAAGAATACAATTGAATTAAGTTAAGAAAATCGGGTAAGATTAAGGGGTTCGCTCTGCAAATCTCTCCATTCCTACAAGTCGGATCAAGAGAAGTCCGTTGGAGTGCCCGACGAGACCTTCCAGATCAGAGATTAGAGAGAGTCTGGGTTGGGTCCTGTCACTACCCATTCTCAATCTCCCTTCTCAACTTTACCAACTTGAGATCTTGTTTCTGTTGTTCCCTTATCTAATTTACTAAAATAAGGCAAACATGAAAAGTAGCTAATAATGCTCCTAAGTTTGTCATTTCTAACCTCACTCCTAAAGATCTCATTTCCACCAGAAGCGGAAGGTACACAGTTTTCAACTGCGCTAATGAACCGGTAAGTCTCCTGTTCAAGGTATCGATCACTGCATTAGCCTTTCCCAAATGGTATTCTATCATAAAGTTATAGTCTTTTATCAGTTCTAACCACCTCTTCTGCCTCAATTTTAATTCTTTCTAAGTGAACAAATATTGCAGACTCTTATGATCTATAAAGATCCAATAAGGGACACCATACAGGTAATACCTCCAAATCCTTAGTGCAAATATCATTGCTGCAAGCTCTAGATCATAGGTAGGGTAGTTTTGCTCATGCTTATTTAACTATTTGGAAGCATATGCTATGACTCTATCATTCTGCATCAAAACACAACTCAAACCCTGTCTTGAGGCATCATTATATACAGTAAAACCATTCGTCCCCTTTGGCAATGTAATCACAGGAGTTGATGTCAGTCTTCTCTTTAACTCATCAAAACTTTGTTGACAGACATTTGACCATTCAAACTTTTCTTCTTTTCTCATTAGTCTGGTTAGTGGAGCTGCTATTCTAGAAAGCCCCTTAACGAACTTTCTATAGTAGCTACCAACCCGAGAAAACTCCAGCCTTCGGTCACATTTATGGGTGGTCACCGGTTTGTAATGGCTTCTATCTTCTGGGGATCCACACTGAGTCCTTCAATTGAAATAACATGATCCAAGAAAGCAACTCTGTCTAACCAAAACTAATACTTACTGAACTTAGCATATAACCGGTGCTCTCGTAGGGTCTGTAACACTATCTTGAGATGTTCTGCATGCTCACATGATTGCCTAAATACACTAATATGTCATCAATGAATACAATCACGAACTTATCCAAGTAGGATTGAAAGACCCTATTCATCAAGTCCATAAATGCGGCGGGAGCATTCGTTAACCCAAAGGGCATAACTAAAAACGTAATGCCCATACTGAGTCCTAAAAGTAGTCTTCAGAACATCTTCGTCATGGACTCTCAGTTGATAATAACCCGATCTCAGGTCAATATTTGAATATACTCTGGATCCCTATAACTGGTCAAATAAATCATCAATTCTTGGGAGCGGATATTGATTCTATATTGTCACCCTGTTTAGCTACTTATAGTCAATACAACCTTAAGCTCCCATCCTTCTTCTTAACAAAAAAGACTGGAGCCTCCCATGGAGAAGTGTTAGGTCTCACAAAACCCTTATTTAGCAACTCTTCCATCCTTACTTTAATTATTTCAATTTGGTCGAAGCCATTCTGTAAGAAGTGATTGAGATCGGCTGAGTTCCTAAAGTCAAATTTATCTCAAACTCTATCACCCTATCTCGGGGTAGACCTTGGAAATCCTTTAGAAATATATCTAGGAATTCTCGAACCACTGGGATATCTTTTAATAAACTCTCATCATCTTTCTGCTCAATTATATAAGCTAGATATCTATGATACCTTTTATGGAGCATTTTACTTGCTGTCATGGTGGTCATAATACTGGTGGCAAGTACTTTCCGTATTCTACGGAACACTACCTCTGGTTCCCCTGATCTAACTAATCTGACCTCCTTCTTATAACAATCAATGGTGGCTTGATGTTTGGACAACCAATCCATCCCTAAGATAACATAAAAATTCTGAATATTCAATACAATTAGATTCGTCAGGAACTTTTTGCCTTCTATCACTATTTTACCACAATATCACTTTTTCAGCTAAAAGTGAGTCTCTGATAGGGATGGAAACTATTACGCTACAATCTAGCAATTGTAATTCCGCATTTGCCTTAGCCAAAAAATATACGGACAGAAATTATACTAGTAACCACCTTTAAAGCAGCGTCCGCTTCTTACTGGGTAATGGGGAATACTCGAGCTTGTGTGCGGGGTTTACCTCACTGACCCCGTAGTAGGTACTCCTTTGCTTCCTAAACCTTTAGCTAGAACTGTGGCATTCCGCCCTCTAGTTTGGGAGCCTCTATCTCTTTGTCTTTAGCTAACACTGGCTTGTGTGGGTGCTAAGGGTCCGGCCTCTGATCTCGTGGTGGTGGCTAATTGTGGACATTCTCTCGAATAGTGGCCTTCTTGCCCACAACAATAACAAGTAGTGCTACTCATTTGACATTCGCCCATATGTTAGCTTCCACATTTACTACACTCTGGTACTAAACTCCTCGTATCATGGAAGTTTCCAGGCACTATAGGTGATCTAATTGACCCCTGACTGGATGATGCTCCTTGGCTCATCCTCTTGCCACCAACCCATCTAGACTTGGTCTTCTTTTTGGCAATCTTGCTGGGTCCCTCCTGGGGCAAGCTGGAGCCCCTATGCTTGCTTTTCGGTCTCCCACTCTAAGCAATGGCTATCACATTCCTCTCTACTTTCATCGTAGCTTATACCAATTCCCCATAGTGCGTTTAAGAGGCCAATGATAGATGAATTCTAAGGTGGAGATTTAGGCCTACAATGAATCTCTTACACTTTTGTTCCTCATCCTCAGCAATAAAGGGGACAATCCAGGCCAGCTTAGAAAATTTCTTCTCATATTCTATCATGGATGTCGCACCCTGCTCCAATTTAAACAACTCTTCTGCTCGAGCATCCTTGTAACTCTTCAAGTGGAATCTGTTTGTAAATTCTTCTGAAACTGTGCCCACGACACCCTATCTGGATGTCGCCTTTCCAAAACCTTCTACCAATCTTTTGTTAGGTCTTACAGGAGAAAGGTGGAAAATAAGACTTTTTGTTCATCAACAAGTTCAATCGAACACCTTGGTGCTTCTAGGGTCTCACATGGTTACCGTATAGCTGCCATCAATATTTAGGCTACTTGTTCTACATTAAAACTTTCACCAACTGGTTCTATAGGTCTCGACGGTCCTAGATAGGGTTGATTCATAAAGGCATTCACCGACCCTATTATGTGTTCGACCTCCCAGTTTAATGGTACAACTGGTGCTAGAGCCTTCAGACTGGCTCTTTTGGGACACTCGTGGCTTCGTCGGTGCATAATGTTGTGATTTCAACAAAAATAAAATTATGAAACACATGAAATTTTTGAAATCATATGCATGAAAAACAATGAAATTTTTCCGGGTTGCTCTGTCACAAAACAACATAAAAACATTTTATGAAATCATAACATGAAAATAGACAACTCTATTTCTAAACCTGCTCTAATACCACCCTGATGGGCCCGTCTTATATGACTGTTTTGTACACTCGACAGCCCGTCGGCACCCCTACGGTGGCCTTCCAGACGAAATATGCTTCAATTGAAAGGTTCCCATGAAGTTAAGCCGTTATTTCTACTGAAAATCTTTGATAACGTTTTTTTAGGGAAATTTCTTTTCTAATAAAAAGGGATGGAAACTTTTTTTTTTTTTTTAGTGTACATTTGCAAAATATAGTTATTAAAAATTTTGATAGCACAACGACTATTTTTCTAAAAATTACCCTGCAAAAATATATAAAAAACCTATATGCTTCTATAACAACAAAATTCTCACTTTCTGGGCCTCAGGGCCTCCTTTCCTTTTGCCACAATCAATCACAAATATGTTGTCAGTTTAAAATACAACTTGAAAATCATTTAATTTACACAAAATTTTTCCGCAGAATTATTTATATAACTGAACTATAAAATGTCACTCAAAATATTCATGTCATGCACAAATACGTTTGCACGTTTTCCAAAAACTACATCCAATTGCATACAAAAGTTATTATATAGATTTTCAAAAGCTTTCATGATAAGAATGCATAAACTGTTGAGTCAGAGTCCCTACTACTAAAGCACCTGTACCTGCACTTGCCCTTGAGGAAGTTTTATTTATAAAACATAAAAATAAAGGGTGAGCTAAACAAGCTCAGTGAATGTCATAAATTTCTATTCAAACTTTACTTTTAAAATTACACCTCCCTAAAATTTTAAAATATTTCATAAATGTTTTAATGCTGCATAACTAAAATAAGTTTTTTGAAAACCACATATGAACTAAACGCATGAATAAACATTTATTATAAATATAAATCATGCATCGTAAAACTAAAATTTAGTAACATATTGAAAAGCCGATTTTCTTATCTCAAAGAACTATTTTAAGACGCTTTTCAAATCCGAAATATATAAAATAGAATTTTGTATGATTTTATTTCTCTGCTGTAAATTTTAAACAGTGGTGGCAATAAAGCTTTCGAAAGACCTATGAGTGAAATAAATGAACCATTAACAGTTCATACCACATGGTACCCTAGGTATATGCGGCGGAGTAAAATTTATCATTGCTCAGGCCTTCGCGGAATTTACCGTCGCTTAGGCCATCTATCTGATAACTAAGTAGTGGAATCCTGCATCGCTCACGTAGAAGCTAGCTAATAATATATATACTTTGTACGTACAGAGGGCGACACACTAGACCGAACTAAGCGACACAATCCCTCCCACTGTTAGTAACAGACGCCCCTGACATTGCCATGCACACTTAGGGTACTCAACCGGTAATATGTGAGATACCTATAAGGCGTACCATAGGCTTAAAAATTTGTTTCTAGACATGCTGCATTTTTATCATATAATCCATATTTCATGCAAAAATTCCCAAAATCCATACAAGAGGTTTTCATATTGAATTCATTTAATTTGAAAATCAATTTTTAATCTTTCAAAACATAAATTTACACTTAACACATAATTTCATTATGAATAGAATTTAATCATATCAAGTATTTTGAAAGGACACTCACCTTTTTTCCTAACTTACTATAATGCACAATTTAGGATTCCTTGGTCTCCACTCTACCTACACATTTTCATATTCTATTTTTAGGCAACGTCACAACCAAACTTATTTGCATATACTTTCTATTCGGAATTCTTAATATCTAAGCATGTAAAATACCTCAAATGAAGTCTAAATTCACATCAATGCATTAAACACATCTTTGAGTTATCTTGACTCATATTAGTCGAACCTTCCCCAAACATTTACACTATCAATTTCATTCAATTTTCTCATCATAACTATGCTCAAACACATGTAAAATGGTGTCAAATCAAATAAAATTCATAAAACTCACACTCAAGCAATAAAAAAAAGTTTGGCCATGAGGTGTGTCCTATGACATCCAATGGATTTCTTTTCAATTTCATATTAAATTCATCATCCATATGACCTACAAAATCATCCAAAACATTTGTCTATCACTTTAAAGTTACATATGACCAAAACATAGCAAGTGATTATACCATAATTTTACATCTCATATATCAACATCATAACTTGACATTTTAGGACATTTATATGCATGAAAACTACTTAAATAAATTAAACTCAAATTGGACCATTTAATCTCCTCTTGGCTATTAACCATATCCAAACACAACACCAATATCTCTTCAAGTTTTACAGTTAAATTTACATTAAAATCACATCAAATCTCATGACAAGGCAACTAATGTCCTAAATAACATCAACTTAAATTTAAATCAAAAAGTCATCTTCACTAGTAAGCTTACCAATTGCTCTTGAACCACTAGCTTTGTTTTCTCACAAATTTGATGTCGACGTCTAGAATTGGTCGACTTGGAGATTCCTATACCCAGACTACATGTAAGCCCCTTTTTCATAATTTTGCATTTCTTAGTAGTAGTAATTGACTTATAGGGTGAGCATACTAAATTTCATAAAAATTACCCTTATAAACGATATTAAAATTGTTAGTGAAGATTTTAGAAATTGGTTAAACCAAATAGCAAGATAAATGGTCTTGAGGGCATTATGGTCATTTCTACAATTAAGAGGCCTATATATATGAGTGTTGGCTTCAGCACTTAGTAAAAATTGAAGCAAAATAGATAATGAGAGGGAGAGAGTGGGACAATAAAGGAAAGGAAGAGGGAGAAGTGAAAGCCCAAGCCACCCTAAGCAAATTTGAAGCTCCAAATCAAGATTTTGAGTAGGATCAAGCTAGAAGATCAAGAGTTGAGCAAGTTTAAGGTGACTTTTCATCATTTTCGCTTAAAAATAGTGATAATTGAGCTGTATGAGATTTTAATGGTTGGGTAGTTGTTTGTTGTGAATTTGATGGGGGGTTTTGGTAGGAATCAAGATTAGAACCCTACTAAATAGAAAGGGAGCCTTAGTATAAGAAAACCCACTCAAGAAATGGAAGTTAGGGTTTATGTAGTAGAAACCCTAGAATTTGGTTTAAGCTTGGGTTAAGTGAATTGAGTGTAGACAAGGTGTTTGATGAAATGTCTAAAAGAATGACAATATAAAAATCTTGAAAGTTGAAAGAAGCAATGTGTTGTGTATGAGTGTGTAGTTCATGACCACCAATAGGGATATGTGATTCCATTGAGTTTTGATGAAATTAAGCTTGTTTTTATGCATGTGAGAAGCTAGAGTATCACATAGAAGTGTTAGAATTGAAAAAGGAAATGAAATGAGACAATGTGTTGTTTTAGCTAGATGAAGGGCATTGATGGTCACCACGTAATGCCATTTCCTCTTTAGATTTTTATGTCATGTATGATCCTAATTGAGTATATGTGAGTATAAGAATCCTAATGGAAAGAGAATTGAGTTGAGAATGTAAAAAGGGTAGATTTTGACATGAAAAAGTAGTGAAATATAGGGGTTTTTGGCTAGGAACCTCCACCTGGCGACCGCTTCTTTTCGAATTCATTTCGAGGCTGGTCTAAATGAGAGATACGGAGATGATTGGAGTGAAAACAGTAGGAAGAAAAGCTAGGGATTGCTCCCTAGTATAGGTTCGGCCAAAAAGGGTCAAAAATAGTGATTTTTGATTTCGAGCTTCAAAAAATTATTCCGAGTGTGTGGGGGTGTTCCTAGGTGATAACAAATGAAGTTCATGGAAAGAAATCAGAATTTTAAAGCTTTGGTTAAGTTAGAACCTAGATGGGAAAGTTATAGTCAAAAGAGTTTTTAATAGAGTTAATTATGTTAAAAACTTTAATTGTAGCTTTGAGTAGTTTATTTTAGTGTATTTTAAATGAGAATATCATGTGTAGATAAAGCACAAGCAAGTGGAGCGAGAGAGGCCCATTAGAGCTCCTTGGCACGCTTGAATTCGAGGTGAGTGCCACTAACTCACATTATGAATATTGTGTTTCAAATGTAATTTTATTGTTGTTAAAAGGTTTATAAATGATTTTAATATGTGTTCAAAGAAATTTCAAAAGTACAATAACTTTATGAGAAGTTAAGCTTAAAAGCTCTAGTCAAAAAGTTTCAAAAGAAAAGCTATTTTGTACTTATAGCACTTAGTAGAAAAGAGTTTTCAAAGGTCATACGTATACCCTCAAAATCAGAGATTTTCTTGGACTACAATATGCGATGCAGAAAATTCCGCAATGTGGTTGCCAAGATTAGATATAGTATCTTGCACTACAGTTTGCTATGCAGAAGATTTCGCACGTAGTTGCTAAGATTTATAGATAACCTCGCACTACGACTTGTGACGCAAAAAATTCCGCATGTAGTTGTCGAGGAGTCTTAGTAACATCATGGTTGGTGTTAGTTGAAAATCGCCATGTGACATAGTAGTTAAGGGTACGTATGGTGCTTTTAGAAAGAAATGAGTTATGTGGTTCTCATGCATAACTAAATAAGTTTGTAATTTTTTAATTAACAATCGTTAAACCTCTTTAATTGTTTGAGACTTCATTCTATGACCTCACGTAGTTGCTAAGATTTATAGATAATCTCGCACTACGACTTGCGACGCAAAAAATTCCGTACGTAGTTGTCGAGGAGTCTTAGTAACATCATGGTTGGTGTTAGTTGAAAATCGCCATGTGACATAGTAGTTAAGGGTACGTATGGTGCTTTTAGAAAGAAATGAGTTATGTGGTTCTCATGCATAACTAAATAAGTTTGTAATTTTTTAATTAACAATCGTTAAACCTCTTTAATTGTTTGAGACTTCATTCTTTCCATATTGTATTGTATAAACTATTTTCAGGTACTCGCACGGGCAACTGAAACAAACAAATTCCTTCATCAATATAGGTGGGCATACACTCGAAGAATGCATCATAGAGTTTGCCTTGTATTTTGTTATTGCACATATCATTTTGCAACTTGAAACACATGTGGAAACTTGGATTAGTATGTTTAGTAATGTAAAATTTTTGTAAATATTTCTGTGATATGAGCGTTTTAGTTATTACTTATGGCTTTGTGAGGATGATAAAATGATTATTGAGATATATGTTAGCGAAAGAAGTTGGGTTGTGATTGAAAAGATTTGAGAGTGTAATTTCTTTGCAAGGAATTTTGGTAACTTTATAATTGCAGCTATTATGCTGCCAGATTTTCATTAAAATGCTTTTAGATTTAGAAAATAAAAATGATCACTTTCATGGTTTCAGTTCGATTTCAAAATCAATAAGTTGAATCTAAATTATAATCAACCCAACCAGTTTTCAAACAATGAGATTAAATGAGATTCGAAGCAAAGTTTAAACGGGCAAGTTCAGGGTTCGCTCCGTGGATTTCTTTTAGCCGCTTAGGAGGGTTTAAAAGAGGTTCGTTGGGGTGCTAGGCAAGGCCTACCAGATACTAGCCTAGAGAGAATCTGGTTTGGGTCGCGTCACTACAGCTCTGATAATTAATGAGAATAAATGATGATAAAGGTTGATGAAAACAATTAAGAAGCAATTAAGAATGAAGAAAGAAGTGGAAGAACAATGCAAAGATAAGGATTTTACGTGGTTCGATAAGTGTGTCTACGTCTATGGGTCACTCTGAATATATTTTGGTAGAGTGATGGTAATACTAGCTTCAACCTGTTTTTTACAGAGGATTTCACCTCTATTTATAGAGTAGAGGATTACAATTTAGTGATATACACGTCAAAAAAGCTATCATTACTTTAACTACTCTGACTTGACCATACTGCATTAATTGCTACTGCACTAATTATTCTTATATGGCCATGCCTGCATTAAATGCTTCATGTATGGCCATTCCTACATTTAATTGGCCATTACAACATTAATTACTTCTCGGGATCCGAAATTACATAGATCTCGCTGGAACCAGATTGGGAAACGTTAATCCGAGAGATCAACTACTAAGAGTTTACCTAACACGAGCTCGGGTGAGCTGACATAGTGATCCTCGCGAACTGAGGATGCACTGAGGTAGACCTGATATAAACGTAAGTTGAAGAAAGTAGCGAGCTCGCCATTGCGACCTGAGCATTAGGCCTCTTGGGCCCTTCACCATTGGGTCCAACCTTTGGGCCTTCAGAGGCCCATTTATCCATGTCGTGGGAACGACCACAACACTAGCCCTTCAGCTCTCAGTGTGATCTATAGGTTGAGAGATGACCATGCTGATTCAGATAACCACCAGCGAGCTGAGAAGATGTCGTTTCAACTTCTAACCCGTTACTTTGACACGTGGCGACTTGTCTGGTAATGGTACTATTAACAGGTCTCATGTCATGTACATTTAATACGCACATTTTTCAACTGACAATGCTTGATGACAAGAGGCCGTAGTCCACGCTACACCGTCAGATCTATGACGGTTACACTGCTACCAGATTGAACGGTTGGGGATGCAGATTCGCACCTATATAAGACTGGCACCCTTTCACTTTCTTTTCTTATTTTCGCCATTTTTGAAATCAGACTCTGCCAAAATTTCTTCTTCCCCCGCTTTCTTCTCCTTTTTCATCTCATTCTTGTGCTAGTTAGATTCATCATCTTTAGAGACTAGACCTCTTCATCTGCAGATGATCATATATAGTGAGTCTTCTAAACTAGTTTTGAGATTTTCCGGCTTGTTTCCGCTTCTACATGTACATTGTGCTTTTTGATTTTGGATTTTGCTTGCACACTTTGCATTCTTGACTTTAAATGCTTTTTGTGTTACTTGTGACTTTTTGTTGTTTGCTGTTGTGATTCTGATGCTTATGTTGTGACGGCTTGCCTTCGAATTGTTTGATAGAAGTTCTGTAGAGGTAGAGCCATAGCTCCAGGTATTGAACTTTTCGGCCTGATGGGCCATAGCGATCTCATGGGCTCGCATTCTGGACCCCCACTACTTTTACCAATAAAGCACGCGACTTAACGTATAGGAAGATAGATTTAGGAGTTCCTTACTTTAGCTCGCTAGGCTCAGTATGCTTTTAACGTTCTGATACCACTCCTTTTTTTTCTGTAGATGTCGAGTCGCTTGCGTCGTGATCATTGAATTGGTTACGCTGATGAAGCTTCCAGCTCTGAGGTTCAAATAGAACAACGGGGTTAGAACCGCTCAGGGAGTGACCTCTCGAAGCGGTGAGGTCGCAGAATAGTTCGTGGGGTGTGCCCATCCCCCGACGGCTTAGCCCCTAAGGAAAGGGTAGCTCGTGAGGTCTTCTACCGTTATGCTTCGGATATAAGTTTTCAAGCATTGAGAGCCATAGTTTAGGAGTACAATCTCCCCTCGAGATGTCGTGCCATGGTCCCATCCCTTCATGACTATGTGGCCTATCCTCCTATCGGGTTTATTACCGTCAGTCGTGAGTATCTGGCGTTCGGGCTTAGGTTCCCTATTCCTAGTTATTTGATAGCCGTTTTGAACGACCTGGGCCTTACTGCGTTCCAGCTGACCCCTAACTCATACGCCCAAATTACTTCCTTAGCCGCCGCCTTTATCAGGCACAAACTAAACCCTCCTAACCCTCAAATTTTTCGCAACTTATATAACTTCAAGGGCACACACGGTTGTCAGGCGAAGAAGCAAGACAAGTTGTATTACCTCTCAACTCGTAATTCTCCTTATAAGGAGTATCTGCCCAAGGGTAGTGGCAAGTCTAATATGGGAGATTACAAATCCTATCGGTTTTATATTACCTGCACCTTCCTTTATAACCTGAAGAATTTTTCATTTGTCCTTTCCCCAGGTAGATGTGATTTCAGCTCGTGAATTTTTTTTTCTTTTTTTTAACGAGCTTGTTTTGTTTTGCAAACATCACGAGCAGCAAAGTTAGACTTACTGACGAGGAGACTACGACCTTAAAGAAATTCGCTGAGGTCAATGATGATCTAGACGATCAGCTGCCTTCAAATTATTTCTTGCAAGCTTACGATCTTGCCCCACAGCCCATTAACAAGCACTTGAGTGTTAATCGCAACCTCGGAATTCGAGGAAAGAAGGAGGTCACGTGAGTTTTCGAGGCCTTTGAAGAAAGAACTCCCAGTCCCACCAGAGGGATTCCTACAACAATGGTCAGACTAGCTCTGTCGGCACTACCACCATTTCTTTCGGCTAAGCCCATAGAGCTAGACGTCATGATTGTGGACCCCACTTCAGTAGCCCTCTGTTCCACAGATCCAGCTCAAGCTTTAGCAGATCCTGTCCAATAGGCAGCTCTTGGTCCTACCGATGCAATTGCTTCTCAAGCCGAGACCACGGCAGCCTCCAAAATGCAAGCCCTCAAGCCTAAGGCTGCGTAGGGGAAGAAAGCAACGAGTAAACCTTTTCCTAAGCAGACTAAGACTCCAGCTAGGGGAAGCTCGTCTAAGCCACAGTCCGTGGCGAAAGATAAGGGCAAAGTAGTAGCCCAACCTGTAAACCCCTAGTTTCTATCTATAACCTCTTAGTATTAAAAGATGGATTAGAGAGGTAAAATAAATCTCTACATTAGATTAATTGAATTTCATGGCGTTAGAGATTTATCAACTTAAGATTGACGACGAAATTCGTCAATTATAAAAGCTAAGTAGCATTACAATAGAATCAAGTTAGTGTTAAGCTAAATCGATTCATCGATTTCGTGAACGTCATTCTAGAGTTTCACAACAATCAAATTAGCAGGAAAAAGATTAATGAAGAGTAAAATAATTCATCCATAGATAAGAGACAAGTTAAAGAAAATAAAATTTTGAGTGCACGATTAAGAAAATTTTTTCATTAGTTGTTCGTAAGTAATGGACAACTATTAAGCGATTTAAATAAGAGATTGATCATAATCAAAATAAATCAAGGGACAAGCTTGATACTCCATAGAATATTAATAAGATATATAAACAAGACACTTAGAAGCCAAGTGGACAAGTGAAGAGTGCAAAGCTACCATAAAAATAAAAAACAAAAGTAAATCCTGTATAGATTGGAGGATGAGACAAAACGATGGTCAAACGAATTAAAAATGAGACTTAAGTGCCATTTTTATGAAGGTTAATTATATATATTGAACATTTAGCAAGATTTCAACAAGAAAAGATGAAAATAGGTGAGAAATAAGGAAGAAAACAGCAGCTGCCAGAAAATAAACAAAATTGGGCAGCAGTGAAAAGAAAAGAGAATTTGAGAGGAAGTTGTGTGAAATTAAAAAGAGATGGGGCAAGCATGCAAATTAATGAAGTAGGAGTAGTATATAAGCAACACTTGGGTGAAAAATTTTCAGCAAACAAGACCCATTTTCGTGCCTTCACTCAGCTGGAGAAGTGGATCACCAGAAGAAGACAGCAAACGTGCACACTGCAGGGCAGAAAAGGCAGCAAGGAAAAGTGGAAGAAGACAGCCCCTTTCCAGCCCATCCAAGCCTCAAATCTTCTCTTTAAACCCTCTCCCAAGTCCCTCTCAACTCTTTAAGTCAAGAACCAAGTAAGAAATTAGCTTACTCTTCCTTTTCTTTACTAAAAATTCCAGCAGTGTGCTGAATTTGTTTTTGCAGAATTTTGTGGTATGTTGTTGGAGGTTTTGCACTAGAAATGGTGTCAAAACCTAAGTGATTGTTATATAACCTTAGGGGAGATGTTTTTGGGTGTAAATGGTAGCTTAGGGTTTTATTTATGGGCTGTTATAGGCTTGAGAATCATAGAAACGAAAATTGTTTTTCACACACACCAACTAGTTGATGAAAGTTTTGAGTGAATTGTTAGTGTTCAAATGAACAAGTAATGTTTATGTGTGTGTTATGACCATATTAGACAGTAAATAAGCTCTGAAATTTAGAGGTTTTGAACCCAAGTTTGAGCATAAAAAAATGATTGGAAAAGCATATGAAAGCATATATGAATAATAGAAACTCAATAGAATTAGTTTTAACAATTTTGTCAATCCTGAGCTGAATTTTTAGCTAGAGGAGACCTGACCATATTTGGCTTATTTGGGGATGTTCTACACCTCAAATGATGCCTAGGAACCATAGAAAACCATAGGTTTTGGAACGGATCGAATCCGATAAAAATTGTGCAAGTTATGCACAAAATAGTGTCGTTAGAGCTCTGAGAAGTGAAACGGCTAAGTTAATGCAATTTTTATGGCATAAAATGAGTTTAGTTAGTCATTATTAGTTAAATGAAGCTTAGTTGTGGAAGAAAAACTAGCGTCGCTAACCCGAAACCAAGAGTTTGCAAAACGTGCACTAAAACGCGCCCAAAAGTGTCCAAAACGGGCGTTTTCTTTAAATTTGACTTAGCAAATGATAATATTTCTCAACGAAATTTGATGTGTGACTAGAATGTGATATAAGTGAACCATAGGAAAAAGAACGAAGGAAAACGGAGCCCTAAGCAGCAGGTTATTGTCTGTTCTGTCAAGGGCTGTCCATTTTAAATAAAATTGTGATTTTTCGTTTTAAGCCTCCGACAAGTAAATGGACCGTGTGGGGATATCCCTAGGGGTCCAAAACTAAAAATTTTCCACAAAAATAGGATTTGAGAGTTTTGGTTGAATTAGAAACGAGTTAGGAGCTATATAGAGAAAAATGGTATTAGTTGAGATTATTAACCTTAAGTTGAGAATTTAGATTTTGTCACAAGTAATAGTGAGAAAATGTTGTGTAGGTGAAGAGCGAGCCACCGAGGGCCCCGAGACTCGTGGAGGCGTTTGACACGGCTACGAGGTAAGTGCTTTGTCACTTATAGTTTTTCCAAGTGATATTTTGATTCTTTTTCAATTATGTTAAATAGAAACAACAATGATTTTTAAATCATTAAGGAGTAAGTTGAATATATGGATTCTTATGAAATCCATGAAGTGGTTTAAAACAATACTAAGTATTTTAAAAAGAAAAGAGTTGAGATGAGAGTTTTTAGAAGTTTCAAAATGAGTTGGTTTTGTGCTTTTGGCACTAAATAAATATAGTTTTAAAACCCATGTATATTCCTTAAGATATAATGAGATTTAGCGCTACGTGATGACGCAGTAAATTTCGTCCGTAGTCGCTCAGATTAGAGAAAAGTTAGCACTACACGACGACGCAGAAAATTCTGTCCGTAGTCGCCCAGTTTCATAGAAAGTATAAGCGCTACGTTGCGATGCAGACAATTCCGCACGTAGTTGGCTATTTTTATAGTTTGGCACTATGTGGCGATGCAGAAAATTTCGCTCATAGTTGTCCAAAGTTTTAGCACTACAATTGCGATGTAGAAAATTCCGCATTGTAGTTGCTCAGTGATAAGCTTTAGCGCCCTGCGTGCGATGCAGTAAATTTCGTAATGTAGTGGTTGAGATAACTTAGTAAGCTTCACGTTGGCGTTAGTTCTAATCGCCTGTGATGGTTAGAATGTTTAAAAGGATATACATGGGGGTTTTGAAAGAAATCATAAAACAAATGGTAAATTGTCATGTTAGTGTATGTGATATTATATCTTCGTTGCACTAACTTGTTTGTTTATTTTGTAGCTATTTATATTTCATTGTGTGCCACCGCGGACGACAGGACGACATTATTTTGTTGTGTATATAGGTGGGCGATGCATGACATGTGATGATGTAAAACTTTATGTATGAGATGGATATGTAATTGAGAAACAAAGGTTCATATTTTGAAATTGTATATTTGTAAATATTCATGCATTTTATATATATGATGCATCTAGATATATTTTTACATGAGTTCGTATTTATAAATTGAGAATTGGGTGTTGATGTTGCATGTTTGTGGAATAATGATGATGATTATTGCATGTTTGGGAATAAAGAAGTTGGGAGGAATTGAGGTTTTAGTCGAAGTGTAAATTTCTTGACAGGTAAATTTTGATTTATCAAAAATGCAGCCGTTATGCTGCCGAAAATTTTATAAAAATATTTGAAACAAAAGTCGCGAAAAATTTTATCACTCCCAACTAGTTTAAAAGAAAACTGAATTTTGAGTTTAAACGAGTAAACCGGTTACAGAAAGTTAGGGTTCGCTTCTCAGATTTCTTCGATCCGACAAGTCGGTTTCGATAAGTCCGTTGAAGTGTCCGGCAGGATCCTCCAGACAAGAGCATAGATAAGGTCTGGGAAGGGTCTTGTCACAACCCCCACCTTTCAAACACCGAGAAGTCAGTAAAGAGACGTGGATAGTTATTGGAAGGGATTAAGGTACGTGAGCTTTGAGGCAGACTAAAGAGCTAGCTAAGAAGCGATCTAAAGAGCAATCTGAAGAACGAGCTAGAGAAAGGGCTGAGGAGTTCTTAGGGCCAGAATATTTTAGCGACCTCTTTGATTGTATGACGCAGTTTATGAGGAGCTACACTATAAAGCTTCATAGGAAGGATTTGGAAGGTCAAAGGCTAGTAAGCTACGGAGCCCGCCATGCAGTATTAGTAAACTTCAATTTGATCCACCCTTTTTAATGTTTTCGGTTCGAACTCTAACCCCAATTTTTTTTTCTTTTTTTTTAGGCCCCCATGACTATGATGAAGTTGCTGAGAGAGATTGAGGTCCATGAGGATGTGAGGGCGATTTTTAAGGCCATTGAGGAAGAGTTCGGGGTTGAGAGGAAGAAGTTGGAGGATGAAGTGAGCTTCTTTTAGAGGGAGTCTAAGAACATGAAGTTGTTTGCTGAAAGCCTGGAAGACAAGCTGAAGACTGTTGAGGAATCTCTATCTCGCGAGGTGGCTCTCCGGAAGAGCACGAATTTGAGTTTCAACAAGGTCGAAGGAGAGCTGAAGAAAGTCAAGGGCGAGCTGGACTCTTCCCAGAAGCAAGTTGAGGCCACAGAGAAGAAGTTGAGGTCGTACAAAAAGAGGCTGATGAGACTTTGAGGAAAATTAGAGGCGAGCTAAATTCTGCTATCAAGCGAGCTAAGGCCAACGAGAAGAAAGTTTACTTAACTTAGCAAGAGACGGCCGCGATTAAATAGGAGCTTATGCGAGCTGAGGAGCGCACTCAAGCTCTGGTCGCTCAAGAACGTGATGATGCTACCTTGCAGACCAGTAACGTGCTCTTGTGTATGCTCTTGGGGCAGCACTCAAATATGGATTTCTCATTTTTTGGGTCAGAGACAGTTGCGGAAGTCCAAAAGTACACAGTTTGTGCTACCAAAGCTTAGGGTGCTTAACAAAGTGTCACCCCCCCCCCCCCCCCCAGCTCCTAAGAATGTCGTCCCTCAGGACATAGCTCGTCCAGCCATTCAAATAGCAGCTCCTCAAGCTCCTCTATCGAGTGTAGCTTCAGAAAGGCTTTCAACTCCTTAGGGTCCTCCAGCTTCCCAAGGCCCCCAAGATCCTCCAATCTCCCCAAGTCTTCCAGCTTTTTAGGTTCCATAAGAGGCCTCGCAAGATCAGCCCCCCACAGAGGCACCTACAGAGACTTAGAGAAAAATTTTTAATTTTTGCTTGTTGTAATTTGGAACTTTCCCTCCTTCTACGAGGCTTTATTTTTTATTTTTATGTATTTTGATAGCCACCTCATAGGTCGAGGTCATTTTATGAAATTCTACCTTGCAATTTGCTTTATTTTTTGCTAAGTATAAGATGTGCATGATTGAGATTGCAAAACAATGTCATTGACTTAAGATAACAAATAATGAGCTATTGTCAAGAGTTGTTAACCAATAATATGAGTATATTGCAATCGTTCATGATAACAAATCAGGTCGTAGATATTAGTCTGAGATTAACTCAGTTGTGTCTTTTAAGGAAATAAATAAGTACTTACAATTCGTGGGACGCCCGCTTAAACGCACATTTTAGAGCTTATTAGCAATAGGACTTTACGAGCTGTTAAAATATTTTCTCGAACTTTGATGCTTATAGGTGACTGAAGCGCCTTCCAGAGCATTAGATATAGGCTCATAGGTAGCACCTTCGTGAGCGCATAGATAAGCAGCTCATAGGTAGCACCTTCGTGAGTGGATAGATAGTAGCTCATAGGTAGCACCTTTCGTGTGCGCATGGATAGCAGCTCACAAGTAGCACATTTCGTGAGTGCATAGATAGCAGCTTATAGTAGCATCTTTCGTGAGCGCATAGATAGCAACTCATAGGTAGCACCTTCGTGAGCGTGTATATAGTAGCCCACAGGTAGCACCTTCGTGAGAGCGTAGATAGTAGCTCACAGATAGCACCTTTCATGAGTGCATAGATAGCGGTTATAGGTAGCACCTTTCGTGAATGCATAGTTAATAGCTCACAGGTAGCACCTTTCATGAGTGCATAGATAGTAGCTCTTTCCATAGGTAGTACCTTTTAGAATGCATAAGATAAACAGCTCTTAGGTAGTACCTTCGAGAGCGCATAGATAGCAGCCCTTTCCACAGGTAATACCTTCAAAGCGCGTAGATAGCAACTCCTTCCACAGGCCTCACATTCCAGAGTGCATAAGATAAGTGTCTCTTAGGCGGTACATTCTAGGGCGCATAGATAGCAGTCGCTTCCACATGTAGTATCTTCAGAGCATATAGATAAGTAAGTCATCGATCATAAAAGCACCTCATAGATCTTCGAAGACAATAGTTCGTGGATCGCGGAAGTGCTATATAAAGTATAAATGATAATAGATTGTAGACCAGAGTGTAGGTGGAAATAGCTCTCAGATCGCATAAACGTATTATAGCATATTGAATATATTAGCTTGTTTATCATGGAAGTAAATTCCAACGGTGTAATAAGTATTAGCATACTAACCACGGAAGCATCTTTCTGAGCATGATAGTGGCAGACCATATCACAGAATATAAAAGATAAAAGTTCACTGGCCATCCGAGCACTTTTTTGGGCATGAACAATTGCTTGCTGATCATGGAAATATTGCCTAAAGAACAATAATGTATGAAAGCTTGCTTTGCAGAAGCAATTCTCAGCATAAAAATAATAGTCGTGGCCCGTTGTTATAATAATTTTTTTGTTCAATAAATTAGCTCACTTTCTGCATTGAACATATCACAGACAATAACAAAGTATACAAAATAACTTCATTGATAGTTATCAAAATAGATTATGTAAAGGTTTAAAAGCGAGCTGACAGTCAAGTATAGTAGGGACAGAGGTGTTCTATGTTCCAAACATGAGGAACTTCAGCTCTATTCATACTGGTTAAGTGATAGACCCCATTCCCCAAGTTTTCTTTGATGATATATGACCCTTCCCAATTCGGGCCAAACGTTCTATCATTGGCCTTGCGAGCTGCTAGAAGGATCAGAAGCAGGACAAGGTCGCCTATTTTGTAGCTCTGAACTCGAACTTTTTTGTTGTAGTATCTGGTGACCTTTTGTTGGTAAACTGCAACCCTCATACGAGCTTCCTTCCTTACCTCTTCGAGCAAATCCAAGTTTGCAGCGAGCAATTAATCATTGTCTTTTGGTCGGAATGTAGCCCTTCGTTGGTTGGTAACCTTAAATTCTATGGGGATCATGGCCTTTGATCCATATAACATTGAGAAAGGGGTCTCACTAGTAGAGCTGCGAGCTATTGTCCTGTAGGCCCAAAGTACTTTTTGTAGTTCATCTACCCAAACTCCTTTCTTTGCCTCTAACTTGATTTTCAAGGTTTGCTTGATGATCTTGTTTACGGCTTCGACCTAACCGTTGGCCTGAGGATGGTCCACGACTGAGAAGCTCTTCATGATCCAGACATCATTGCAAAACTTGATGAACTGGTCGCTGTTGAATTGGGTTCCATTATCTGTCACGATTTGCTGAGGAACCCCATACCTGTAAATAATGTTGCTCCACCCAAATTTCTCTATTTTCATAGTAGAGATCTCTGCTAATTCTTTGGCTTCGGCCCACTTGATAAAATAGTCCACGATGACCATTGCATACTTGCACCTCTCGTGATCTATCGACAGAGGTCTTATTAGGTCCATTCCCTAGATCGCGAAAGGCCACGGGCTCACCATTTGTTGAAGATAAGCTGGTAGAGCTCGTGGGACCTTAGCGAACCTCTAGCACTTGTCATATTTCTTGACCAAGTTTGTAAGCCCTATCTTTGATTTTAGACTTTCTAGTGTTATAAGCCAGATAATAGGATGAGAATGTTAAACTTCATCAATATCATTCTAATGAGTGATATTAGAATGCTAGTAAATATTTTAGAAACTAATTAATTCTAATAGTAAAATAAATTTAAGAGAATGACAAAATAGTCATTGTTCTAAATTATAGTTCTATATATGTATAGATGTGATTGGAATAAACTAGTGTGTGAATTGTGAAATTTATCAAAGTAGGAAGGATACCATGGAAATGAAGCAAAATTGGAGGAAAAATTTGTTAAATCTTAAGAAGTGGCATGGTATGTAAATAAGTGTCAAACTTTGAGGGCAAATTTATAAGTGAAACTTATATATACAAAAGTGATTGCCTTCCAACACTTAGCCATTTTGAAGAAACAAAATAGAGAGAAAGAGATGAGAGTGGACAACAAGGAGAATAAAAAGAGGAGAAGAAGACCAAAAGCTTTCCAAGCCATTTTTGAAGCTTCAAAACCAAACTTTGAGCAAATTCAAGCTAGAATAGCAAAACCTAATCAAGCTTAAGGTTAGTTTTTATAGTTTTCCTTAAATTTGATGTTGGTTGGGAAGATATGATGTGATGATGGATTGGGTTGTTTACTTGTTGTGTTGTTGTTGAGATTTTGATGTAAATCAATATTATAGTCATGAGTAGTTAAAAAGGAAGTTTGAATTACAAGAGACTATGAAAGAACTAGAGTTAGGGTTTATATAAGAAAATCTAAGACTTGATTAAAAAGGGTTGGAAGTGGATTTAATGGTAGTTATGATGTTTGATAAAATACCTAAGAGAGTAATTTAATGAAAAGTTGAAAAGTGCAATATAAAGTGTGTATGTGTAGGTCACGACCAAGGAAAGGGTATGTGTCTTCATTGAATCTTGATCCATTTGAGCTTGAATTCATGTTTATTAGAGCTTAGAAAATGCAATAGAAAGGACAGAATTGAGGAAACCAAGTTTAGAGGCAATAGAGTGTTATTAAGCTTAGTTGAAGGGCATTAAAGGAATTCATGTAAAAACCTCTTTTTGATGCATGAGATGAATATGTTTGATTATATTGGAGTGAAAGAATACTAGATATGAAATAATTGAGTTTATTGTGCAAGTGAGGTGAAAATGTGCACTAAAAAGTGTCGAAAAATAAGGGTATTTCATAGGTTTCACCCCTCTATAGTTAGAATTTTTCAAAAGTATTTTACGGGTGACCTAAGTGAGAGATAGGGAGATGATCCAAGTGAAAACAGAAGCGAAATAGCCCACGAAATGGGCTGTGAATAGTATTCTGTCAAAGAGGGTCCGAAAATTTTGACTTTTCATTCTGGGCCTTTGAAAATTTTACGGACTACGTAGGGATGTTCCTAGGGGTATATAAGTTAAAATTTTGCAAAGAAACCGGAATTAGAAAGTCTCGGTTAAGTAGAATTTAGAAGGAAAGTTTGTAGTAAAAAAGGGACGATTTAAGAAATCTTTAATGTTAAAAGCAATGTGTGTGACTTTGTGTGGCACATTGTGACATATTTTAAATAAGAATATATTGTGTAGGTGATGCACAAATGAGTGGAGCGAAAGAGACTCATTAAAGCCCTCTGGCAAGTTTGGAATCGAGGTAAGTACTATCCACCTACACTATTTCAATTCTAGTTGAAATATAAATATGTATTGTCAAAAAGGAATTGCGAAACGAATTTCAAAAATCCAAGTTCGTATTTTTGTGTAAAATATGTTTATATCGGATTCAGAAATGAAAATCAAGATTAAAGCATTTCAAAAAGATTTGAATTTAAAGTTTAGTTAAAGGTTTTTAAAGATAAAGAAATTTGGTGCTTAATGCACTCACTAAAAAGGTTTTCAAAGGTCATGTGTACTCCCAAAGTTTATATGTTAGTTAGCACTACGTGGCGATGTAGAAAATTTCGCTCGTAGCTGTTAAGATTCTCAGAATTTCTAGTGCTACGTTACGATGCAGAAAATTCCATACGTAGTCGCCTAGATTCATAGTTTACCTTGCACTGCGATGCGATGCAGAAAATTCCGCACGTAATTGTAAAAGTTAAAGTATTGAGCACTATAATATGCGATGCAGAAAATTCCGCATATAATTGCTTAGAGTATAGATTATTTCACACTACGTTTTGTGATGCAGTAAATTCCGTGCGTAGTTGTTGAAATATCTCAGTAGGGTCACAGTTGGCGTCAGTTGAAATCGCCACGTGATTTACCACATTGAGTGGCATAGTTAGTCGTAATGTGGGTAGATTCTGTATGGGTACACATGGTGCTTTTACTAATAAAATTTTAATTTAAACTTTATAAGTATCAAAACAAGTTACAAATACTTATACAATGATTTCCATGCTTATTATGTTGATTAAACTAACGAATTTTCTTTGTTGTAGAGTAAAAATTTGTTCAGGTATTTCCAGCTGGGGACCAAGTAAAAGAATCACCTCATCGAAAATATAGGTGGGTGAAACCAACGAAAGCATTATATATATGTATATCATGTTATGTTTTGTGAATACGAAAACAATGCAGTGCATGTGTTACATTGCAACATTCAGAAATATATTTTTAAAACTTGTAAACTTTTGTAAACTATGTTGGATGAACTTGTAAATTTCACTTATGATGCATATATATATTCCACCATGATTATTATGCACAATGGTTGTGAATTTGATTGTGAAAAATGCATGTTTGTGAACAAAAGAAGTTGGGTGGTGATTGAGAATAGTTAGAAGTGTAAATTCTTGCAGGGAAATTTGGAAACATCCAAAATATAGTTGTTATGCTGTCAAAGTTTTGTAAAAATTTTCTTTAATCAAATGCGAAAAAGTTATGCCAACCTAACTATTTTTAAAGAAATAGAAATTGATTTAGTTAAAGTAAAGTAAACGAGCAAAGTATCTCAGGGGTTCGCTCCGCGGGTCTCTCTTGACCGTGAGTAAGGTTATAAGAGGTTCACTGGAGTGCCCAGCAAGACCTTCAGATAAGAGCCTATAGAGAATCTGATTTGGGTCTTGTCAGAGTCGATGACATCCTGCTTTATGGTTAGCTAGTAGAACTCTTGCTAGAGTGTTTTTTGAGCTAAAAACAGCCCTTCAGCATGATTATCACAATGATCAGCATGTATTTCCTTTAGCACGACCTCGAAGTCTTGGACATCAATGCATCATAGAAACGGAACTAAGAAGCCTTTGTTGTACAACATATCATCCTACACACAATAGTGGGTAGCTCTAGCTCGCAGGCGATGCGCTTCCAGCTTGTTGTTTGGTAATTTTCCTTCTTGCAAATAATTCAGTATCGGACTCATTCATGAGTCAGGGCGGACAATTATAGTCATTACCGCATCTCTCCTTTCTATGTCCGGGGCCGATAAGAACTCTACTGGGATGACTCCCAAGAAGTTTGCATTATAGGTGGTTGCCAAATGAGCTAATGCATCTGCATAAGAGTTTTAACCTCGCGGGATCTGATTTACCTCGAACTTCTAGAAGGTTCCTAGTAACTCCCTCACATTCTGGAGATAGTCAGTCATCTTAGATCCCCTTGTTTGGTACTCCATTCGAATGTGGCACACCACGAGCTGAGAGTCACTGAAAATTCTTATCTACTCAGCTCGCACTTCCTTTACCAGGCGGAGTCCTACGAGCAGCGCCTCATATTATGCTTCGTTATCGATGGCCTGAAACCCGAATCTTAAGGCACAGAGGATCTTATGACCTTCAGGACTAATCAGCAACACACCAACCCTGACTTTACGCTCATTGGATGATCCGTCCATATACAACTCCCAAGTTGGGTCGTTGGAGGACTCAACTTCTTCTTCTGCAGGTCTTGTGAATTCAACAATAAAATCTACTAGAGCTTGGGCTTTAATCACCGATCTAGGCTTATACTCAGTGTCAAATTGTGCCAACTCCACAACCCACTTGAGTAATTGGCCCGAGGTGTCTGACTTTTGTAGGACCTGTTTCAGCAGATACCGCGTGAGGCCTTCGATACTATGAGCTTGGAAATATGGACGCAGCTTTCTTGATGTGACCACTAGGCAAAGTGCGAGCTTCTCCATCTGCTAGTACTTAGTCTCGGCATTGAGCAACCTTTTGCTAATATAATACACAAGAAGTTGCGTCTTTTCCTCTTCCCTTATCAAAATGGCACTTAAGGCACGCTGAGACAATCCTAAATACAAGATGAGCTTCTCTCTTTCTTTCAGCTTGGATAAGAGTAGAGCTCGACCCATGTTGACAGGAGCCTTCCCAGACCTTATCTATACTCTTGTTTGGAGGATCTTGCCGGGCACTTCAACGGACTTATCGAAACCGACTTGTTGGGTCGAAGAAATCCGAGAAGCGAACCCTAACTTTCTTCAACCGGTTTACTCGTTTAAACTCAAAAATTCAGTTTTCTTTTAAACTCGTTGGGAGTGATAAAATTTTTTGCAACTTTTGTTTCAAATATTTTTATAAAATTTTCGGCAGCATAACGGCTGCATTTTTTATAAACCAAAATTTATCTGTCAAGAAATTACACTTCGACTAAAACCTCAATTCCTCCCAACTTTTTTATTCCCAAACATGCAATAATCATCATCATTTTTCCACAAACATGCAACATCAACACTAAATTCTCAATTTATAAATACAAACTCATGTAAAATATATCTAGATGCATCAAATATATAAAATGCATGAATATTTACAAATATACAATTTCAAAATCTGAATGTGTGTTTCTCAATTACATATCCATCTCATACATAAAGTTTTACATCATCACATGTCATAAATCGCCCACCTATATATACACAACAAAATGATGACGTCCTGTCGTCCGCGGTGGCACACAATGAACTATAAATAGCTACAAAATAAACAAACAAATTAGTGCAACGAAGATATAATATCACATACACTAACATGACAATTTACCATTTGTTTTATGATTTCTTTCAAAACCCCCATGTATATCCTTTAAACATTTTGACCATCACGGGCGATTATAACTAACACCAACGTGAAGCTTACTACGTTATCTCAACCACTACATTACGGAATTTACTGCATCGCACGTAGGGCGTTAAAGCTTATCACTGAGCAACTACAATACGGGATTTTCTGCATCGCAATTGTAGTGCTAAAACTCTGGGCAACTACGAGCGGAATTTACTGCATCGCCACGTAGTTCCAAACTATACAAATAGCCCACTACGTGCGGAATTATCTGCATCGCAACGTAGCGCTTATACTTTCTATAAAACTGAGCAACTACGGACGGAATTTTCTGCGTCGTCGCGTAGTGCTAACTTTTCTCTACTCTGAACGACTACGGACGAAATTTACTGCGTCGTCACGTAGCGCTAAATCTCATTATATCTTAAGGAATATACATGGGTTTTAAAACTATATTTATTTAGTGCCAAAAGCACAAACTCACTAGTTTAGAGATCTTGAAAACTTTCTCATTTCAATTTCTTTTCATAACTACTTAGCATCAATTTCTATTTCTATATAGGTTCCATAGGACCCTATATACTCAAACTTTAACTTGATATTGAAGATCATTTTCATTTTCTTTTATTACTTAACTATTACATTCATTACCAAAATCAAGAATTAACATGAACTTGTAAAAGATCTTAAGTGGCGAACCACTTACCTCGAAGCCGCATCACTCCGTATCAAGCGTCTCGACGAGGCCCGTGGACGTCGCTCACGCGCTCGTCACCTACACAATATTTTCTCATCATTATTAATAACAAAACTCAATTCTCAACTATAAGGTCAAGAATCTCAACTAAGACCATTTTTCTCTATATATCCTCCTAACTTGTTTTTACTCAATCGAGACTCTCTAATCCCGATTTTTGAGTAAAAGTTTTAGTTTTTGACCCTTAGGGATCACCCCACGTAGTCCGTTTAGTTGTCGAAGGCTTAAAACGAAAAATCACAATTTTATTTAAAATGGACAGCCCTTGACAGAACAGGCGATAACCTGCTGCTCGGGGCTCCATTTTCCTTCGTTCTTTTTCCTATGGCTCACTTATATCACATTCTAGTCACACGACAAATTTCATTGAGAAATATTATCGTTTGCTATGTCAAATCTAATGAAAACATCTGTTTTGGATATTTTCGGGTGCAATTTAATGCATGTTTTGTAAACTTTTGGTTTCAGATTAGCGACGCTAGATTTTATTCCATAACTAAGCTTCATTTAACTTATAATGACTAACTAAACTCATTTTGTGCCATAAAAATTACATTAAGCTAACCGTTTCACTTTTCAGAGTTCTAACGGCACTATTTTGTGCATAACTTGCATAATTTTTATCGGATTCGATCCGTTCCAAAACCTATGGTTTTCTATGATTCCTAGGCATCATTTGAGGTGTAGAACACCCTCAAATAAGCCAAATATGGTCAGGTCTCCTCTAGCTAAAAATTCAGCTCGGGATTGACAAATTTGTTAAAACCAATTCTATTGAGCTTCTATCATTCCTATATGCTTTCCTATGCTTTTCTAATCATTTTTATGCTCAAACTTGGTTCAAAACCTCTAAATTTTAGAGCTTATTTACTGTCTAATATAGTCATAACACACACATAAACATTACTTGTTCATTTGAACACTAACAATTCACTCAAAACTTTCATCAACTAGTTGGTATGTGTGAAAAACAATTTTCGTTTCTATGATTCTCAGGCCTATAACAGCCCATAAATACAACCCTAAGCTACCATTTACACCCAAAAACATCTCCTCTAAGGTTCTATAACAATCACTTAGGTTTTGACACCATTTCTAGTGCAAAACCTCCAACAACATACAACACAATTCTGCAGAAATAATTTCAACACACTGCTGGAATTTTTCAGTAAATAAAAGGGTGAGAAATCTGATTTCTTACTTGATCCTTCCTATGGGAAGTGAGAGGGACTTGAGAGAGGGTTTAGAGAGAAGATTTGAGGCTTGGATGGGCTGAAAAGGGGCTGTCTTCTTCCACTTTTCCTTGCTGCCGTTTCTGCCCTACAGTGTGCACGTTTGCTGATTTTTCTGGTGGTTCACGGTTTCAGCTGGGTGGAGGCACGAAAATGACTTTTGTTTGCTGAAAATTTTTCAGCCAAGTGGTGCTTATATACTTGTTACACTTCTCTAATTTGCATTCTTGCCCCACCTCTTTTAAATTTCACACAACTTCCTCTCAATTTCTCTTTTCTTTTCACTGCTGTCCAGCTTTGTTTTATTTTCTGGCAGCTGCTGTTTCCTTCTTTGTTTCTCACCTATTTTCATCTTTTCTTGTTGAAATCTTGCTAAATGTTCAATATATATAATTAACCTTCAATAAAATGGCACTTAAGTCTCATTTTTAATTTGTTTGACCATCATTTTCTCTCCTCCTCCACTCTATACAGGAATCACTTTTGTTTTTGATTTTTATGGTAGCTTTGCACTCTTCACTTGTCCACTTGGCTTCTAAGTGGCTTGTTTATATATCTTATTAATGTTCTATGGAATATCAAGCTTGTCCCTTGATTTATTTTGGCTATAATCCATGTTTTTACTTAATCTCATTAATAATTAATCACTTATCCTACTAAAACATTCTAGAATTCTCACTTGTGCACTTGTTTATATTGTTTTCTTTAACTTATCTCTTATCTATGGATGACTCATTTTACTCTTCATTGATCTTTTTCTTGCTAATTTGGTTGTTGTGAAACTCTAGAATGGCGTTCACGAAATCGAAGAATCGATTTAGCTTAATACTAACTTGATTCTATTGTAATGTTACTTAACTTTTATAATTGACGAATTTCGTCGTCAATCTTAAGTTGATAAATCTCTAACGCCATGAAATTCAATTAATCTAATGTAGAGATTTATTTTACCTCTCTAATCCATCTTTTAACACTAAGAGGTTATAGATCAAGACTAGGTGTTTATACATGTATTCTTTTAATTTTTGGAATATCACCTTGCATTGCTCTGTCCACTCAAAGCTTTTGGCCTTTTTAATGCATCGAAGAAAGGAATGCACTTGTCCGTGGCTTTGGATATAAACCTGCTAAGTGTCGCGACCTGACCATTAAGGCTCTGTACATCCTTAACGTAAGTTGGGGATCTCATCTCGATCAATGCCTTAATTTTCTCGAGGTTGGCCTCGATTCTTCTACTGTTTACCATAAAACCTAGAAATTTGCCAGACGCCACCCCAAAAGCACACTTGAGTGAGTTCAGCTTCATTTGGTAGTTCCTTAGTATTTGGAACATTTGATTTAGGTCATGGACATGATCAACCATCTATTTAGACTTTACCAGCATGTCATCCACATATACCTCCATAGTCTTCCTGATATGCTCCTGAAACATTATGTTGACCAGATGTTGATAGGTTGCCCCTGCATTTTTTAGTCCAAAGAGCATCACCTTATAGCAATATAGACCTCGATCTGTGATGAATGAGGTATGCTCCTCATCTTCTGGATTCATGGGTATCTGATTGTAGCCCGAGTAGGCGTCCATGAAACTCAAGAGTCAATGGCTAGCTATTGCATCCACAAGCTAGTCAATCCTCGACAAAAGGGAGCTGTCTTTTGGGTAGGCCTTGTTCAGGTCCGTAAAGTTGATGTAAATTCTTCATTTTCCATTCTATTTTTTCACAAGGATCGGATTGGTAATCTAGGTGGGGTAATGGGCCTCACGAATAAATTTATTGGCCAATAACTTGTCCATTTATTCCTTCAAGGCGGTGCATCGCTCTACCATCATTGGCCTTCTTTTTTGGTGAACTAGTTTATGGTGAGGATCGATGTTCAATTTATGACACATAATCTTTGGATGTATCCCTACCATATCTTCGTGGTTCTAAGCAAAAATATTCAAGTTCGCTTTGAGGAAGTCAGCGAGCTAGGACCTCACCTCCGAGGCTAGACCTCGTCCCAGCTTCAAGCATCTTTCAAGGTCTACTTCGCTTACTTGGACAGCCTCTAGCTCCTCAACTGGCCCAATAGCTCGGTCGACATCCACTTTGCGAGGATTGATGTCATGACTTATCCCCTTTTCGGTCATAACTTGTGGATTGCTCCTCGAAACCATGTTTACTTTCTTTCCTTTAACCCACATCTCGATAACATCTTTATAACAGTGTTTGGCCAAGTGCTACTCTCCCTAAACGCATTCTATTCCACTGGGGGTTGGAAATTTGACCGTGAGGGTCTTGGTAGAAATGACTACATCCAGATCATTCATTGAACGTCTCCTCAAGACCACATTATAAACTGAAGGGCAGTTGATAATTAGGAAATCTGTCAGCACGATAGCTTATCGACCTAGCTCCCCAAGAGTAAGTGGCAGTTTGATTTGGCCCACTGATGTAATAACATCTCCAGTAAAGCCATAAAGAAGTTTTGGGGAATGCATCAACTGTTCTGCTCTCAGCTCCATCTGGTCAAAGCAGTCCTTATACATAACATTGACTTAGCTTCTTATATCGATCATAATCTGTCGCACCTCCGTATCACTGATCTTGGCTTGGATGACCAGTGCATCATTATGGGGCCAACATACGCCCCTTATATTTTCCTTAGTGAATACGATGTCATCCGAGGTCATCCTTTCTTTCTTCGCAGGTCCCTTCAATCCACTGTGATTTGCGAGCAAGGCATAGTTTGCTTCTTATACATATCGTTGATGCAGCTTGTTGGATGTACATATGATGTGTAGGCCACCATGTATGGTAAATATGGTCCTCACCGCAAGTTCATGTTCCTGCTCAAGAGCTCATTGGGGCTGCTGCTTTGTGGGCTGTTGATGTTGAGGTCGAGGACACTATTGCTGAGGTCATTGGTTCACAGGTTGCACTACATATTCTCCAAGGCGACCTCGTCTGATCAAATCTTTAATGGCATCCTTTAGGTGCCAACAGTTTGAAGTATTGTGCCCAACTTCATTGTGATAAGTATAAAACTTCCTTAGATTTCGGAACCTATTCTGAACGTTTGTGGGGTTAGGCTTCCCGAAGTACTTTCTATTCCTTTTTGTGGCAAAAATTCTGTCCTACGTGTCTAATAGGATGCTGTAATTTCCATACCGACCTCGAGGTTAAGATCGCTCTCTCTTGGGATCAGGTCTAGCCCGTTTTGCCACTATGTTGGCTGAGCGATTTTTCTGTTCGCCATTTCCATTCCCACCGTGATTCTTCCTTTTCCCTTGGTGAAAGCTGCTTGCCTCATTTCACTGGTTACTGAGCTTCTTTGGCCCAAAAGCTTCCTCCAATCTTATTTCCTTGACAGCTCGCTCATAACATTTACCAAGGTCCTTCACTGGGGATTTGTATATAATCTTGTAGAGCTTTCCATCTTTCCTAAGCCCTGTCGAGATTGTTGTCAAAATGCTCTCATCCGAAGGACTTTCCACGTTACTCATCTCATCCCTAAATCAGGTAATATAGTCCTTCAAGGATTTGTTCTGTCTCTGAAAGATTGTAGCGAGGTGGCATGGTGGTGCAAGCTGCTTTCTCAAAGCCTTGTATTGATTGACAAACTTTTGTTGGCATTCTTTCTAGCTTCCTATGCTGCACGCTGGAAGACTCTTGAACTAGGCCCGTGGTGCGTCCCACAGGGTGGCTAGGAAGACACGGTACTTGACCAACAGATTGTTTGTTAGGAGGTCCATTTGGACATTGAATGCATCCAGATGGTCATAGAGGTCACTTCTCCCATTATAAGGTGGAATATTAAGGAGTTTGAACTTATGAGGCAAGGGCTCTGTCTCAATCTCTCTCATGAATGAGACCCTCTCATCATACTGCTCTTCACGATTCTGGGGTCCAGGTCACACCTCTAGCTGTTGAACCATGTGCAGCAATTCTTCCACCATTGGGTCGTAGGGCTCAGATCGCCTAGTGTGAGGCTGTCTACTCCTGCTCTCTTGCTCAACTGAGTAGCGATCTTACGACCTATGCCTTCAGTCGAAACTTTATACCTGTCATGAACCCCTTCGTGGTTCATGTTCGTAATCATCGCAACATTCGCGAGCTCGTTTGTGCCCGCTATTAACTTCCACATGCCGGCTGCCATCATGAGTCACATTCACCTTCAAGCCTATAGGGCGAGGCGTAGCTTCTCTCTCTCGAGCTCATCGTCCATCCCCTCTTGGGTTAAGATTTAAAAAGTAGACTGAGCCTTCTGATAGCGGCCTTTCTCTATCAGCACCACCCTCTGAAGTCAAGACTTCATTTACAGGTTACTGGCGAGCTTCTCTAAGGGATGCGACCTCAACTTATCTTCGCGTGACTTGGGTTTGAGCTTTTGTTAGTGCTCTAACCGCTTTTGTCAACTATCTTACTATGTTTTCCAAGGCTTCCTAGCGTTGTTGCCACACCTCTACGGCATCTTCGCTGGCCGACAGAGTGCTTTGCTAGTTCGCTTGACCCTCGAGTTGCTCAACTATAACATCAACACTTCTGGTTGTTCTTCCCCTAGCCATTATAGTTGGTTGAAATTCAAGTAGTTAAAGAAAAAGCTTCAGGGTTGCAGTTGGGCCCTCTTTCTAGTGCCAAAAGATGTCGACGTCTAGAATTGGTCGACTTGGAGATTCCTAAGCCCAGACTACAGGTCTGATAATTAATGAGAATGAATGATGATAAAGGTTGGTGAAAACAATTAAGAAGCAATTAAGAATGAAGAAAGAAAAGGAAGAACAATTCAAAGACAAGGATTTTATGTGAGTCGGCAAGTGTGCCTACATTGACGGGCCACTCTGAATATATTTTGGTAGAGGGACGATAATACTAGCGTCAACCTGTTTTTTTACAGAAGATTTCACTTCAATTTATAGAGAGAGAGATTACAATTGAGTATTATACACATCAAAAAAGCTATCATTACTTTAACTACTCTAACTTGATAATACTACATTAATTGCTACTGCACTAGTTATTTTTACATGGCCATGCTTATATTAAATGTTTCATGTAAACCCTTAGTCTCAATTTTTAACTTCTTAATGTTAGAAGCTAGATTATGAAGTTAAAATGATAAATCTAGTTAACGTTAATCTAACCCGAAAAATTGAGAATTTACGATTGTTATAGCATTACACAATAACTAATTTAATAAGAAAAAGTCAATGAAGGGTAAAATAGTCCGTCCACAAGTAAGAGATAATTTATCAAGGACAATATGATTAAGTTGACAAATGAGAATTATAAGATTTATTATTTAGAATAAGTAGCCAATCACTAATTGTGTTAAAGTAAAACGTTAGTGATAGTCAAATAGTCAAAAAGGAACAAGCTTGGTATTTAGAAATTATTACTTATATATATATACAACACTTAGAGCAAAAATAGATGAAACAAGAGGCTTTGATCGTGAAAATTAGAGAGCAAAAGTGATTAGCCGTGAAAAGAAACAGAAACGTGAGAGGGAGAGAGCAAGGGTGACGCCAAAGCAAGGAAGTGGAAGAAGAAAGTTTCCATTCAACCTCTCCAACCTCAAATTACCTCTCTAGAGTATCTTTCAACCTAATCTCACCAATCTTAAGCAAGAAATAAGGTGAGATGTCATTCCCTCTCTCTATTTTGATGTTAGTTGGGGTTATATGGGTATGATGACATTTATGTGGTTTTAGTGAATTGTGATGGGTGTTCTACACTTCAAATAAGTGTAGAATCCTAACTAGGTGATATAGAAGTTTAAATGACTTGTTCTTGTGTGTGAATCTTAGGCTAGGGTTCATGGACAATAAATTTTAAAGTATGGTTTAAAACACTAAAGTGTGAAATAAATTGTAGACTAGTTATTTGATGAAAACATTGTGAGAGATTAACATGTATAATTGACAAGATTTACACTTTGATGTGTATGTGTGTGTGTCATGGCTATGAAGGAAAATAGGTAACCTATGAATTTTGATTGATTTGAACTTAAATCCAGGCTTATTTGAGGTTAGGAAAGCATATAGAAGTGATAGGATTGAAAAAGGAGTAGTTTTGAGCAAAAGAGAGATTCCAAAGTCAAACTAAAGGACAGTGATGACCTGCACAAGTCTGACTTATTTGGGGTTGTTCTAGACCTCAAATCATGCCTAGGAGTCATAGAAAACCATAGGTTTCGGAAGGGAACGATTCCGATAAAAATTACGCAAGTTATGACCGAAATAGTGCACTTAGAGAGTCGTAAGGTGAGATATCAATGTAAATGCATCCTTTGATACTTGGAATGGATATATTTGATCATAATTAGGTAAAAAAAACCTTAGATATGAAAGAAATAACATCGTTACTCATCCAATGTGAAAATGTGCATAAAAAAGTGCTTGAAAAAAGACATTTTTCTTAGATTGACATAGTAAATAATAGAATTTTTCAATGAAATTTTATGGGTGACCAGAATGTGAGATAAGAAGACTGGAGGAAAAAGAATGAAAAAAAAAACGGAGCCCCGAGTAGAGGCATGCGTTACATTCTTTTTTAAGGTGTCAAAAGAGGTGTAAATTTTTTATTTTTCGTTACGGGCCTTCAAAAATTATACGGACTGTGTGGGGGTGTTCCTTGGAATGTATAACTGAAACTTTTACGAAGAAATCGAAATTAGAGAGTTTCAGTTAAGTTAGAAACAAGTTGGGAAAGTTATAGTGTAAAGAGTAGTTACTAGAGAAAGTTTTGTTAGAAATGTTGCTTCAAAGTTTTGAATTATGAAATTGTCACAAGCGATAATAAGAAATTGACGTGTAGGTGACGAGCAAGTGAGGGAGGCGTGAGAGACTCGTCGAGACGCTTGACTCGGACTTGCGCGGATTTGAGGTAAGTGTTCTAACACTTGCATCTATTTCCATTTTTATGTTAAATTTTGTATATAATGGTTAAATGAAAACAAAAGCGATTTTACAAATTCAAAATTTAAGTTTTGAGCATATGGATTTCTTATGGAATCCATAAAGTGGTTGAAGTTAATACAAGTTGTTTTTAAAAGAGTTGAATCAAGAGAGTTTTTTTAAAGTTTCAAAAATAGTTAGTTTTGTGTTTTTGCACTTGATGAATTTAGTTTTAAAAACCCATGTGTATGCAATAAGACCATATGAGATTTAGTGTTACGTGACGATGCAGAAAATTTCGTCTGCAGTCGCTCAGATTATAGAGTAATCAGCACTACGCGATGATGCAGAAAATTTCATCCGTAGTTGCTCAGTTTTCTTAAAATTTATAGCGTTATGTTGCAACGTAGACAATTTCATACATAGTTGGTTAGTTTCATATTTTAACACTACGTTGTGATATAGTATATTCCGCTCGTAGTCGCCCAGAGTTATAGCACTACAATTGCGATGCAGAAAATTCTGCATTGTAGTTGCTCAGACACGAGATTTATCTCCCTACGTTGCAATGTAGTAAATTCTGTATCGTAGTGGTCGAGATACCTTAGTAGCTTCACGTTGGCATTAGTTATAATCGCCCGTGCTTGTTAGAATAGTTTAAGGGTATACATGAGAATTTTGGACGAACACCTTAAGATTTTGTAATTCTAAGGAAATAAATTTATAACTTATTAAATTAGTGCATATTATATTATTTTGTTGCACTAACTTGTTAATTGTTATGTAGTTTATATCTTCCATTGGGTGCTGTAGTTGGATGAGGCGACGACATTTTCATTTCACACATATATAGGTGGGCGAGTCACAAAACATACTTGTGTAAATCTTGTATATGGATTGAACATATTACTCATGGAAACACACTTGTATTGTATTACACTTATGACATATTGCATTTTCGATTCGTATATATGTAAATATGATTGTAAATATTTATGCATTTTCATGTATGATGGATATATGCATATTCTAGTATGAGTTCATGCTTATTGTTGTGGAAAGTGTGATGAAAATGCATGTTTGTGGATAAACAAAGTTGGGAGGAAATGAATATATAGTCGAAGTGTGTTTTATTGTAGGTAAAAATTTTGGAAACCTCCAAAATGCAACCGTTATGCTGCCGAAATTTTTATAAAATCGTTTTTAAAGTGAAATTATGAAAAATTTTATCTGCCCAAGTTATTTACAAAAGTAAAGAATAAAATTGAAGTAAGTTAAGAAAATCGGGAAAGAATAAGGGGTTCGCTCCACGGATCACTCCTTTCCGACAAGTCGGATTGTGGAAAGTCCGTTGGAGTGCTCGGCGGGACTATCTAGATAAGAGATCAGTGAGAGTCTAGGTTAGGTCTTGTCATTTCATGTATGGTCATTCTTACATTTAATTGGCCGTCACATCATTAATTACTCCTCAGGATCCAAAATTACATAGATCTCATTGGAACCAGATCGGGAAGTGTTAATCCGAGAGATCAGCTACTAGGAGTTTACCTAGCACGAGCTCAGATGAGCTTACTGACAGGACCCTTCCCAGACCATATCTAAGCTCTTGCCTGGAGGACCCTGTCGGGCACTTCAACGGATTCCTCGAAACCGACTCGTCGGATTGAAGACATCCGGGAAGCGAACCCTAACTTTTTACTCCGGTTTACTCGTTAAAACTTAGTGATTTGATTTTTCTATAACTGGTTGGGAGTGATAGAAATTTTTGTCAATTCTATTTAAAAAACCTTTTATAAAAATTTCGGCAGCATAACGGCTGCATTTTTTATAAACCAAAAATTCCACCTGTGAATAAAATAACACTTCGACTATTTCTGAAAACCTCCCAACTTCTTTATCCATAATCATGCAATATTCATCACATTTCCATAAGCATAAGCAATGCATTTAAATTCAATATGCACATATATAGAATGCAAAAATATTTACAACTTTACAATTCCACATCATTGAAATCCACAATTTAATAGGTTAAATACATATACAAAAATGTTTCCAAAAGTCTTGTGCAATTGCCCCACCTATACAAACGCAACACAAAAGGCCGATGTCTTGTCCGGCGGGCACGCAATAAAACAAATGAGCTACAAAATAAACAATGGGTTAGCGCAACAAGGATATATATAATATCACATACACTAACATAAGGATTCGTTATTAATTCAAGTTTTACAATTTCTTTAAATTCTTCCATGTGTATCCTTGACTCGTTCTAACCATCACGGGCGATTATAACTAACGCCAACGTGAAGCTTACTAATGTATCTCAACCGCTACATTACGAAATTTACTGCATTGTACGTAGGGCGCTATATCTATTCACCGAGCAACTACGATGTGGGATTCTCTGCATCGCAAGCGTAGTGCTAAATCTCTAGACGACTACGAGCGAAATTTACTGCATCGCTTCGTAGCGCTAACTATCAACTAATCAACTACGTGCGGAATTGTCTGCATCGTAACGTAATGCTATACTTTTCTATAAACTGAGCGATTACGGACGGAATTCTCTACGTCGTCACATAACACTAAATCTCATTAACTTATAAGGTATACACTTGGGTTTTCATAATAAATTTCTTTAAGTGCAAAAGCACAAATGACACTAGTTTGAAAATCTTGAACACTTTCTTATTCCATTTTCTTTACATGCAACTCATTATCACTTTCTAGTAACATATGGATTCCATAAGAATCCATATGCTTAAACTTTAACTACATCATTATATATTATTTCATTCATTCCTTAGCTACTACATTCCTTTAACATATTCAAGAATTGGTATAACAATTTACAAAGCTATTAAGTGGCGAACCACTTACCTCAAGGCTACTTTGCTTCGCGTCAAGCATCTCGACGAGGCTCCTGGACGCCGCTCACGCGCTCGTCACCTACACAACATGTTCTCATCATTACTCACAACAAAACTCAATGCTTAACTATACTTTAGAAACTCTCAACTATAACTATTTTCCTCTACATAGCTCCTAACTTGTTTCTAATTCAACCGAGACTCTCTAATCTCGATTTTGTGAAAAATTTTTAGTTTTGGACCCCTAGGGATACCCCTACGCGGTCCGTTTACTTGTTGGAGGCTTAAAATAAAAAAATCACAATTTTTATTCAAAGTGGACAGCCCATAACAGAACAGGCGATAACATGCTGCTCGGGGCTCCGTTTTCCTTCGTTCTTTTTTCTACAGTTCACTTATCTCACGTTCTAGTCACACGTCAAATTTCGTTGAAAAATATTATCGTTTGCTAAGTCAAATTTAAGGAAAACATCCGTTTTGGACACTTTCGGGCGCGTTTTAATGCCCGTTTAGTAAACGTTGTGTTTCGGATTAGCGACGCTAGATTTTCTTCCACAACTAAGCTTCATTTAACTAATAATGACTAACTAAACTTATTTCATGCCATAAAAATTGCATTAAACTAGCCGTTTCACTTCTCAGAGCTCTAACGACACTATCTTGTGCATAACTTGTACAATTTTTATCGGATTCGATCCGTTCCAAAACCTATGGTTTTCTATGGTTCCTAAGCATCATTTGAGGTGTAGAACACCCCCAAATAAGCCAAATATGGTCAGGTCTCCTCTAGCTCAAATTTGAGCTCGGGAATCACTAATCTTGTTGAAACTACTCTTTTGAAGTTCTAAAAATTTTCTAACTCTTCTAACCCCTTTCTTGTGCTCAACTTGGGTTCTAAACCACTTAATTTCAAGGTCTAGCTACTGCCCTTCAAGTCTCTAATACATACATAACTCTAACTTGGTCAATTAATTGCTCAAATTTCACTCACAACTTTTATCATCAACTTAGAGTGCATGTGTAACCATTTTCGGTTTCTACTTTGAGGGAGGGTATGACAGCCCTTATACATCATTTTATAGCATCAATTACACTTAAAACTCATCATTGATGATTCTATAACAATCATATAAGGTTCTATTAAGGTTTGAAGAGCAATCATCCAACAAATCAACAACAATTACAACCAAGAAGTTGTCATTACTACAGTTCTGTTTCAGTAGAAAATAAAAGAGAAATAGGTTGTAATCTTACTTAGTTCTTAGCTTAGGGAGTTGAGAGGAGTCTAAGAAGGATGTTTGAGGGCTTGGAAGGCAACTTGGGTGGTGGTTCTTCTCCCTTCTTTCCTAGTCGACCAGCTTCCTCGCGATTTCTACTGTCGCAATTCAGCTCGCGCTCGGTTCTATCTTGCTTGCTGTTTTGTGTGCGTTTTGCATGACCAGACCTGCACCTCTCCTTCTTCTGCTCGTCCTTTTACTGTTCTACCCAGATACTATAGTTCATGGCCAAACATCCCCCTCACTCAAGCTGTTCTTGTGCGAACTCGCGACCAGCACTGTCGCGCGAAAGGTTCTGCTCGCGACCACAGCTGCTGCTGCTGCCTCCTTGCTCGACCAGCAGCCACTTACTTCCTTCTTGCTTGCTGGTTGCTTCTCTTCTCTCTTCTGGTTCTCCTCTCACGGCAGCAGCTACTCTTTTTCTTTCTCTCGAAAGTTTTCTCATTCTCTCGACTGAAAGGGGCTGAGATTGTGCTGAAAATTTCAACTTAAGTCTTACTTATATACTACTCATCTCTTCTTAATTACATCATGTCCCATTTCTTTTTAAATTTTCATTTTAACTCATTGTCTTGTTATTCCTTCATGGCCACACCCCTCGATATCCTTCCATGTCTCTTTCCGTTTCTCATTTGATTTAATTCTCGTTTCGTTAGAATTTATTTTAAAACGATAAGCTTATTTCATTGACCTTGACTCTCTCTTTTTAATCGAATTTTAATTCGATTATCCTCTACTAAAATCTAGGATTTCCTAACTTGAATTTTCATCGACACGTTACTAAACTTTTATAGTCAACGATTCATCGTATTTTTAATTTAATACTTTCTGAGACCATAACTATCAACCTATTAAATATAGAGAGTTATATTATCTCCCTAACTTAGCTTCGAACACTGGGACTTTATAAGTCGAAGCTAGGGGTTTACACTAACATATTGATCCTCGTGAGCTGAGGATGCACTGAGGTAGACCTCATATAAACACGAGCTAAAGGAGGTAGCGAGCTCACCATTATGACCTGAGTGCTGGGCCTCTTGGGCCCTTCACCATTGGGTCCAACCTTTAGGCCTTCAGCAGCCCATTTATCCATGTCATGGGAATGACCACAACATTTAAGGTCTCAAATCTCTAGATCCACACACAAAAATCACAAATAACTCATTGGAAACCATAGATTTAAATATTTACACATACAAGTCATGGAAACTTGAATCTTGCCACTTGAAATCAACTTGCTATTGATGGATTTCACTTTTAGGTTTGTATACACCCTTTGCATGACTTGAAAACCACTCTAAAATTGTCTCAAAATCATCAAGTGCAGCTGTTGTCCTTTGGCTTTCCTCTCAGCCGAAACCCCATCTTCACTCATGTAAATTGCTCTTTGTTTTTCCCTTTTGATTTCCATCATAAGTCCACTTTATATAGTCTTTACTTGCTCTAACAATTGCCCCCAAACTAAATTTAAATCCACAAGTTTGTCATTGGTTTGGTTTGGAGACTTTTGATTGGTTGAAATATAAAAGTCATTTCAATTTTAACTAAATTCCATTCCAATACAACCAAATGCCAACTCCTTTGTCTTTTAACTCCATTCGTCTTCATTTACCATTCTTATCTCCACTTACAAGCCAACACATGCCACTTTCATGCTCTCTTTCTCCCTTTTCACGCCACACACATGCATTCTCCTATATTTTCAATTTCCTAAAATGCCATTTGTACATGTTTTTTACAATTCAATACAATCATGCCCCTTTTTGGCAATTTCTTTGACATTAATTGTATTTCAAATCTTAATTAGTCACCATGCCAATCTCGTATTCGAAATAATCTCGAGTCTACCCCAAAATTCTACTATAATTCAAATTAAATTACTTTATGGAGTAATAAAGTAATTTACACATCTGGGCAATTTAAATTACTTTATTACTCCATAAATAAAGGCATGCTTTATACAGTACACGTACGGTACTATAATCGGTAGGGTATATTACAAAATCTCTTAAACTAGTAATCAAATAATTTAAGTGCATTAAGTTTAAAATAGAATAAAACTTGAATAATGAAAATTCAATTACTCAACAATATCCAAAAGGTGAGTTTCATGGGTTAAAGTTACATGATAGCTCTAGATAATAAACCTAAATCATAAACATCATTTCATAAATCAAATTAATCCAACAATTATCAAACATCAACATTATAATAAATAAATTAGGTTTTGTTGAAAACTAACCTTTTTTGGATGACCCAGGTGAGAAGCAACCCTTTAGTTGTTAAAGCTGTGCAGATTGGTTTATTTTTGGACAAGAATACCCCTGATCAGTTAGCAAATCACAACTGTGCCATCCCTTTTTTCCCTACCAAACTGGTCACTCTATTCAATTCCCAACCCTTTTCATTGATTATCCCTCAAGGAAAACAAACACCTATCTTCGGAAGTCGTAACCGTCGCCCATCACCGTCGCACGTCGACCCAGCAGCGTCACACCTCACCTGCACCGACTGTCGGTCAATCTCTCAATGACCAACAATTTTGTTTGACCCTCGCTCCTTGTCACCCATACACCTCCACCCACCACTGTTCGAATGCCAAAACGGAACTAGGGAAACTCGACCCAGCCAGCCACCGTTGTTCACTATCGTGATTTTATCGGTAAGAAACTCTAAGCTATTGACCGTTCGATTCGAAAGAAAAGGTGACCCACCCACAGTCCGAACATCTGTCCATTACGAAACTGAAACTGTCAGCAAGTAGTAGAAGAAGAAAAAGACGGAAGAAGCATATAGAAGTTGACGGAAGAAGAGGCAAACAGTTGGAGGTAGAAGAAGCAGGAACAGAACAACTCCACAGTAAGAACACATTGCTTATGGGGTGTTGTTATTGTAGTAGCTTGTTTGCTTATATGTTATTTGTAGACTAAACATTGTGATGTTGTTAACAATATTGATATGCTGTTTTTGAATTTTGTAAATGATTCCACTCGTACTGTCGTTGTTGGGTTTGGTATAGTGGCGATTGAATCTGCTACATTGGCTTTGGTCCATGTGAACTAATTCATTGGGGTTGTAATGGTTTACATTTGGTATAGTTCCCAACATTGAGGTTTCGATGTGTAAGCTCCAAATGGGGATTTCCAACCTTAAGGGTAGAAGTCTCAATTAGGAGCTAGGAATTCCTAACCTAGAGGTTGTGAATCTCAATGTGGTAGTTGGAAATTATATATTGGTTGGGAATTCTCAACCATCAGGTTAAGAATCCAAACTTCAAGGTTAGGATTTAGGTTGAACATAATTTTCGAATGGAGGTTGAAACCCAACCTGAAGGTTTGGAGTCCCAACTCTCATGTTGGGAATCCGGATGTGGAAGTTGGGATCATAACTTGTAATATTGTGATTCCAATTAGAAGGTTGGGTATCGCAACCTACAGGTTGGGATTCACAACTTATAGGTTGGGATTTAGAACATGATATTAAGGATGTTTAACCTTCAGTTTGGGATTTTCAACATGTAGGTAGGGATTTCTAACCTTACCTTGGGATGATCCCAACCTTGAGGTAAGGATCCAAACCTCTAAGTTGGGATCACAATCTGGGGTTAGGGATCCTAACCTCAAGGTTGGGATCAAACCTGGAGGCAAGGATCCTAACCTTCAAGTTGGGATCACAACCTGAAGGTAGAGAACGCAACCTCCAGGTTGGGATCAAACTTGGGGGTAGGGATCCTAACCTCCAGGTTGGGATCACAACCTGGAGGTACGGATCCCAACCTCTAAGTTGGGAGTCCATTCTTAAATCCCAACGGTTTGTATGTTATTCTGTTCCCATTATGTAAGTTGAATCCGGTTTTTGCAACATGGCAGTACAGATGCTTGTACTTGATTTTAGGATTCCCAACCTATAGGTTGTGAGTTCCAATTTGCAGGTTGGGACAATCCCAACCTGGATGTATGGATAGGTTGGGATCTCCACCTACAGATTGGGAATCCCTTCCTAATCCCCAACGTTTTGGTTGGGAAGCTATTCCCATTATGTACATTGAGAATTCGATCTTTCCAGTAGAGAATCTGAACGTAAGGGTGTTTTGGTTGCTGTTTATTTTTGTTATGGTTTTGGTTATGGATATGGAAAACACAATCGGTTCCTTTATATATGCATACATTAGGCGAATTTTGGGCTTGTTTAGTGTTGTTTTGAGGTGTGACATTGTTGATGTTGTAGGAAAATTGCATGACTTTTATTACTTTTGCAATATACATTTACATTACACTAGTATAATATATGTTATATGTTATAGTTGAATCATTAAACATGGTTATCAATTTTCAATGGGTTCTTTTATAATTGCAGGTTATCGTAAAGATGGATTATGCTATTACATACAAGATCACAGACATACAACATTTTAGTTCCAAAGTTACATGTTTCTCTAAGTTGGGAGCCATCAAAGTTATAGCTGACAAGTTAAGTGACGTGCAGTTGGAAATGTTCAACAAGTCTTGCTTCGGTAAACTGTTTCACATGAAGGAGCTTAAGTTTGCCGGTCAATTAGTGCATAACTTGCTTCTCTGACAAGTGGAATGTCATGATTCAGGTTGTGGTTTGCACTTCTGAATGACAATGTGATTCGGTTCTCCATGCAAGAATTTTGAAATGTCACAAGGCTTGATTATGGGCCATACCCTAAAGATGGGTCAGGTGAGGAATGTACATCCGGTGAGCTGTTTAGCCGCAGAATGTTTAGTGGTAGTAGCAAAGTTTCGAACAAAAGTCTGGATGCCACTTTTAGGGGTGCATCTTCGGATAATGACGAGGACATCGTCAAACTTGCGTTGCTGTACTTCTTAGAAACGGTGTTACTTAGGAAGGAACCAAAGAACCATATTCTAATGGAGCATATCTGCCTATTGGATGATATGAATGCATTCAACAAATACATATAGGGTCGTTGCTGCTATGAGATGACATTGAGTAGGATGAAAAAAATTTTTAAGAAAATGGTTGCCAACATGGGAAAACGTAATAAAGGGCACAAGTACAAGGCAAACGGTGCATTCTATTCTTTGTCTGGTTTCCCATATGCATTTCAGGTACATCTCATTTGTTTTTGGGTTTATTTTGCTTCGTAAAGTTTGGTGCCTTTGACAATGACGTTTGATGTTTTTTTGTGCACTCGTAGGTATGGGCATGTGAAGCAATTCCAACAATTGAGCAACAAATAGCACTTAAATCCACTAATTTACTACCCTGAATCTTGAGTTGGAGTTCTATTGCTATCCCAAAATCAGGGGAAATAATTATGTTGTTGCATCACTTTGATGTATGTAAAGATATTACTGATTTGAACACACGTCGTCCATTGTAGTTGATGTTTTCAATCATTTGTGTTTGCATGTCATGGCAACTGCAAGCGCACCCTACGTTGGAGGCGACAGTTGCAGAGGAAAAAGAGGATTACTACCAATATTTTGTGACGAATGAGAAGGGTCCAACTGAAAGGTGTTCTGACAGCATCACCTCTGATAGTGATGGCAATGGGAAGCATGACAACACTGACAAGGCCAGTGTTGGTGGATTTCTGAAGGTGCAGCCTTATGGAAGAGGACCATTTAATCAGGTACAATAGTTGTTAGCTTTTATTTTGGTTTTATGGCATGTAATTTGACTAAACCCCGTCAAAGTCTGGTATAGCTCTTACCTTACTTCTTGTTATGGCATGCCGTCGCATCGTGACAATGTCCATTCATCCTTCGTATACCAATCTATAGTCATGCGCACATCTATCCTATAGTGATCAGTCTTCTGAAGAAGCAGTGGCAATAGTATTTGTATGTGTTGCAAAAACTATTTGTAATTGCGTACGTAGGAGCCCAGTGAGCCAAAGAGGGTAATAGTTCGCTCGTTGAAGTATACTCTGACGATGACCCAATGTACACCCCTATAATTCAATGACATATACAGCTATTGACAGGACAAGTAGAACAGAACCATGGTTAACAGTTTGCGTATGTAACATAATGTTAAAAGTGACAACTGCATTGCAAGAAATTCAGTATGCTATCGTCGACAGTCCAGTCCATGACGACAGGCTACCTCTCCCGATGCGTTTTGGCTGCCAGACACCTTCACCATTGCGTATCTAATGCACATGTCGTCGTCTTCCCATTTAAGTTTTTTCTTGGTATAACACTCACATTTACTTAGTAAACGTTTCTACATGTATTAAAGCCAAAAATTCAATTAGTAAGGGAAAAAGGTATTATGTTATTTGACCACGCAGCTTATTGTAAGCGAAAAAATATTTTTACCCCAAACAAAATATCTGTTGTTGTGAAAGCTTCCATCTTGCCGGTAGGCCACCTCATCGACTTCCATCGAATAAAGTAGAAAGTCGCATCCATATGCTGAAACATAGGGAAAATGTGAATGTTTGAACTAACTTATATATGTATGACATACCTACTTGTTCTATTCATTTTACACACCAAATCAGCCAACCAGACATTTAGTTTTGACAAGGCTTGAAACCACAGCCGATTGCAGTCTCCTGTTGACAAGCGAACCATAAGTTTGCAGTGACATTCAAGTGATTGACAACTTGTTATCAATAAAGCATATATCATTGTAAAAGATAGTAAGAATAAAGTGAGAAGGACATAAACATACAACTCGTTCGGTACATCTTCATCCTGCCAAGCTTTAAATGTTTGAAGTTCCAAATCGGACAGTTTAGGAAATGGTTCAAATTTGGTGTGCTTTCTGGGAACAACTTCAATTTCCTGAAATGGAGATGAAATTTGTGGACCCTTTTTCTGTTTTCTCTTAATAAATTTAGATTGTGGTATGATCTTCATACTTACATCCGAATCGATCGAAGGTGACCCTACTATTGGTTGATGTGGCAGGATAGGGTCCAAATTCATTTTCCCGCTCAACCTCTATACTGTCTCATATGTCACTTTTGCCCTGCCGTCTACCCGATTACGCACCGATGTTTCTGGCCATTTCACCGGGCCACCTTCAAAATGTTTGGTTTGTGGTATGATCTTCACACTTGCATTCGAACCAATCGAAGGCAACGCCTGCTATGCTGTACGTGCCATGATATGGTTCACTATCATTTTCTCACCAAAACTATCCACTTCCCCACGGTAAAGAACATTTATACTCCTATTGACTAGAACTGGTAGTTCTCCTTCCACCCCGGTAGTGTCTCTGTTGGTTTCACCAGTTAGCTCATCGTTCTCTTGTAAATCAAAATTCCAGCGAGATGTTTAGATGTTAATACACATTACTTACTACTATTGTTGCCATGATCTTATTTTTAAGTGTACCTTCGCTGTAGGTGGGTTATGTTCTTTAAGAACAGTTGTGTTTCTAAATAAAAAGTCCAGAATCTTCTCAACCTTCTTGTTTGTTTCTTGCATCACTAGCATTGTCCCTTCTAGGTTCTTGTTTGTGTGCTGTAGTGATTTCCTTGTTTCTTGTTGAAACTGCTGTAGCTGTTTGTGGATGGTTTGTAGTTAGTCATCTTTCGCATTATTGCTATCCTTGCCAGCCTGTAGCCAAATTAGTTGATCTTGACTTGTTTTGACTATCATCAATATTTTTAGCTTAATGTAATTAGTGATTAGCTACTTATCCTAAATAACAAATCTTAAAATTCTCATTTGTGCACTAAATTATATTATCTTTTATAATTTATCACTTAATTGTGGACGAACTATTTTATCATTCATTGACTTTATCGTACTATAAGTGTTCCACACTTTAATATCGTTTATAGGGTTATTAGTATTATTCGTAACTTAACTTACATCTTTCCATATTCTAACTTCTAACACTAGAACATTAGGAAATAAAGTATTAAGAATATGGGTTTACAATTTCTTCCCCCCTTATAAAAATTTCGTTCTTGAAATTTTAAACTGCGTACCTGATTCAAACAATTGAGAATATTGGGCACGCATCTACTCTTTAGGCTCCCAAGTAGCCTCTTCTGATCCATGATTTCGCCATAGCACTTTCACTAGCATAATCACTTTATTACGCAGCACTTGATCTTTACGATCTAGAATCTCTACTAGCTGCTCCTCGTAGGTCAAGTTTTCCTTTAATTGGACTAGTTGTTCTTTTAGAATATGTGAAGGGTCAGTGATATACTTGTGAAGCATAGAGACGTGGAACACATCATGAATGTTTGCTAGCTCTGGTGGCAGCTTCAACCGATAAGCTACTCCACCCACTTTGTCCACTATCTCATATAGGCCTATATATCGTGGACTTAACTTCCCACGTTTCCAAATCTCAAAATACCATTCCAGGGTGAGATTCGTAGAAATACTCTATCACCCACTTCAAACTTTAGATCTCGTCTTCGATTGTCTGCATAGTTTTTCTGTCTATCACTTGCTATCTTCAACCGTTCTCTAATCACACTTATCTTCTCGGTTGTAGCTTGGACAATCTCTAGGCCAATCATTCTTCTTTTACCTACTTCATCCCAGCAAATTGGGGTTCTGCACTTCCTGCCATATAACGCCTCGTACGGTGTCATGCCAATATTGGCCTAATAACTATTGTTGTAGGCAAACTCTATCAACGCTAGGTAGTTATCCCAACTTCCTTTGAACTCCATCACACACGCTCTCAACATATCTTCGAGAGTCTGGATGGTTCTCTCTTATTGGTCATCTGTCTGTGGGTAAAAAGCAGTACTGAAATTCAATCTAGTGCCCATGGCTTCTTGTAACTTTGGCCAGAACCTCGAAGTGAACCGAGGATCTCTATCTGATACAATGGACACCGGTGCGCTATGCAACTTTACAATCTCATCAACATATAACTGTGCTAATCTTTCTAGGGAATAGGTGACAGGACCCTTCCCAGACCTTATCTAAGCTCTCGTCTGGAGGATCCTACCTGGCACTTCAACGGATTCCTCGAAACCGACTCGTCGGATTGAAGACCTCCGGGAAGCGAACCCTATCTTTCTATATCCAATTTACTCGTTAAAACTTAGTGATTTTATTTTTATCGTAACTGGTTGGGAGTGTTAAACATTTTCTTTGATTTTATTTCAAATTCATTTTATAAAAATTTCGGCAGCATAACGGCTGCGTTTTTGATAAACCAAAATTTCACCTGTAAAGAAAACAACACTTCGACTATTTCTGAACACCTCCCAACTTCTTTAATTCTCAATCATGCATCATTCATCACAATTTCATAAGCATAACAATAAGCTTTAATGCCAAGTATACATATATGAATCATATATAGTATGCATGAATATATTTATATTTTACAAATTCAACATCATTCAAATTCAAAATATACATGATTAAATACATATACGTAAATGTTTCTAATCATCTTGTGCGATCTCCCACCTATATATATATATAGCAAAAATCTTGATCTCGTCCGGCGGCACGCAATAAAACAAATGAGCTACAAAATAAACAATGGGTTAGCGCAACAAGGATATATATATATCTCATATGCTAACATAAGAATTCGTTATTGATTCAAGTTTTACAATTTCTTTAAATTCTTCCATGTGTATCCTTGACTCGTTCTAATCATCACGGGTGATTATAACTAACGCCAACGTGAAGCTTACTAATGTATCTCAACCGCTACGTTACGGAATTTACTGCATCGTACGTAGGGCACTAAACTCATCATTGAACAACTACAATGCGGAATTCTCTGCATTGCAAATGTAGTGCTAAATCTCTAGACGACTACGAGCGGAATTTACTGCATCGCGTCGTAGCGCTAACTGTCAACTAACCAACTACGTTACTGAATTGTCTGCATCGCAACGTAGCGCTATACTTTTCTATAAATTGAGCGATTACGGACAAAATTCTCTACGTCGTCAGGTAACGCTAAATTTCATAAACTTATAAGGTATACACATGGGTTTTCATAATCAATTTCTTTAAGTGCAAAAGCACAAATGACTTTAGTTTGAATATTTTGCAAACTTTCTTATTCCATTTTCTTTACATGCAACTCGTTATCACTTTCTAGTAACATATGGATTCCATAAGAATCCATACGCTTAAACTTTAACTACATCATTAAATATCATTTTCAATTTCCTTTATTACATAGCTACTATAGTCATTTAACATCATCAAGAATTTGCATGACAATTTAAAAAGCTATTAAGTGGCAAATCACTTACCTCAAGGCCACATCAAGCGTCTCGACGAGGCTCCTGGACGCCGCTCACGCGCTCGTCACCTACGCAACATGATTTTATCATTACTATTAACAAAAACCTCCATTTCTCAACTATATCTTAGAAATTCTCAACTATGCCCAATTCTCTCTATATAGCTCCTAACTTGTTTCTAATTCAACCGAGACTCTCAAATCCCAATTTTTGCGGAAAATTTTTAGTTTTGGACCCCTAGGGATATCCCCACACGATCCGTTTACTTGTCGAAGGCTTAAAACGAAAAATCATATTTTTAATTCAAGTGGACAGCCCTTGACAGAACAGGCGATAACCTGCTGCTCGAGCTCCGTTTTCCTTCGTTCTTTTTCCTATGGCTCACTTATATCACATTCTAGTCACACGACAAATTTCATTGAGAAATATTATCGTTTGCTAAGTCAAATCTAATGAAAACGTCCGTTTTGGACACTTTCGGGCGTAATTTAATGCATGTTTTGCAAACTCTTGATTTTGGATTAGCGACGCTAGATTTTATTCCATAATTAAGCTTCATTTACCTTATAATGACTAAATAAACTCATTTCGTGTCATAAAAATTGGATTAAGCTAACCGTTTCACTTCTCAGAGCTCTAACGGCACTATATTGTGCATAACTTGCACAATTTTTATCGGATTCCATTCGTTCCAAAACCTATGGTTTTCTATGGTTCCTAGGCATCATTTGAGGTGTAAAACACCCCCAAATAAGCCAAATATGGTTAGGTCTCCTCTAGCTCAAATTTGAGCTCGGGAATCCCCTTTTTTGTCTATAACAATGTCTTTGCAATTCTAAACACTTCTCTAAATTTTTCTAACCTCTTTGAGGCTTAAAATTGGTTTCAAAACCATCAAATTTTAAGGTCTAACTACTGCCCTTCAAGTCTTTAATACATATATAAATCTAACTTGGTCATTAGAGTGCTCAAAATTCACTCAAGACTTTTCTCAATCACTTGGTGTGCAATAACCACCATTTTCGGTTCTATTTTTGAGGGTGGGTATAACAACCCTTATACATCATTTTAAGGCATCAATTACACACAACAATCATCTCTCATGAGTCCATAACACTCACATGAAGTTCTAGCAAGATTTAAAAGCAATCTATCAACTAAATCAACAACAACAACAACAACAACAAGAGCTGTCATAGATTTTCTGTTCTGTTTCAGCAGCAAACCAAAGAAAACAAATTGTAATCTCACTTAGAGCTTGCTTGGAGAGTTTGGATGACTTACTAGGGACCCTAAGAGGTGGATTGAGGGGATGGAAGGCTTGTTGGGAGGTTATTTCTCCCCTGGCCGACCAGCTCGCTGCACCCCATCGCGATTCTGTTCGAGCTCGCGTCTGGGTCTGTTTCGCTTGCTGTTTGCGTCCCGTTTCTGCTCGACCAGACCAGCACCTCTCCTCTTCTGCTCGTCCTCTTCCTTTGCTGCCCAGAAACTACAATTTCACTGCCTTGGATCCCCCTCACACGAGCTGTTCTGCTCCAACTCGCGAGCTATCCTTCGCGCAAGCTGCTAGCACGCTGGATCTGCTTCTTGCTCGACTTCTTTGCTTGTTATGGACGGTTTCTGCTGCTCAAGACTCCTTCTTCTTCTTGGCTTCTTCCTTTCTGGTTCACGGCAGCAACTATTCTCTCTTTCTCGAAGTCTCTCGGTTTCTCTCGATGGTGGCTGTTGGTGACTGAATGGGCTGAAATTTTCTGCTGAAAAATCAGCCCAAGTCTTGTTATTTATATTAACCAACTTATCTTAATCACATCTTGCCCCATTAATTCATTAATTTCATTTCACCCATCATCTTCTTAGTGCTCTTTCACGATTACCCCTCACGGTCTCCCGTGTCTATTTCGCTTTTACTTGATTTTATTTTCGTCTCGCTAGAATTTTTATTTTAAAAACGCTAAGCTTATTTTATTAATCTTGACTCTCTCTTTTTAATCGAATTTTAATTCGATTATTATTTACTACAATCTTGGATTTCTTGACTTAGATTTTCATTGGGACGTTACTAAACTTTTTAATACGATGAATTTCGTCGTATTCTAAATAAATAAATTTCGGAGGCTATGAAATTAAATCAATTAAATGTAGAGAGTTATATTATCTCTCTACCTTAGTTTCTAACGTTGGGACTTTAGAAGTCGGAGCTAGGAGTTTACAATAGGTGTTCTTAATAGCAAGAAAGTGAGCGAATTTCATCAGTTTATCAGCTATCACCCAAATGGCATTATGTCCGCTCTGTGTCCTGGGAAGTCCCATCATGAAATTCATCGTGATTCTTTCCCACTTCCACTCCAGAATGGATAAAGGCTGTAGTAAACCTGCTGGTTTTTTATGTTCAATCTTAATCTACTGACAGGTTAAGCATTTAGACACGAACTCTACTATCTCTTTCGTCATGCCTCTCCACCAGTAATGGTCTCTCAGAGTTCGATACATTTTAGTACTCCCTGGATGCATGGTGTATACTGAGGAGTGTGCCTTTTCCATGATCTCTTTCTTTAAGTCTGCCACATCTGGCACACACAATCTCTGGCCCAATACCAGAGTTCCATCATTTCTTATTGCAAAGTTACTCGGCTGCCCCACTTCTACTTCATTTCTTAGCTTCATTAAATGTGGATCTTGGGCCTGTAAATCTCTAACTCGATCCACCAGCACTGGACGGACTTGAAAGGTTGCTAACAGGGCATCTGAATCCGTCATCTTCAGTTTGACTCTCATGGATCTCAGCTCCACCAGTATAGTTAAATACTCAACTTTCAATGGGGCTAACGAACTAGAGGGCTTTCTACTCAGAGCATCTGCTACTACATTAGCCTTGCCTGGGTGATACTCAATTGTGCAGTCATAATCTTTGATGACTTCTACCCATCTTTTCTGTCTCATGTTCAATTCTTTCTGCGAGAACAGATACTGCATGCTTTTGTGGTCTGTAAAGATCCTGCAGGGTACTCCATAGAGATAGTGTAGCCATATCCGTAAGGCAAACACCACTGCAGCTAGCTCTAAGTCATGCGTTGGATAATTAACTTCATGCTTCTTCAACTGTCTTGAAGCATAAGCTATCACTTTGTCGTGTTGCATCAACACACAACCTAAACCCTGTCTGGAGGCATCACAGTACACCGTAAATCCATCACTTCCCGATGGTAGTGTAAGTACTGAGGCTGAGGTCAATCTCTTCTTCAGCTCATCGAAACTGTTCTGGCATGCCTCTGACCAAACAAACTTCTCTTCCTTCCTTGTCAATCTGGTTAGTGGAGTAGCAATCTTTTAGAACCTCTCCACGAACTTTCGGTAATACCCAACTAAACCCAAGAAACTCCTTGCTTCAGTTACATTCGTGGGTGGCTTCTAATTGACCACTACTTCTATTTTTTGAGGATCCACGGATATCCCATCCGCTGATACTACATGTCCTGGAAATGCCACGCGATCTAGCTAGAACTGGCACTTGCTGAACTTTGCATACAGCTGATGTTCCTGTAGGGTCTGCAATACTATCCTTAAGTGCTCAACATGCTCTTCTCAACTACCTGAATATATTAGAATGTCATCTATGAAAACAATCACGAACTTGTCCAGGTAGGGTCTAAAAACTCAGTTCATCAAATCCATAAAAACTACTGGGGCATTGGTTAAGCCAAATGACATCACCAAGAACTCATAATGCCTATATCTAGTTCTAAAGGCCGTCTTGGGAACATCTTCCTTACGCATCTTCAATTGATGGTACCTCGATCGTAGATCGATCTTTGAAAATACTTTAGCCCCTTGAAGCTAATCAAATAAGTCATTTATCCACGGCAGTGGGTACTGATTTGTGATCATAACCCTATTAAGCTACCTATAATCAATACATAACCGAAGACTCCCATCCTTCTTCTTCACAAACAACATCGGAGTTGCCCACGGTGATGAACTAAGTTTCACAAACCCTTTGCTCACTAATTCTTCCATCTGAAGCTTTAATTCTTTTAGTTCTGCTGGTGCCATCCGATACGGAGCTATAGAAATAGTTTGAGTGCCAAGGGCTAGTTCAATCTCGAACTCTATCTCCCTATCTAGAGGTAGTCCTGATAGCTCATCTGGGAAGATATCCATGAATTCATTAACCACTGGAACCTCGGCGATCTGTAACTTGCTATCCTCTAGTTCCACTACATAAGCCGAGTATCCTTGGCAATATCTTCTGAGCATCTTATTTGCCTTCATTACATTGATCAACCTTGTAGGGAATAACTTCCACTCTCCGCAAAAAATCACATCGGGTTCTCCAAGTCTACTAAGCTTAACTTCCTTTCTGTAACAGTCAACGATAGCTCAATGCTTCGAAAGCCAATCCATACCCAGAATGACATCAAAATCACGTAAGGTTAGTACAATCAAATCCACCTCAAACTCTTGACTCGCTATAACTACTTTACTTCCCACATAAACCTGGTCGGCCATAAGTGACTCGCCAGTGGGAAGTGACACCCTCATATGGCATTTTGTCGGTCTCAAATCTACCCCAACTCTATCAATAAACTCTCTAGATACAAAAGAATAAGTGGCTCTTGGGTCCACCAAAACACGTGCAGCTAAAGTAAAGACAGTAAGAGTACTTGTCACCACCTCTGGGGATGCCTCAACCTGCTGCTAGGTCACTATATACACTCTGGCTGCCTCGCTGCGAGGTCTACTAGGCGGTGATCTGGGCGGCATACCTCTACTCGGACCACTACTAGGTGGCTCTGGGGCTGCAGCTCCTTTGGTCTAGGGGCCTCCTCTAACTGGTCCACAAACCCCACTCGTTTATCCCTGTACTGCAGATCTAGCCTCCATTGGGCTCGACGCCACTGTACTGGGACAATCTCGCATGAAATGGCCCTCCTAGCCACACCTAAAACACCTTGTACGACCTATAAGACACTCTCCCAGATGCGATAGGCCGCATTTGCTGCAGATAGGTTTGTCTTTCGAGCTTGGTCTTCTTCTAGATCCCCCAGATGACTGTACTGAGCTCTGACTGGTCTGGGGTTTTTGGGTTGGTCGTCGACTCTCAGACCAGGATGACTTCTGGCTACTTTTGGCCACTTTACTGGACCCTCCTTGATGGCTATCGCCCCAACTACGCTTCTGACTGAATTGTTGCTTCGGCTTGGGGACGGTTCCTGCGCTCTGCTCAACTTTGGTGGCTGCCTCCACCAGCTGTCCATACCGAGTATGTGCTGAGGATGTTACAATGGTCTTGACTGTAGGATTAAGGTGTAAACCCCTAGCTTCGACTTATAAAGTCCCAACATTAGAAGCTAAGTTAGGGAGATAATATAACTCTCTACATTTAATAGGTTGATAGTCCTGACCTCAGAAAGTATTAAATTAAGAGTACGATGAAAATCGTCGGCTTTGAAAATCTAAGTAACATTTTAATAAAATCCAAGTTAGGATTTTAAAATAGTGATCAATGATAATTCGAATAAAAATTCAATTAAAAAGAGAGCGTCAAGTGGTCGATAAGACAAGCTTGACGATTAAAATAAATTCTAACGAGACAACGATTAAATCAAATAAGAAACGAAAGAGACACAGGAGACCAAGCTTGTCCCTTGACATGTTTTGACTATCATCAATATTTTTAGCTTAATGTAATTAGTGATTAGCTACTTATCTTAAATAACAAATTTTAAAATTCTCATTTGTGCACTAAATTATATTATCCTTTATAATTTATCACTTAATTGTGGACAAACTATTTTACCCTTCATTGACTTTATCGTACTACAAGTGTTCCACACTTTAATATCATTTATAGGGTTATTAGTATTATTCGTAACTTAACTTACACCTTTCCATATTCTAACTTCTAACACTAGAAAACTAGGAAATAAAGTATTAAGAATAGGGGTTTACAATTGAGGTCATTATTGTTGAGGTCGTGGGTTCGCTGGTTGTACCACATAGTCTCTCAAGCGACCTCTCTCGATTAGATCCTCAATGAAGTCCTTTAAGGCCTAGCATTTTGAAGTGTTGTGCTCGATCTCATTATGATAGGCACAAAACTTGTTCTTACTTTTGAGATCAACAGGAGTCCTTATAGGCTTAAGCTTCCTGAAGTCTTCCCTGTTTCTCTCCGTTGCAAAGATCTTGTCCGGTGTATCTGACATGACGCTGTAGCTATCAGATGACCTTGATGCTGAGGTCGTTCATTTCTAGGCTCATTCTTGGCCTTCTTAGTGACCTAATGGTTTGAACCGTTATTCCGACCTTCATTTCTATTTCCACCATTACTTCTTTTTTTTGGTTGGTTGGAACCGCTCGCTTCACCCTATGGGTTAAACTGCTTTGGGCCGAAGGACTCTTCCTATCTGATCTCATTGGCAGCTCGCTCGTAGAACTCGCCCAGGTCCTTCCCTAGAGATTTATAGATGCTCTCGTATAGTTTCCTATCCTTATAAAGCCCAATTGAAATTGCAATTAGGCTGCTTTCGTCTGAAGGGCTCTCCATATTGGTGACTTCGCATCTAAACTTGGTAATGTAATCTTTCAATGATTCGTTTTGTCATTGGAAAATCATGGTGAGGAGATAGGATGGTGCGAGCTGCCTCTTTAGAGCTCTGTATTGGCTAGTGAACTTTTATTGACACCCTTCCTAACTATCAATACTTCGAGTTGGGAGACTCTTGAACCAGGTTCATGGGATGTCTCTAGGGTAGTTGGAAAAACACGGCACTTGACTGACGATTGTCCATCTGGAGATCCATTTGTTCATTGAACGCATCCAGGTGATCATAAGGGTCGCTATCTCTATTGTATTGAGGAATGTTAGGGACCTTGAATCTAGAAGGGAGAGGCTGTGACTCGATCTTCCTAGTGAAAGGGGTCATTTCCTCATATTGATCAAGTTGGTTTAAGGTACCAAGGCATGTTTCGAGTTGTTGAATCCTCAGAAGAAGCTCCTCTATCCGTGAGTCTTAAGGCCTATGTCCCATCCTATGCTTGCAACTTGAAGAGCGGCGGTTAGGCACGTATCCCTAACTAGCTCTTTCTTTTAAGCTCGTAGGTCTACAGAACTTCCTCTTCTTTACGAGCTTGGTGACCTTTAGCTCTTAAATGTGAGTTGGAGAAACAAGTTGAGCCGGTAGGTTGCGACACCTTTCTGAATGGTTTTTCAAGTGTTGACACTTCCTCTCCTTACTGCTGGTAAACTTTTTCTGGAACAGCAGCCTCAGATCTGGACGCATTTTTGCTTGGGTCTGTGCCAGTGCCCTTACTGCATCCGTAAGTTGGTGCATTGTATTCTCTAATGTCTCCTACCATTGGTGTAATACTTGTAGCCCCTCGGCTATAGGGATCATCGGTGTTGGTTAGTGTTAGTGGAGGCATACCCATAATAGCGTCGATTACGGGGACATAAGACGCGTTGCCATGGACATGGTTACATCTTCCATTTGTTGGACATCAAGTTGCTACTGATCCATCTGCCTTTCTAGTCGATCAGCCACCATGTCAAAACTTTTGGTGGTTCTTCCTCTTGCCATGACAGTTGAAAACTCTAAAGATTGCATCTGGGCCCTCATTCTAGTGTCAAAATGTCGACGTCTGAATCCGATCGACCTAAGTTCTTGATCCAATACTGCAAATTAAGCAAAACAGAAGCAAAAAACAAGAGAAAGAGAAAAGGAAGAACAATGATTGCAAGGTGATTTTTACGTGGTTCGGCCGAAAACAATGCCTACATCTACGATTGTGTTCTCTGGTTATTTTTACAGAGTCACAGTATATTATTACTTATTGTTTTCATGTGATTACAATGAATTTTCGACCCCTATTTACAGTGTGGGGTGTTATAATTTGAGTGCAAATAAAACAGGAAAAAATTCTATATTAATTACACTTCCAAAATCGGTGTCCACCACAATAGAGATAGATTCCATCAACATAGGAGTTTGAATTTATTTCCAATTCTGGTAGTTGACTCTTCCTGAGTTTGGGTTGTTGCCTTTCTGGAAAAACTCCTTTAACGAGCACTTCGAGCTGCTAGTTGGAGTTTGCTTTAGACGACCTAGAGCTATGCATAAGGTAGCCTTGACCAAAGCTAACTAGCGACCTGAGAAAAGTATTAGTGAACTAAGAGTTCATTCCTGCAAGCTGGGTGTTACCAAATTGGGTCTTTGTCTACTGGGTCAATCTATTAGATCGGTTTCTTAAACTTTTACCAACCCGCTTATGCGATCTCAAATATACCCACAACACTGGCACTTACTGAACTTAGCATATAACCGGTGCTCTTGTAGGGTCTGTAGTACTACCATGAGATGTTCTGCATGCTCCTCATAATTGCCTAAATACACCGGTGTGTCAACAATAAACATAATCCCTAACTTATCTAGGTAGGCTCGGAAGACCCTATTTATCAGGTCCATAAATACGACTGGGGCATTCGTCAACCCAAAGGACATAACCAAAAAGTCATAATACCCATATCGAGTCCTAAAAGCAGACTTCGGAACATCTTCATTGCAGATTTTCAATTGATGATAACCAAATCTCAGATCAATCTTTAAATACACTTTGGATCCTTGTAACTAATCAAACAAATTGTCAATTCTCAAGAGCAGATACTGATTCTGTATTGTCGCCCTGTTTAACTGCGTATAGTCAGTGCACAACCTTAAACTCTCATCTTTCTTTTTGGCAAACAAAACTAAAGCTCCCCAAAGAAAAGTATTGGGTCTCACAAAACCCTTATCTAACAACTCTTCCATCTGTACTTTTAATTCTTTCAACTCGACCAGAGCTATCCTGTAAGGAGTAATCGAAATTGGCTCAATCCCCAGAGTCAAATCTATTTCAAACTCTATTTTTCTATCTGGGGATAAACCTGAGAGATCCTTCGAAAATACATTTGGGAATTCTCTGACCACCAAGATATCTTCTAATTGACTCTCATCATCTTTCTTTTCAGTCATATATGCTAGATATCTTTAACACCCTTTACGAAGCATCTTTGTTGCTATTGTGGTGGTCACAATACTAGTGGCAAGTACTTTTTGTATTTCATAGAACACTACCTCCGGTTTCCCCTTATTTCACCAATTTAACCTCCTTCTTATAATAATTGACCACAGCTCGATGTTTGAATAACCAATCCATTCCTAGGATTACATCAAAATCCCGAATATTTAATACAATCAGATTCACAGGAAACTCTTCACCTTCTATCACTACTTCACTGCCTAAAATCCCTTTTTTTGCTACAAGCGAGTCTTCGACATGGATGGAAACTACTAGACCACAATCTAACGATTGTAACTCAACATCCACTTTGGCTGAAAAATGCATGGACACAAACAAATGTGTAGATTTAGGATCTATCGACACATAGACATCATGATCAAGAACAGAAATCATACTGGTAACCACTTCTGGAGTGGTATCTGCTTCCTGCTGGGTAACTGCGAACACTTGGGCCTACATGTGAGGTCTACCTAGCTAACCCGTAGGAGGTACTCCTCTGCTCCCTGAACCTCTAGTTAAAGTTGTGGCACTCCACCCTTTAATTTAGGAGCCTCTACCTCCTGCTCTCCAGCCAACATTAGCTTATATGGGTGCTGAGGGTCCAGTCTCAGATCTCGTAGGGGTAGCTAGCTATGGGCACTCTCTCATATAATGGCCTTCCTGCCCCATAGCGATAACAAGTAGTGCCGCTCATTCGACATAGACCGTATGTCTTTGTCTGCATTTACTACACTCTGGCACTGAAGTCTTCGCAGTACGGAAGCTTTCGAGCACTGCAGGTGATCTAACTGACCCCTGACTGGATGATGCTACTCTGCTCATCTCCCAACCACCAAACCATTTAGTGTACGTTTGGTACAGCTTATCTACTTGCTAAAAGTACTTTTTTAATGCCAAAGATCTATTTGATTTTTTTTACGTCGTTTGGTTGATATCCTAATAGAACTTTTGGGGAATTAAAAAAGCTGAAAAAGGTCTACTTGGAGAAGCTCAAATTTTGAGCTTCTCCAAGTAGACTTTTTTAAGCTTTTTTTAAAATATTAAAATGTCCAATATATCCCTATTTTATTTTGTTAATTTCTTTAAACCCTTATAACCCTATTACACTTTCATTATAAATATAAACACATAGTCTCAACTTTCATTTACTTTTTATTTCATCAAAACTTCTGAGAACTCTTCTCTAACTGGTAAGTTTTCTATATTTTGTATATTTTTTTTTCAATTGGTTTTAATTGATATTGTAATTTTTTTATCTTATTGTCATAAATATTATATGTCATATTTGTAATATATATATATATATTGCTATTAGTTTTGTTATTGGTTTATTGAGATACATATATATACATTGTAATTTACAATTGATTTTGTTATTGTGGTTCATTGACATATATATACTGCAATTGATTTTAATTGGTTTTATTATTATGGTTCATTGATATATATATACTGTAATTGGTATGTATATATACTGTAATTGAACATTGCAATATATATAGTGTAGTATATACTGCACTGCAATATATATATATACTGCAGTATATACTTGCAGTATATATATATATATTGCAGTGCAGTATATCTTTACTGCAATTGCAGTATATATATATTGCACTATATATTGCAATATACTTGCAGTATATATATATATATATTGCAGTGCAGTATATCTTTACTGCAATTGCAGTATATATATACTGCACTATATATTGCAATATATATACTGCACTGCAATATATATATATTGCAGTATATATTATACTGCAATTAGTTATAATTGGTTTTTATGTTTCACAAATAGTTTTAGTTTGAAGTGCACCTATTTTAATAATAGATTTCTTAGTTTAGATATGACTTTAATTATAGCAATTTTACATTTATTTTATTAAAAACTTATGAAACACTTCTCTTTTGAAAATAAAAAATAGAGAAACAAAATAATTTTACATTTATTTTATTGAAAATCTATGTTTTGAAAATATATTTACATCAAATAATTATTAGTTGTTTGATTGATTAAATTTTTATGGTTAAGGTTGAAGCAATTATATTTCTAGAATGAATATATTACTCTTCTCTCTTATACCCTTTTTGGTAAATTAATAATCTAAAAGTGCTTTAAAAATAATTTAACCAAACACTTGACAATTTAAAAGAGTTTTTTTAATTGACAACCAAACAACCAATAACTTTTTTCTAAAAGATCTATTTCCAAAAGATCTATTTCTAAAAGATCTTCTTCTAATAGATCTATTTAGAGAAGTTGTACCAAACGAAGCCTTAGACTTGCTCTTCTTCTTGGCAATCTTACTAGCTCCTACCTGGGGCCAATTGGATCCGCTGCGCTTACTTTCCGATCTTCCACCCTGGGCAATAGTTGTCGCATTCCTCTCTACTTTCATAACAGCTTTCACCAGTTCCCCATAATGCGTTTGAGAGGCCAGTGATAAGTGGATTCTGAGGTTGGGATTTAAACCCACAATGAATCTCTTACACTTTTGTTCCTCATCCTCAGTTATAAATGGAACAATCCAAACTAGCTCGAAAAATTTCTTCTCATATTCGGTTACGAATGTCGTACCATGCTCTAACTTAAAGAACTCTTCTACCCAGGCATTCTTGTAACTCTTTAGGTAGAATCTATCTGTAAATTCTTTGGAAAAATGCCTATGAAACCCCATTTGGATGTCTCCTTTCCAAAGCCTCCCACCAATCTTTAACTTTGTCTTCCAGGAGGAAGGTAGAGAATAACACTCTTTGGTCAGTCGAGCACCCCATAGCTTTATAAATCTTGTCAACATGATCCAACCATGCTAAAGCACTCTTGAGATCACCACTCCTGTCAAACGGTTTCGTGCCCAATTTACACACGCGTTCGATCGAGCACTTCGATGCTTATGGGGTCTCACGCGATTAATGCATTGCCGCTGCCAATATTTGGGCTACTTGTTCCGCCTGACATATTATAGCACAACGACTGTTTTTTCTAAAAGTTCTACCTTGCAAAAACTTATTGAAAACTTGTGCGCTTCTAAAACAAAGAAATTTCTCAACTACTAGGCCTCAAGCCCTCTTCTCCTTTTTACAATCAACCATAAACATGCTTTCAAATTTCAAAAGGCAACTTGAAATTCATTTACATAACATGCATAAATACATTTTCTAAGAAATTCATACAATTCCATACAAATGTCATTACATAGGTTTTTCAAAAACATTTAAAGCAAACATACATAATCAAATGTAGCACAGTAGCACTCGACGTCGTCCGACTACTTTTGAGTTAGAGTCTCTGCTATCGTAACACATATACCTGCAGCTGGGAGGTTTTATTTATAAAACATAAAACAAAGAGTGAGCTAAACAAGCTCAATAAGTGTCACACTTTTCTATTCAAACCATACATTCGAAAACAAGCCTCCCTAGAAGCTTTTAAAACATTTTGCCATTATTTCTTAAAGGCATTTCATAACTATTTGAATACTATACATTTGAAATGCATCTTCTGAAAATCTCATCTATATCAAACACATGTATAAGCATTTAATAAAAATATAAATCACGCCTATTAAAACTGAAATTCAATTACACATTTAAAGCGAATTTCATGTTTGTGGAAATGTAACGCCCCGAATTTTCTCTATTTAAGAGGAACAAAAATATATTTGGATGAATAGTATTTTCGGGATGAATAGTATTTGTGTGAATAGTAAATTTTTCAGAAAATAGACCCTGAAGTTGAAAAGCTCTGTAATAAGTAATAGAGTCTAAAAAAACTGAAACTGATAAAAAATGAGTTCGTTTGAGGTTAAATGGAATAGTTTCCGGATCCAATCGGAATTCAGAAAAATTTTTGAAAAAATTTGAAAATTTAGAGAACTGTCAAAATGAGTGTTAAAATGCTCAAGAGGTATTTTAGAAACTCAAACGATACTTCCGATGGAGATTCGGATGAAAATAAAATCAATCTATAAATCGCTGGAGGCGATTTAGTGAATTAGCAGAGAGCTGAAAAGAGACATGGAATGACTTTTAAGGGTCACCAAGGTTACCAAGAGTGTGTAGGCAGTTCGATTATAGGCCCTAGTGAATTCTGAAAGGATTTCAAAAAAGTCCCGAAAAAGTCGAATCCGAGTGTCTCAGAAAAGTCAAAATCAAAAGAAATAAAGAAGAGATAAGCATGTGGGAAAGCAACCATTGAAAATGTGACATGTGGCATTGTGGATAAGGATGAGGACACTTGTCAAGATTCTATGGATGACATTTTTGTGATTCTTAGTAAATTTTATGGGTAAAATGGTCAATTGGAAGGTTAGTAAATAAAGTTGAAGGCATGAGATGATGAGAGAGGATGCGTAGGTCGGCAAAGAGAAGGAAAAATAGAGAGAGAGGCATAAACAAGTGCAAGCCGTGAGATAGGAGAAAAAACCGAGAGGAAGAAAGAAAAAGAAAGAGTGGTCGTGAGGAAGAAAGAAAAAGAGAAGGAGAATAAGAAGAAGGTGAGGTGATCCTCCCATCCTAACCTTTTAAAGCTCTCATGAAATTCCCAAGAAAAGATTGAAGAGAAGTAAAGGTGAGTGATTTTAGTTTATGAACTAGTTTGATGAAAAATTTTGATAGTTGATTGAATAGAGTTTGATGGCTAGAGTAACTTCAAATCAAGCTTGGAAAGGAAAGAAATAATCAAGGGGCTTTGGGTCAAGGAAATTAGTAAGGTATGAGTTAGAGTTTATGTTATAGTTTTGATGGAATTTAATGAATTTTTAATGTAAGACCTTTGTTGATAGTTGGATGATTATTTGATGTCACTGGATGTGATTTTTGAGTTGAAATGAAGAGAATGAATTAATTTGGTCATATATTAGTATGTGTATACCTTCGAAAAGTTATTGTATTTAAATGAGTTTTAATATTTGGATGCTATTAGATGATGATTTAGGTGAATTTGAGATGGTTTTTAACAAGAAAATCAATTGGATGAAGTGATGAGCAATTATGTTAGTATATGGACCAATTGTATTTTTGCATGTGTTTAAGTTGATTTTAATGCATAGATAGTTAATATGATATTTTGAAATGAATTTGAGGCTGTTGGAATTAAAAGAATGGAAGAAAAATTTAAAATGGAAAGTTGGATGTAGAATTTGTTATGTAAACCCCTAGTCTCGATTTTTAACTTCCTAGTGTTAGAAGCTAGATTATAAAGTTAAAATGATAAATCTAGTCAACGTTAATTTAACCCGAGAAATTGAGAGTTAACGATCGTTCTAGAATTACACAATAACTAGGTTATGAAGAAAAAGTCAATGCAAGGTAAAATAGTCTATTCACAAATAAGAGATAATTTATAAAGGACAATATGATCAAGTCTAAACATGAGAATTATAGGATTTATTAATTAGAATTAGTAGCCAATTACTAATTGAATTAAAATTAAACTATAAGTGATAGTCAAAGTAGTTAAGGGACAAACTTGGTATTTTAGGAAATGTTAATAATATATATATTCAACACTTAGAGCAAATTTGGAGAAAAACAAGAAGCTTGGTCGTGAGACATTAGAAAGAGTGAGAGAGTGGCATGAAAAGAAGAAGGAATCGTGAGTTAGAGTGGGAGAGAGGGACGATAGCCATGATGCAAGAAGGAAGTGATTTCTCCTCCATCCTTTAAGCCTTCAATCATCAATCTAAAGTGTTTCCAAACTAGAATCACAAATCCCAAGCAAGAAAAAGGTAATTCTTCTAGTTTTTCTTAAGTTGAGAGTTGTTTTGAATGAGTAAAAGCATGAAGTTGGAGTAGTATGGGTATGTGATAGTCTTGTTTGTTGTAGTAAGTTGTGTGGGGTATTTTACACTTAAAACTAGTGTAGGACCATAAGTGGGTGTTATGGAAGCTTAAATGATATGTTTTTATGTGTGAATGATAGGTTAGGGTTTATGGATAACCAACTTGAAAGTGAGATTTAAAGTCATAAAGTGTCAAATAAATTGTAGACTAGTTGTTTGATAAAAAGCTTGAGAGAAATTATCTTGTAAAATTGAAAAGCTCTACTCTTTAATGGGTATGTGTATGTCAAGGCCATGAAGGACAATAGGTAACCTCTGAGTTTTGGTTGATTTAAACTCAAATTTAAGTATAATTGAGGTTAGGAAAACATATAGAAGTGATAGGATTGCAAAATGAGTAGTTTTGAGCAAAAAGGAGATTCCCAAGTCAAACAGAGGGACAGTGATGACTGCACAAGTCTGACTTATTTGGGGTTGTTCTAGACCTCAAATCATGTCTAGGAGTCATAGAAAACCATAGGTTTTGGAAGGGAATGATTTCTATAAAAATTGTGCAAGTTATGGTCAAAATATGTGTTTAGTGTGTCGTAAAGTAAGATGTCTATATAAATGTAATTTTTATTGCATGTAATGAATTTATTTGATCATAATTAGGTAAAAGAATCTTAGATACGAAAGAAAAATCAAAAAGTGTGAAAACGTGCATCAAAGAGTACTCGAAAAATGACATTTTTCTTAGATTTGACATGACAAATGATAGAATTTTTTGATGAAATTTTATGGGTGACCAGAATGTGAGATAAGAGGATTGTAGGAAAAATAACGAAAGAAAACAGAGCCTCGAGCAAAGCCGTGCATTACATTCTGTTTTGACGTGTCAAAAGAGGCGTAAATTTTTTATTTTTCGTTACGAGCCTTTGAAAATTATACGAACTGCGTGGGGGTGTCCCTAGGGGTGTATAACTGAAACTTTTGCGAAAAAATTAGAAATAGGAAGCCTCGGTTAAGTTAGAAGGTAGTAGAGAGAGTTGTAGTTGAAAAATGCATTGTAATAAATTTTTAAAGTTTAAAAGCAATGTGTATAGTTTACAAAGCCCGTTGTAGCGTATTTTAAATAAAAAAGTGATGTGTAGGTGAAGAACGAGCTAGCGAGGCACGTGAGACTCGTGGAGGCACTTGATTCGGACTCTCACGGATTGAGGTAAGTGTTTCACCACTTACATTTGTTTGATTTCTAATTTTAGTTTTGTATATTGTGCTAAGTAAAAATAAAAATGGCTTTTAAATTTCAAAGTTCAAGTTTTAAGTAGGTGGGTTTCTTATGGAATCCATAAAGTGGTTTTTAAATTAATTGAATCAAGAGAGTTTTTTTTTTAGTTTCTAAAATAATTAGTTTGGTGCCTTAGCACTTGGTGAGTTTAATTTTAAAAACCTATGTATATACCTTAATATTTTATGAGATTTAGCGCTACATGACGATGCAGAAAATTCTATTTGTAGTCACTCAGTTTATAGAGAAATTAGCACTATGCGATGACACAGAAAATTTCGTCCCCAGTCGCTCAGTTTTCCACAATGTATAGTACTACGTTGCGACACAGATAATTCCGCACGTAGTCAGTTAGTTTTGCAGTTTGGCACTACGTGACGATGCAGTACATTCCGCTCGTAGTCATCCAGAGTCATAGCACTACAATTGCAATGCAGAAAATTCCGCATTGTAGTTGCTCAGATATGAGATTTTTCACCCTACATTACGATACAGTAAATTCCGTATCGTAGTGGTCAAGATACCTCAGTAGCTTCACGTTGGCGTTAGTGAAATCGCCTGTGATGGTTAGAGTACATTAAGGGTATACATGGGGTTTTTAGAAAGAAAACTATAAAAAATTTTGAAATTCTAAAGTTAAATAAGTTTATAAGTCATTACACTAGTGCATAATTATATTACCTTGTTTTGTGGTACTAACATGTTTACTTCTTGTGTAGTTTATATATCCATTGGGTGCTATCATTGGACGGTGTGACGACGAGCTTTACATTTCATATTTATAGGTGGGTGAGTCATGCCATATGTTTGTGTAAATCATGTTATATGGGTTGACTACATTAATTGTAGAAAAATACTTGCATTTTGTGTTGTATAGTTGTAAATATTATTGTGAGTAGTTATGAATTGTTATGTATGATATATATATACTTATACATTTTATTATAATTTCATGCACATTACTTGGAAAAATTGTGATGGAAATGCATGTTTGTGAATAAACGAAGTTAGGAGGAAATGAATACATAGTCGAAGTGTGTTTTATTGCAGGTAAAAATTTAAATTTTGGAAACCTTCAAAATGCAGCCGTTATGCTGCTGAAATTTTTATAAAATCGTTTTAAATGAAATTACGAAAAATTTTAACCACTCAACTTATTTACAAAAGTAAAGAATACAATTGAAGTAAGTTCAGAAAATTGGGAAAGAATAAGGGGTTTGCTCTACGGATCTCTCCATTTCGACAAATCGGATTGTGAGAAGTCCGTGAAGTGCCGGACGGGACCGTCCAAATAAGAGATTAGAGAAAGTCTGGGTCGGGTCCTGTCATGTTAAGTCCAAGAATAGGTGTAAATTTAGTATCCTATCATTTTGATGTGTTTTTAGTAAGGTTTAAGATGTGTTGGAGTAATTTGATGGAAAGAAATTGAGAAGATTGAGTGGTTATCCATGAGATTCAAATTCAATTAGAATAGGTGCAATTGTGTATTGAATGGATTTTTTATGGTTGATTTTGTGTTTGATGAATTTGGCATGGGTTTTGGGTGGATTTTGAGTTAATTAATGTAAAGAAAATGAAGAATTTAGGTGTGATTCATGATGTTATGGATATTTTTCGAATTCAACAAATAGGCTGGTAAAAGCCTGTAAAAGCCCAACAAGTCAACCCAATGAAACGACCCAGTAGACAAAGGCCCGATCCATCAACATCCAGCTACAGCTCGCATCACGACTATCTTTCACAAGCCGCTGCTAATATTACACAGTTCGTGTGGGACCCCAGCCGGAATTCTCTGCCTCGGTCGGGCCCCACTCACTAGGTACTGTCCCCGGGCCATGGGGTTTTGCTTCGCCTCCGCAGCCGCTCGAACCCACAACCTGGCCCTTGAGGTTAAATGGATTCCTTGAGCAAAGCTGCTACCATTGTGGCAAAATTGTAAACTCCTAGCTCCGACTTCTAAAGTCCCAACGTTAGAAATTAAGTTAGAGAGATAAAATATAACTCTCTATGTTTAATTGATTTAATTTCATAGCCTCTGAAATTTATTCATTTAGAATACGACGAAATTCATCGTATTAAAAAGTTTAGTAACGTCCCAATGAAAATCCAAGTTAGGAGATCCAAGATTTTAGTTAAGGATAATCAAATTAAAATTTGATTAAAGAGAGAGCCAAGTGGTCAATAAGACACGCTTGACGTCTTAAAATAAATTCTAGCGAGACGAAAATTAATCGAATGGAAGCGAAATAGACAAGGGAGAATAATGAGGGGTAATCGTGAAAGAGCACCAAGAAGATGATGGGTGAAATGAAATTAATAAGATAATAGGGCATGATGTAATTAATAGAAGCTTGACTAATATATAAACTAGACTTGGGCTGAAATTTCTTTCAGCAAAAACAAGTGCAGCCCGTCGAGAGAGGAACCGAGAGAGTTCGACAGAAAGAGAGCAGTGACCGTTAGCGTGAACCAAGGAAGAGAGAACTAGAAGAAAGAAGAAGAAGTCAAGTGAAGAAGCAAGTGATCAGCAACAGAAGAGGGTGAGAAAGTTGCAGGTAGAGCAAGACAAACAGCAACGCAGAAACAGAGTCGTGAGCTCACGCAGGACAGCTCGCGCAAGAGCAGCTCGCGAGGGAAGAAACTCC
>CM034463.1:31208987-31256305 GCA_019925255.1 Litchi chinensis | reverse complement strand
TTGTCTATTTCCATTATTTCTACCTATATGTACGTTATGTGCTAACTGGTTTGTTGTCACTTTTATGTAGTAGTGGTGATTGTGGGATATTCATTATCAAGTTGGCCGAACACATGGCGAACGGTCTAGCAGTGAACTCCTTCGACAAATCCCATATACCAGATTTTCGGTTACAACTAGCTGTTGACTTGTGGAAATGGTCTTGTCAATTACATTAGGGTAACAATATTTGAATGTTTACTAGTCCACTGTTGAGGTTTTAAATGGTAACTTTGACATCATGTTGTTACAGTCCAACTTACTCAAAAAGCTGTTCCTTCTTATGTAAATTCCAGGTTAGTGGTTCGGTGACTTCAGTAGTCAGACAGATATGGTTGATGATGATGTTGCATGAGTTATGACAATAAGTGCAACTACTATTTTTGCACACTAGTTTAGCAGATTGTATGCTTTAGTTTGGCAATGTCATCTCAGTAAATAGTAGTTTAAAAAATAGAATGGTTTCATGGTGGTGTTGTATTCCTTTTTCGAACGGAATATTAGTATAGGTATATACACTGTTGATGTGTTAACGTATGTTTTGTACCTATGATTCGTCACTGTTAACCATGAATTTTATTGTACTTGAGTTTACATCTTGGTTACTTGGTATGATGTTTTACATGGTAATTAAAATGCTTTGCAAAAGAATGTGAAATTACTTGTGTTGTGGCTATTAGCCTTAAATGTAGTTATATGTTCAGGGAAAACCTCAAATTTTTGTCATGTTTTCTTGATGATCTACATGTTGATTGACTGCGGTTTGTGTCAGTGCTACTGTATTCCCCTTTCTGTCATTTTTACTTTACGTAACAGAACCCATCAATAATCTGTGCTTATTATATGTGATTTGCTACTGCTCAAACATGGCATATTGCCATTACATAATTCAGTAAGCAATTGATTTGCACTAAGCTGACATCATGACAGTCGTTGATGATGCGGTTTCTGTGAGTGCTGCTGGAACATGGGATGTAGACACTTTTTCATGCTGTTGCTGAGCAGGTTTCTAGTACTTCCAATACAGACCAGACCAATCCTGATGACATTGTGACGTTGCGTCACAATCTCATAAGGACGTAACTATGCAGCATCCGGATATGTTATTATCGTATTATAGTGGCTGATGTTGCGAACAAGGTCTAGTCGTTCATTTAGACAAGATGTTGGCAACATGCTGAGGGATATAGTTCAATAGGTACAACAAGAGGTCTATTTGGTTCGTGGGATGTAGCTTGGATGATGCATATGTTGTGCTTGATTGGAACGTAGAAACGATTAAAAATGACAGAGTTAATAGTATGATGTATTTCGTGTAAATGAAATTGATCTGGACAAAGAGTAATGTTTTTTTGTTTTTTTGTTGTAGTATTGGATTGGACACAAAAAAAATTAATTAATGTTTAATGGTATGAGATTAATTACTATAATATTATAATGTAGATGAACTCTACAATTGCTTATGTAAATCACTCGTTCGGCTATCAACTTCATGGATTTACTAAGAAGCTGCTAAAAAGCCATAAAAATGACCGTAGGTTATTTGGATATTGAAGTGTTGTCTGTAAAATGCATATAGATGTTCAAGTCAGTAAATATACCTATAAAAATGAAAGCGAAAACCCAAAAAAGAAAGATGTAGACTTCCTAAGTTGCCATATGTTAAAGAGGATATTGCATGTCTAGTTAGTTGATAGAGAGCTCTGCATAGATAAATCGAAACAGACTTATTAGTATTTGGAAACAAAAAAGAATGAGTTGGAATGCTTGCAGTACAATAAGCTTATTGAACTTTGATGCTTAGACATGAAAGTATTTTGGACCCAAACAAAAGATTGTCACATGAAAACAGGTTAGTGGTTTTGGTGCACTACTAGCTAAAGTAACAAAATTGTCTAAGACATATAAACTGAAGATCTATGTTCAAAATAGTATGTGGTCTTGATAACTGTCCAATGCCTCCAACACACTAAGTATCTCTTGAAATATGAAACTAATTGAATTGAAATTTACATAGAATTCTATAAATAACAGATTTTATACATTCCTAAATTATTAAAATATGGACTAGTTATTGTTGATTTCCGATTGTGTAGTTGACACGTGGTTGTAGAAAGGAAATAGAGGACAACAAAACGAAATGATAATTGAATAAGGGTCATTAATTGGTTCAATCCCAAATAATTTACTGAATATGCAAATAAAACATGGGTCTCTTTCTAAAGTTACATGCTCATGTATCTCCAATCGAACAAATAAACTGGTTCCAAAATGAATATATGAGATTACAGTTTTTGAAACAACTCTGTGACCAGCCATTTGAAAGATCATCCACGCCATCTGACAGTCTTGTTTGTTCTGAAATTGGAACCTGCTTCAGAAGAAGCCGCTTCTGGTTGACTGGGAGGTCTGTGCTCCTTTGGCTTGGCAGGGTCGTTAAAAATAACCCATCCGTCCAAATACGTTGTGTTCATTTTTTCTCCACCCTTCTCAACTTCTTCTATGATAGAATTTGTGACAAAACCAAACCCCTTTGGTCTTCCAGACATTCTGTGTACACCACGTTTTTGCTGCAGGATCACCAAGGAAAATAGCTAAGAATGGGGGAAATTGCCAATGGACGATACAAATAAATATAGCTTACAAGAAACTTTTAACTCACCTTTAATTAGCTGGCTAAATGGAGAAAATGCCTCTTTAAGCTTCTCATCTGTAGTCAGTCTTGATAGACCTATTGACAATGTGTCAATGCCATTACGAGAAGACAAACGAGATTGTTGCTTTTGTATAGTACATCGAATGGAAAAGAAGAGTTTGAAGCAATGAATAAGAGTTCAGATAGGTGTCCGCTAATAAATTAACTAAAACTAAAATTGCATACTGATACCATAATATTATATTAACATAGACCAATTCCAAAACACTTTAGAGCTATTAAAAATTACAAGATAAACATCAAGAAGAATCTACATAACACAGACTAACATAAAAACAATGTTCTTTTCCGCACTTGGGATCGGGGGTACATCCCCATCTGACCATGTGCCTAGCTTGGAATGACTGCTCCATCAACAAAAGTATCTCCCACGTTTGATAGCTGAACTGTTACAAATTATATGGTCATATATTGCATACTGATGCTAAAAGTAGATTCTTTGGATTATGCCGTATATAGCTGACATGAAAACAAAAATCAAGAAAACTCAAACACATACTGTTGTGGTATTAAGCTTCTGGAAGACCAGATCTATTGAAGACCGATAATAAAGAATTCAAATGAATGGGTGTAATGTTAGAAAACTAGATTACATCCCAAGGATTCTGTAGTTTTCCAACATGTGTAAGTTTTTGCATAAGCTAAATCGTATATATTAAATAAACAGAGGTAAAATGTAGATAGTTAGCAAGATCTCCATAATTATTGAAAGCTAAATCATATATAGTAAATAAATAGAGGTAAAATGTAGATAGTCAGCAAGATGTCCATAATTATTGAAAGCGTGAGAAACTGTTGCTAGGATTGCTGCTACAAATACTATTGCTTACAAGATGAGAATTGAGAATGTCCAAAAAAGAAAGATTATGTCAAGAAAATCAAGTGGTATGAATAGAACTACTGGCCCTATGCCAATAATTACCACCATTCAAAACCACAGAATCCCTCTAGAACACTAAGCGTTGTTGATTTGAAGTACTTATTTAATAACTTGTCATTAACTAGTAAGCAGGATTCATAGCTATAACTCACATTTTATGAGTTGAGAACTATGATGATAGCAGATTGAATCAACCAAATAACTTTGTTAATGTGATAGACACTACTATTTGGAAAGTTAAATAATAGTAACAGCAATGTTGAATTCCTCAAACTTTTGACGTATTTTGAAGTTCATGACAGATTCTGAGAGTGTTATTTCATCCTGCACTTCAGAGCCAATATCTCTGGTTTGATATTCGGAATGATCTGACAAGGGCTCAGGATGAAAATGTATTTCACGAATGCCCTGCACATGGGACTACCAGTACTTATCATCCTCTTCTGCAATGCATATACTGATGTGCTTCACTAAATGAGCCTATTTATAAAAAGGTCATTTATAAATTCAATAAATTGACAACAAAGGCCTTGTCAATAGCAATGAAGGAAATCAAGTAGAAGATCATTTACCTAAAAATTTAAGAGCATTAGGTTGAGAAGTTTACCAGCAAAAAACCTCTTGTAACGTGACAATGACTTATTAGGCGAGGGAATTCTACAACTTTTAAGTTGCAAGCATCATTGATGCAATGTACATCTTTTAACCTTAAGCATACTACTGCAATTTGCTTCATATCTGTCATTTGACCTGTTTCTGGTGAAAACATTTGCTTCCTGTTGATGCTCTTGACCCTGACAAGTTAAGAATATTGTGAAAGATTTAGCTTGTGTGAAAAACTCCTACAACATTTAGCCTGTGTGAAAAACGCCAACCTACAGGTTTTAGGCTGAAATGATTTCTATCCAATTTGCATTTCAGGTTACCACCAAAATACAAACCAATTACATAAAAGACAAAACAAAGACTTAAAACCAATTTCAGTACACTTTACATTATGATAAAGGATTTGCTATCTTACACTGTAAATTCTACAACCCATTTCCGTGCAGTCGCTTATCATACTGGAATTGGTGCCTTATACTTTTGTCTGTTGTGTTTGAAGCCACCACATCTTCTGCACTTTGTTTGCTTCTTAGCTTCACCTTTCGAAGGTTTTCTTTTTGTGGTAGGTTGTCCACGAGGTTTACGACCTTCAGGTGGTAGGACAATAGGAACTTTAAGATGTTCAGGCCAAATCCAATCATCTTCACGCCCAACCGGATGAATGGAAGCTGTATAAGCTTCTACTAATGTTTCCATGCTATAAAACAAAGCACAGTAGTCATAACAAGATATGTGGCGACTACTATAGGCTACTAGTGCATGTGCACATGGCAGTTGGTCTAGCTGAAATTTTTTACAGTCACATATTCTATTCTGCAAGTTCACAACTGGGTTCAAATATTCATCTATGACTATATACTTTTTTGAATTAATAGGACACATAGGATAAGTACATGCTTTCTTCATCCTCCGTCGCAGCTTGGCTTCAACCCATTTGGTGATTAGCGTTGGCATTTTTGCAGCTTCCTCACGCCTTTCCCAAAACCATCTTTGAAGTACACCATGTATATGCTCTATTAACTTCGTGATCAGTAGCTCACGTGCCTCCTTCAAAATGGCATTCAAACACTCTGCAATGTTTGTTGTCATTATGGAATATCTTCTACCATCAAACTCACATCTAGCCCATTTAGTAGGTTCCGCAAGCATCAAATACTCAGCTGCCTTACTATTAACTCCTACGATTTGGGACATAAGCGCACTGAACACTACAACCCGGTATGCTTTGGCAGCCTTGTAAAACAATTGCTGCACATCATCACCTTTAAAATTGGCTTTCATGTTTTACCTCAAGTGATACATACATATTCCATCCAATGCCCCTGGAAACGAATGTGCAATAGTTGTTGCTATACTTGTGTTTTGGTCTGAAATGAACACAAGATCCACAACTTCTCCAATACACCCATGCAACTTTGTCATAAACCAAATCCATGCGTTATCATTTTCTGAATCTCCAATGCCAAAAGCTAATGGGTACACTTGGTTATTTCCATCCATGCAAGTCACAATAAATAAGGTACCTTTATACTTCGATTTTAGGAAAGTTCCATCAACAGCTATAACGGGCCGAATGGAAGTTCTAAATCCAGCAATAGAACCTTTTAATGCTATGAAAAAGTACTTGAATCTATTGGAAGCATCACATTCAATGTGGGTGACAGTCCTTGGATTTTTCATTTCCAACATCGCACAATACAACGGAAGCACACTATAAGACTATTTCGGTGATTCCTTTGCTAATGTCATTGCAACCTCTCTAGCCCTCCATGATTTATTATAATTACAACTCAGCCTATACCTTTTCTTCATGTCCTCAACTATATCGTTTGGACGGTAACACTGAGAAGCACCCTCATACTTCCATTTGATGCAATGCCCAATCAATTTACTTATTGTTTGCGGATGGTGAAAAACGAGCGCATCAAGAGAACAAGTGTGGTTTAACATGAAAAGCTTCTGACCCCGCAAGTTTTGTTGCACGCAGCCACCACTTGTAACTTTTCTCCACATAAGCCATAACCAATAACTCTTTCATGGATTTCTTCACTCTTATATTGAATTGTCTACCCACAGCTAGCATTCTTATATTCAGTTGTAGCTCCTCCTTATTGGAGAATATATCACCAGGTCGAACTTCTTTAACACTATTGCATATACTGTCAATACAACCACCATCTATTGCCTCAAGAATCGAAGATGTCGTTGCAACATGACAATCCTATTCAACTTGTTTTGATTTCAGCTTCTTCTCATTTGAACTGTCAACCCTATCAATTGGTGATGCTTCCGTAGGTGCCAATGGAGATGTACACACATTTGCAGCTTCGGTGCCTAAATGATCAAATCTAAGGTCTGCATTGTTATCAACCTCAATCACATCTTCATCGCTCATTATCAGTTCTGCAGTATCCGGAACTTCACTGCCCAAACATTTTTCTCCAACTTCTTTTACTCCAACTTTTGTGGCCCATTCTTCCTCACCTACTAACGCCGTTGTTGTGGAGTCACCTTTACGTTCCATTGTAATGCATAATGGATTCCTAATCATTACATCACTCACTTCCACGATAAAGAACTCAACATCACTATCATTCAACACATCAATTGGTGGGGCGGCATCACACATTTAATATTTGAACTTCATCATAATTGTAAATTCAGTTGGGCTTATATCAAGTGCATGACATACTGCATCGTGTAATTCTTCGTATGTTGTTGTCTTCGATAACAAAATTCCTTTTGTCTTCCCACCTTCGTACATAACGTTTCCTCCTTTATTCATCCACTCACCATTATATTGCACTGCAATCCGAACTTTATCCATGTCCTTCAACCTATCAAATGAAGGCAATATTATGGTCAAAATATATATCCAAACATTGCTTCCTCTTAGTTTGTGCCAAACAAGCACTACTACTCTCACAATGTCCCGAATAAGTACATGTTGTATTTTTTTTAATTTTTCCTCCAAACAAATTGCATGTATGTCAACAAAACAAGCATTTGTACATGATAATTCTTTATTCATTCATATCAACTTCTATACAACTCCCTCTATCGATCCGTAAAACTAAAGCTACCAAAAATTGAATAAGCACCTTCAATCAACAAGTATATGAAAATGTAACAAGAAACCAAAAAATTAAATCATATTAAATACATTCATAAATCGTATGCAAAACACAATCTAAGTTGTTGGGAAGTTCAATCAAGATTGGGTATCCTAACTTGCAGGTTCTGATTCCCAACCTTGATTGTTACAATTCCCAACCAACAATTCCAAACACTCAAGTTCAGAATCCCAACCTAAAGGCAGTGATGCCCAACCTTCAAGTTAGTATTCTCAACCTCGATGTTGGCAACATTCCAACCTCGAGGTTAAGAATCCCAACCTATAGGTTGGGCATCTCAACATTGACTAAACTCTAGGTTGGATTCTTAACTCTAAGTTTGGATTCCCACCTTCCAAGTTTGGGAATCCCAACATCATTCCTAACTTCAAGGTAAAAATTCCCAACCTCTACGTTAAGAATTCAAACCTTAAGGTTGAGATTTCTTTTCAGGTTGGATTCTCAGCTGAATCTTTTGATTCCCAACCTTGAAGTTTAGATTCTCAACCTCAAGGTTGGGATTCTCAATCTGCATTGATGTTTCCCAGCCTAAAGGCTGTCCCAACCTTGACGTTGGGAACCCTAACCCATAACATGCTCTTCCAGCATCCAAGTAACCTTTTAAATTTTATCATTACGTATGAAATAGTAAAATTATTAAAATATTCGAATCCGGATACGTAATTAGACCCGAATGGCAAATCGAATACTAACGTAGTTTTCAAAATTTAAATCGGATTTCCATAAAATTTTCAGACGGGACCAAGAGGATTTCGAATTCAAAGAGTGTATTATAAGAACTTGGAACAACGCGCGAGACAAATGGAGCTAGTGATGTGCATGCAAGACAAGTGTCCCTCGTGTGTGTGGATCGGAGGACAAGTGCCATACATGCTTAATTAGTAAAAGACAAGTGTTAAGTAAGTGTATTATATATATATAATTATATGTTAATTGATATTAAAGAAAACAAAAGAAATCAAGTAATGGAATTGTTTATTCCTTAGTGCATTTTCACGGTCACATTCACACAAGGGACATATTCTCTCTCACGGTCAAAGTGCTCTCACTCTCTCATTCACTCAAGTGCACGGCCATCTCTCAACTCACGCCATCCCTCTCGATTTTCATCTCCTCCCTCTCAAATCTCTCAATTTCTCTCATTGCATGTCATGGTCAAGCATTCACAAACTCAATCAAGTAAGCATTCTCAACTCTCACTCATTCTCATCTCTCTTGGTCAAGAATCTCATTCAACCTTTCCATATATCAATCGGCTTTGATGTAAAGAAGCAAAAAACTAGTTGAATCCAAGCAAGTGAAGTCATGGCCATGGTAGGATTTGGTAGGCCGAACCATGCATGTGTTGGATGATATAGTTCTTGAAGAAATAAAGCACATGCAAGAGATTTGAAGACCTCTTGGAAGCATTCTCATCAATTTTGGAAGGTAAGATTTAGTTTATGAGCAATTTCAATAAGTTTTCGGAAGAGTTTTTGATGAAAATACATGCTTGGGTCTTAGGATATACCATCTCTTTGGTGAAGAGATTGGGTTGTGAATGGTTTGAATGATGAATGAGTTGCAAAAATAAAGTATATATATATATATATAGAAAAATATGTGTAGGTTTGGCCATTATTCATTGCTTGAGTTGGAGTTGAATTTTGATGATTTGAAATTTTGTTGGATGAATCTAGTATGTGTTGGATGCGTTTTGAGATGCGAAATAACTTAGAATTATGATTTTGGAGGAATTTATACTTTCGGCCTCAAGGGTATTATGGTCAATTTAAAGTGTCTTCATTTAGGTTATGTGATCTTGGAAGTATTTGTATATTTGGGTGAGCTCGGAAATCGAATATGAAATTGTTAAATGTTAAACGGTCATGTCGCGGATTTAGAATTCGAAAACATTCAAAAGTGATATTTATTGAATTAAAATAAACTTGTGTTGAATTGTGATTTGTTTAAATGCAAAATGAATTGAAAGCTTGAAAAGAATTAATACTAAGGTTATTGCTTAGGTGCGGCTAGAGGAAAGGTTTGAGTCCGAAGTTGTTGTAAAATTTCGTTTGCGCAATTTTAATTTCGAATTGATATACTCATAGTGTTTAAATTATTAGAATCATAAATGAATGATAATCGAGAATAATTGAGGTGAAAATGGATTATTAAGCGACGTTTCGAAGTAATGTATTCATTGAGTGATCCATAGAATTTTTATGTTTATAGGTTCGAGCTAATAACATCATTTGAATTGTAGTCTGAAAAATTCATAATGAATAATGTGTAGGATTTTCAGAGACGGATAAAGAAGATTCCCCGTTGTTAGGAAAAGTTAGCCGGTTAGGGAATTCAGGTAAGTATTCTAACAAAAGTATTTTGAGTTAAGAATTATTTGTATTCCAGTTACAATTATATGTTAGTGTATATATTCATAGTATTAATAATCTTAAATTGATTATCTATATATATATGTATATATATATATATATATATATACGGAAAATGAGTTTTACCAACTTGTATGAACTATGGAAGTTGTCGTGAAATGTGAGTTTTGAAAGGTGAAACTTGTGATATGAGATGGTTTTTAGCATACGGTACATACATATATTATGTGATTTTCAATATCGGTAGAGTACCCGGAGGCGATGTTGGATTCCGCCTGGGAGACGATGTAGGATTCTGCTCCCCATAGGGTACGATTAAGTTAGTTACTACCTGAGACGATGTAGGATTTTGCTCCGTAGCAAGGGATGATTCCGCTACGTGATACCGGATACGTATGGCCTGAGATGATATGGATTCCACTCCGCCATATGGCATGACCTGAGACGATGTAGGATTCCGCTCCGTCGTGCATTAGCATATTAGTACCGTGTGGTTTCAAAGTAATAGTGAATGGCATATTTATTTTTGTATATAATAAAAATGTTTCTTTTTCGAAAATACAAACCGCCGTCACTAACAAATTACAAGTATGAAGTGAGAATTTGAATAAGAGATTACATGTTATCTTGCATTTCAGTAATTAAAAAGCATGAAACTGTGATTGGTGAATTAAATATTAGCTTTTCAAGTTAATATAGCATATTCTTATTCTTATGAGTTACGATATATTTATAGTGAGTGATTTATACTCATCCTAGTTTGTTGTTTCTTTAAAATAAAAAAAAAAATCTCGTAGGATTCGGTACAGATGCAAGCGATCAGATAGTAGGGACCTCTTACCAGGAGTAGTGACGCATATCGTCGGGCGTAGCTGTGATATTTTATTTCTTTCATGTATGATACTTAGTTTTTGAACCTATGAACGTTTTTAAACTACAGGTAAATATAAATTTCATACTTGGGAGTTAAGTACATATTTGATCTTGCATGACATGTTTTGAAAATATAAACTTAAAGTTAAATTGATGTTTAAGTCGGAATTATATGTGGTTTGTGGAAAACGAGCCTGAGGCCTTAAAGTGAAGAAAAAGACTATTATACAAACTGTACAGATTTTATTTTCGATTTTGCAAGGTGACATGTTTTGGAAAAATAGTCGTTGTGCTGTCAAAATTTTTACATGTAAATTTTAATAAAAAAACTTCTTACCCTATTCTGCTGGTAAATGTTTTGTAAAAGGAATTTAGGAAATATATTTTCTAAGTAAGATTTTTAAAATGGCTTAGCTTCACGGGAATCTTTCAGTTGGAGGGAATCCCGTCTAGAGGGTTACCGTGGGGTGCCGGGTGGGTCGTCTAGAAACTAGGAGTCGAGGCCCGTCAGTGTTGGTAATAGAGCGAGGTTTTGAATTATAGGGTTGTTCCTTTTTACGATGTTTTCACAAGTTTTTCTAGGACAACCTAAGATGATTTTAAAAAGCTCATGCATACATTCCTAACAGTTACTTGTATTCATAATCTCGTTTTTGGATGGATCACAAAAATATGCACCGGTGAAGCCGTAGAGGTCCCAGAAGAGCTCTTTCAAAGGCTCCAGCACTAGAAGTACCATCCTCACGAGAGGCTGAACAAGCAACGGGTTCAACAAATGCCTCTATGAACCAACCAGGACCATCAAGACCAACAGCACCGGTCAGTGGAAACTTTAATGCAGAGCAAGTGACTCAGATATTGATGACAGCTATGTGCCAGTTGCGAGAGACTCCAGAAACACTGAAAAATACAATAGAAAGAGTTTGTAAACTGGGAGCTAAACCGTTTGATGGTAGTGGTGATCCGGAGAGTGCATTAGCCTAGTTAGATAGACTCAATCGGATATTTGGAGTTATGGATTGTATAGATGAACAGAAAGTCCTGTTTTCCACCTTCCTCCTAGAGAAGCGAGCAAAAGATTGGTGGCAAGTATTAGAAAGGCGACATCCAGCTTGGGTGTCCTAGACCTTATTCCAGAGAGAGTTTACCAACAGGTTCTTTTCGAAGAGATACAAGGATGCTCGGGTAGAGGAGTTTTTTATACTATAGCAGGGTTTAGCTTCAATATCAGATTATGAAAAAAGGTTCTCGGAGCTGGTCCGGATCGTATAGTTCGTAGCAGAAAATGAGGAATAGAAATGTAAGAGATTCCTAGCAGGTCTAAGCATCAGCATTAGAGTTCATTTGTCTTTAACCCCTCAGACACACTATGGAGAACTGGTAGAGGCTACATTAAAAGTTGAGCAGAATATGATAGCCGTCACTTAGAGTGGTAAGTCAGAAGGCAAGCACAGCAGATCCAGTTTGCCCCTAGCAAGGCCCAACAAGATTACCAAAAAGAAGAGCGGGTCCAAATGGGTAGGTAACAGAAGGATGAGTCAAGGGGCAACATCCAATATGAGTTCAGCCAGATCTCCTTCACCATTGGAAGCTTTCGTGATACAAGAACTTCCTAGCCAGAGTGTAATAAATACGGACGGAGGCACAAGGGTGAATGTCGAACGGGTAGTACGGCCTATTATCGATATGAACATGATGGTCACTTTATTAAAGATTGTCCACAGTTAGTAGAGCCTGCAAGTTCAAAGATTAGACCTTCAGCTTCTACTCAAGCGAGTGTGGGTCAGAGATAGAGAGGCAGAGGCTCATAGACTAAAGGGCAGAGTACTACAGCTCTAGGCAGAGGCTCTAGGAGCAGAGGAGCACCTTCTATGAGTCGACCAGGTAGACCCCGTACACAGGCCAGAGTGTTTGCGGTCACTCAGCAGGAGACTGATGCTACTCCAGAGGTGGTCATCGGTATGATTTCTATATTTGATCATGATACATATATATTGATAGATCCAGGTGCCACACATTCTTTTGTGTCTGTTCATTTTTCTGTGAAGTTGAGTGTTGAACTGTAAAGGTTAGATTGTAGCATGATTGTTTCCATCCCAGCCAGAGACTTACTAGTTGCTGAAAAAGTCATTCCGGAAAGTAAAGTGGTAATAGATGGCAAGGAGTTCCTGACGAGCTTGATTGTGTTAGATATGCGGGATTTCGATGTGATCTTAGGAATGGATTGGCTATCTAAATATCAAGCCACAGTCGACTGTTTCAAAAAGGAAGTCAGACTAACCGGATCAGGGGAGTTAGAGACAGTATTCCGTGGGATACAGAAAGTACTGGTCACCGGCATGATGTCAACAATGATAGCCAGTAGATTTCTTCGAAAAGGATGTCAGGGATATCTGGCTTATGCAGTTGGGCAAAAAGATTATGAAAGCAAATTAGAGGATATCCCGGTGGTTAGAGAGTTCCTAGATGTATTTCCAGACGATCTCCCAGGTTTACCTACAGACAAGTAGATAGAGTTCGAGATAGACTTGACTCCAGGGACTAAGCCGATATCGATTACTCCCTGTAGGATGGCTCCAGCTGAGTTAAAGGAATTAAAAGTTCAGATGGAAGAGTCATTAGACAAGGGTTTTGTGAGACCTAGTACTTCGCCATTGGGAGCTCCGGTTTTGTTTGTTAAAAATAAAGATGGAAGTTTGAGATTGTGTATCGACTACATGTAACTAAATAAGGCAACCATTTAGAATCAGTATCTGCTCCAGAGGATTGACGATTTATTTGCTCAGTTGTAGGGATCTAGAGTATATTCGAAGATTAATTTGAGATTTGGGTACCATCAACTGAAAATTCGAAATGAGGATGTTCCGAAGACTGCTTTAAGGAAGCGGTATAGGCATTATGAGTTTCTGGTCATGCCCTTTAGGTTGACGAATGCCCCAACAATATTTATGGACCTGATGAACATAATCTTTTGAGCCTACCTAGATAAATTTATGATTGTGTTCATTGATGATATTCTTGTGTATTCAAGCAATTAGTAGGAGCATGCGAACCATCTGAGGATAGTGCTACAGACCTTACGAGAGCACTAATTATATGCAAAGTTCAATAAGTGCTAGTTTTGGCTGGATAGGTTGGCTTTCTTAGGTCATGTGATATTAGTTAAGGGGCTCAATGTGGATCCTCAGAAGATTGAATACATTACGAATTGGAAACCGCCCACCAATGTGACTGAAGTCAGGAGCTTTCTTGGGCTAGCAGGCAACTACAGGAAGTTCGTTGCAGGATTTTCTAGAATGGCAACCCCACTGACCAGACTAACGAGAAAAGATGAAAAGCTTGAATGGTCAGATGCCTATCAACAAAGCTTCGATGAATTGAAGAAAAGATTGACATTAGCTCCTGTGCTTACATTGCCTACAGGGACAGATGGTTTTACGGTATACAGTGATGCCTCGAGACAGGGCTTAGGGTGTGTCTTAATGCAGAATGATAGAGTTATCACATATGCTTCCGAATAGTTGAAGAAGCACGAACAAAACTACCCCACCCATGATTTAGAGCTTGCAACTGTAGTATTTGCACTGAGGATTTGGAGGCATTACTTGTATGGTGTTCTTTGTCGGATCTTCACAGATCCCAAAAGTCTGCAGTATCTGTTCACGCAGAAAGAGTTGAATTTGAGACAAATAAGGTGGTTGAAACTGATCAAAGACTACGACTGCACAATAGAGTATCACCCGGGAAAAGCCAATATGGTGGCAGATGTTTTTAGTAGGAGACCTACTAACACATTAGCACAGCTGAAGATAGTATATCTTCCATTTCTAGTGGAAATGAGGTCTCCGGGGGTATATTTGGAAATAGCAGACTCTAGGGCATTGTTGGCTACATTTTATGTACGCCCCATCTTGGTGGATCAGATTAGGGAGCAACAAAAGCAAGATCTCCAGTTAGTAAAACTGAAAAATGAAGTTGAGAGCAGGCAGAGATCTGTTTTGTGATAAGAGATGATGGTATAGTGATGATGGGTCAGAGATTGTGTGTACCGGATGTGGGAAATTTGAAGAAAGAGATTTTGGAGGAAGCTCACTCCTCAGCTTATGCTATGCATCTGGATAGTACAAAGATGTACCATACTCTGAAGGAGCACTATTGGTGGAGAAGAATGAAGAGAGAAATAGCAGACTTCGTATCTAAATGTTTAACCTATCAGCAGGTGAAGACAGAGCATCAGAGACCTTTGGGATTGTTGCAGCCTCTCTCTATCCCGAAATGGAAGTGGGAGAGGATTACAATGGATTTCGTGGTAGGACTTCCACGTAGCCAGAGAGGGCATGATGCCATTTGGGTGATTGTAGACAGATTGACGAAGTCCGCTCATTTTCTACCAGTCAGGAGTGATTTTCCTTTGAGTAGATTGGCTTAGCTCTATGTGGACGAGATAGTTAGACTTCATGGCACGCCAATCTCCATCGTATCAAACCGTGATCCAAGATTTACATCCAAGTTTTAGTCCAGTCTTCAGAAAGCTTTAGGTACACGGTTGAATTTTAGCACAACATTTCATCCTCAGACAGATGGTCAGTCAGAGAGGACAATTCAAACACTTGAGGATATGCTGAGAGCATGTGTTATAGAATTCAAGGGGAGTTGGGATATTCATGTATCTCTTATGGAGTTCGCCTATAATAACAACTATCAGGCAAGTATTGGGATGGCACCATATGAGGCATTATATGGAAGAAAGTGCAGAACCCTAGTGTGTTGGAACGAGGTAGGTGAGAGAAAATTAATCGGTCCCAAGCTTGTCCAAGTTACTTTAGAGAAAATTAAGGTTATTAGAGACAGACTGAAAGTTGCAAACGACAGGCAGAAAAGTTATGCAGATAGACGCCGCAGGGACCTTAAGTTTCAGGTTGGTGATAGAGTGTTCTTGAGAATCTCCCAATGGAAATGTGTACTCAGATTCGGGAAGTGTGGTAAGCTAAGTCCACACTATATTGGATCATATGAGATCACAGATAGGGTTGGAGCTGTGGCATACAGGTTGAGATTGCCATCGTAGCTGGCTAGGATTCATGATGTGTTCCATGTGTCTATGCTTCGGAAGTACATTCCTGATCCCTCTCATATACTTGAAGATCAACCTGTGGAACTAAGGGAGAATCTGACCTATGAAGAGAAACCTGTTCAGATTTTAGATCGTAGAGAGCAAGTTCTGCGCGGTAAAGTTATCCCTTTAGTGAAGGTTTTGTGGAGGAATCATGATGTGGAAAAGGTCACGTGGGAGCATGAAGATTAGATACGCCGTCAGTATCCCCACCTTTTTCAGTAAATGGGTTATTTGAATTTTGAAGATGAAATTTTTTTAAGGGGGGAGAATTTGTAACATGCTCTTCCGGCATCCAGGTAACCCCTTAAATTTTATCGTTACGTACGGAATAGTAAAATTATTAAAATATTCGAATCCGGATACGTAATTAAATTTTCGTAAAAATTTTTCAGACGAGTCCGAGGTAAGTTTATGATTTCGAAATCCTAAAATTTATTAAAACGAATGGACCCGGATGGCAAATCGAATACTAACGTAGTTTTCAAATTTTAAATCGGATTTCTATAAAATTTTCAGATGGGATCGAGAGAATTTGGAATTCGAAGAGTGTATTATAAGAACTTGGAACAACGCGCAAGACAAGTGGAGCTAGTGATGTGCATGCAAGACAAGTGTCCCTCATGTGTGTGGATCGGAGGACAAGTGTCATACATGCTTAATTAGTAAAAGACAAGTGTTAAGTAAGTGTATTATATATATAATTATATGTTAATTGATATTAAAGAAAACAAAAGAAATCAAGTAATGGAATTGTTTATTCCTTAGTGCATTTTCATGATCACATTCACACAAGGGACATATTCTCTCTCACGGTCAAAGTGCTCTCACTCTCTCACTCACTCAAGTGCACGACCATCTCTCAACTCACGCCATCCCTCTCGGTTTTCATCTCCTCTCTCTCAAATCTCTCAATTTCTCTCATTGCATGTCACAGCCAAGCATTCACAAACTCAATCAAGTAAGCATTCTCAACTCTCACTCATTCTCATCTCTCTTGGTCAAGAATCTCATTCAACCTTTCCATATATCAATCGGCTTTGATGTAAAGAAGCAAAAAACTAGTTGAATCCAAGCAAGTGAAGTCACGACCATGGTAGGATTTGGTAGGCCGAACCATGCATGTGTTGGATGATATAGTTCTTGAAGAAATAAAGCACATGCAAGAGATTTGAAGACCTCTTGTGTGATGTCCCTCTTCCGAATTCTGTACTGTAGAGGAAATTTTGCATGTATATGTACAATATTGCCCTCGATTGAAAATTAATAAAGTTAGTAAGTGTTTTTTTTTTTCAATCACGTAATCGGATTTTAGTAGAATTTTTGATCCAATTGGAAACAGATTTGAGTTCGATCAGTGATATGATGATTTATCGATGATATGAGATGAAATTAGTATTCAAGACATCCAAGGAAAGACATGGATTGAATGGATAAAATTTAATGACATTGTATGTAAAAGTTGTGAAAAACTAGTGTGATTACATGGAAATTTGAGGGCTATTTTGACAAAATAAAAGAGTGGCATGCAAGGTAAATATGTAACAAAGATTAAGGGTAATTATACAAGTGCAAGAAGTTCCTATATATATAAGAGCTGTCATGAAAAAAAAAAATTTGGAGCATAAACAGGGGTGAAGTCGGCAATACAGGGGGGAGAAGCAGAACCAAAACAGAACCAGTCCAACAGCCACTTTTCCACCATTTTTGAACCGTGATCAAGCTATTAAAAGGTCAAGAACAAGTTTAAGAAGGTTTCCAAGCAAGATCCCTCCAAAAGAATAGGTAAGATTGAGTTTTGATTGAGGAAATTGGATGAAAATTCTGTTATAGTGCTGTCATGACCAGTTCTGGTATTGATGAGATTTTGATGGTTTAATTCAAGGTTTTGAGCCATAAAACAAGTGGAGAAGCAAGCCAAGACATTAAGGAATAATTGGTAAGTGGTTTGGTTGAAAAATATTGTGATTTGAGTGAGTTTGATGGTGTTTAATGATGTGCAATTTCTGCTGGACGAGATTGAGGTTTTGGATTGATTTGTGTAAAAATAATTGATGAGATGTTGATGTATATTATGAAATGCAATTTGGATATGTTAAGGTGAAATGATGTAAAAGAAATATGAGTGAATGGGTTTGAATATAGACTAGTTTGGATGTGTAAATTGAGTGTAGATAAGGTGTTTGATGAAATGCCTAAGAGAAATAAAATGTAAAAATCTTGAAAAATGAAAGAAAGCATATGGTGTGTATGGGCTCACGACCAAGTGGGAGTGTGTATGACTTCATTAAGTTGTGATCAAATTAAACTTGATATTCATGATTAATGGAGGCTAGATAATCATATGGAAGTTATAAGATTTCAAGATGATAAGAGATAGTCATAAAACTATAGTAAATGGCATTGTTTGTACATTTCGAATTGATGAAGGGCAGTAGCTTATGCATGTGTTTTGTTGATGTTTATGATGTATTTTGGGTGTTAAAAACATGCATGAGTGAGTAGGAATGAAGGTAATTAAAAGGGATGTACATGGGTGCATGAATAGCATGCACACTAGTAAAGATGAAAATAGTAGTAGAATGAGAAAATAAGTACTTGAGAGGGATATAGAGACCTGGACGAAATGGGCTTAATTGGGGTTGTTTTAGACCTCAAAACATGCATAAATGTCATAGCAAACCATAGAAATTTGAAGGGAAAGGTTTGGATAAAAATTGAGGAAGTTATGGCTTAAATAGTGCACCTATGTAGTCGTAAAGTGAGTTGAGAATATAAATGCACTCTTTGATGCATGAAATGAATGTATTCTGTCATAATTGAGTAAAATAACCTTAGATACAAAACAAATGACATCGTCGCTTGTTTGATGCAAAAATGTGCATAAAAAAGTGTCGAAAAATAAGCATTTTTCATAGGTTTCACCCCTCGATACTTAGAATTTTTCAAAACCGTTTTACGGAGGACCTAAGTGAGAGTTAAGAAGATGATCCAAACAAAAATGGAAGCAAAACAGCTCGTAGAATAGGTTGTGCCCAGCGTTCTGTTTTAAGGGGTACAAAAATTTGACTTTTTGTTCCGGGCCTTTGAAAATTATACAGATTGCTTAAGGATGTTCCTAGGGGTGTGTAAGTTAAACTTTTGCAAAGAAATCGTAATTAGAAAGCCTTGGTCAAGTTAGAACTTAATAGAGAAACTTGTAGTCAAAAGAACATTATAAAGAGTTTTTAAAGTTGAAAGCAATGTGTGTAGTTTTGTGTAACACACTGTAGTGTATTTTAAATAAGAACGTTTTGTGCAGGTGACGAGCAGGCCAGCGGAGTTCAGGAGGCTCGTTGACAAATATAGCTCGTTTGGTGAGGTAAGTGTTTTATCACTTGCATCTATTTGAAAATTCTAATTTAAATTCTGAATTATGTAATCAAACGGATTCAAAAACAATTCTCAAATCCTAAATCTGAGTTTTGAGTATGTGATCTCTTTATAAGATTCAATAAGGGAAGGAATAAGAAACTAAGTTGATTTCAAAATATTTGAATCGAGAAAACTTTTAAGAGTTTGAAAAGTTAAAACCTTTGTGTTTTTGCACTTAGTGAAACCATTTCAAAGCCCATGTATATACCTCCAGTTTAATTAAGATTTAACGTTACGCGACGATGTAGAAAATTTCGTCCGTAGTTGCTCAGTTTTCAGAATATCTAGCACTACATGTACGATGCAGAAAATTCCGTACGTAGACGCTAAGATATAGAGAGATTCTAACGCTGCGTTGCGATGTAGAAAATTTCGCACGTAGTCGTTTAGATCTACAGTTTTGGCACTACGCTACGATGTAGTAAATTCCGCTCGTAGTCGCCTAGAGTTATAACACTACAATTGCGATGCAGAAAATTCCACATTGTAGAGGTTTAGACAGGAGATCATTTCACACTACATTTGTGATATAGAGAATTCCGCTTCGTAGTGGTTGAGATATCTCAGTAGCTTCACGTTAGGCATCAGTTGAAAACCGCCATGTGATGGTTGAGTATGTTAGGGGTATACATGGAGTTTTCAGAAAAGAAAAGTTGAAAAAGAATTTGATTCCGAACGAAGTCATGAATTTTGATATAATTATATCTGGATGTTATTATCATTGGTTGAACTAACCCTGTTTACTTTTGTTAGCTCATATATTGTATTAGGTGCTTGAACAGGTGATTTTGTGTTAAAAAAACCTCGTCGGATATTTTAGGTGGGCGTTGCGTTGATGTATTGATTAAACGCCAAATGTATAGTGTTGTTGTAATTTGACATGACTAAATGATCGCTTATTTGACTCATGGGCATTCGAGAATCTGTAAAATTATATTTTGCTATCTGCATATAGTTGAATCAATTGCATAAGATACATATCTATTACTTGATATATCTATGTACATATAATGTATATTGTTGCATATGTGTAGTATTCAAAGTGTTTATGAAGTGTATGTTGTGAAAAAGTATGAAGAAAATGCATGTTTGTGGCCAAAAGAAGTTGGGTGGTGATTTGAAATAGTACGAAGTGTGTTTCTTTTACAGGAAAATTTTGGGATTGTTAAAAATACAGCCGTCATGCTGCTGAATTTTCTTAAAATTTATTTTAAATTGAAATCAAAAAATTTACACCAACCTAACTATTTTCAATGAAAACGAGTTTTCCATTTAAGTTTTAAAGAAAGTAAATGAGCAAGAGTAAGGGGTTCGCTCCGCGGATCTCTTTTATTCGACAAGTTGGGTTAAGAGAAGTCAATTGGAATGCTCGACGGGACCCTTCAAATAAGAGATGAGAGAGAGTCTGGTTCAGGTCCTGTCATCTTGGAAGCATTTTCAACAATTTTGGAAGGTAAGATTTAGTTTCTCAGTAATTTCAATAAGTTATTGGAAGAGGTTTTGATGAAAATGCATGCTTGGGTCTTAGGATATACCATCTTTTTAGTGAAGAGATTAGGTTGTGAATGACTTGGATGATGAATGAGTTGTGAAAATAATATATATATATATATGTGTGTGTGTGTGTGTGTGTGTAGGTTCGACCATTATTCATTGCTTGAGTTAGAGTTGAATTTTGATGATTTGAAATTTTGTTGGATGAATCTAGTATGTGTTGGATGCGTTTTGAGATGCGAAATAACTTAGAATTATGATTTTGGAGGAATTTATACTTTCGGCCTCAAGGGTATTATGGTCAATTTAAAGTGTCTTCATTTGGGTTATGTGATCTTGGAAGTATTTGTATAATTGGGTGCGTTTGGAAATCGAATATGAAATTGTAAAATGTTAAACGGTCATGTCGCGGATTTAGAATTCGAAAACATTCAAAAGTGATATTTATTGAATTAAAATAAACTTGTGTTGAATTATGATTTGGTTAAATGCAAAATGAATTGAAAGCTTGAAAATAATTAATACTAAGGTTATTGCTTAAGTGCGGCTAGAGGAAAGGTTTGAGTTCGAAGTTGTTGTAAAATTTCATTTGAGCAATTTTAATTTCAAATTGATATACTCATAGTGTTTAAATTATTAGAATCGTAAATGAATGATAATCGAGAATAATTGAGGTGAAAATGGATTATTAAGCGACGTTTCGAAGTAATGTATTCGTTGAGTGATCCATGGGATTTTCATGTTTATAGGTTCGAGCTAATAACATCACTTGAATTGTAATATGAAAAATTGATAGTGAATAATGTGTAGGATTTTCAAAGACAGATAAAGAAGATTCCCCATTGTTAGGAAAAGTTAGCAGGTTAGGGAATTCAGGTAAGTATTCTAACGAAAGTATTTTGAGTTAAGAATTATTTGTATTCATGTTACAATTATATGTTAATGTATATATTCATACTGTTAATAATCTTAAATTGATTATCTACAGATATGTATATATATATATACGGAAAAGGAGTTTTACCAACTTGTATTAACTACGGAAGTTGTTGTGAAATGTGAGTTTTGAAAGGTGAAACTTGTGATCTGAGATGATTTTTAACATACGATACATACATATATTTTGTGATTTTCGATATCGGTAGAGTACCCGAAGGCGATGTGAGATTCCGCCTGGAGACGATGTAGGATTCCGCTTCCCATAGGGTACGATTAAGTTAGTTACTACCTGAGACGATGTAGGATTCTACTCTATAGCGAGGGATGATTCCGCTACGTGATACTGGATACGTATGACTTGAGACAATATAGGATTCCGCTTCGTCATACGGCATGGCCTGAGACGATGTAGGATTCTGCTTTGCCGTGCATTAGCATATTAGTACCGTGTGGTTTCAAAGTAATAGTGAATGGCAAATTTATTTTTGTATATAATAAAAATGTTTCTTTTTCGAAAATACAAATCGCCATCACTAACAAATTACAAGTATGAAGTGAGAATTTGAATAAGAGATTACATGTTATCTTGCATTTCAGTAATTAAATATTAGCTTTTCAAGTTAATATAGCATATTCTTATTCTTATGAGTTACGATATGTATATGGTGACTGATTTATACTCATCCTAGTTTGTTGTTTCTTTAAAATAAAAAAATAAAAAAATCTTGCAGGATTCGGTATAGGTGCAGGCGATCAAACAGTAAGGACCTCTCACCAGGAGTAGTGACGTGTATCGTCGGGCGTAACTGTGATATTTTATTTTTTTCATGTATGATACTTAGTTTTTGAACCTATGAACGTTTTTAAACTACATGTAAATATAAATTTCATACTTGGGAGTTAAGTACATATTTGATCTTGCATGACATGTTTTGGAAATATAAATGTGGGACCCCAGCCGGAATTCTCTGCCTCGGCTGGACCCCACTCACTAGGTACTGTCCCCGGGCCATGGGGTTTTGCTTCGCCTCCGCAGCCGCTCGAACCCACAACCTAGCCCCTGAGGTTAAATGGATTCCTAGAGCAAGGCTGCTACCATTGTTACATCGAAGAAATCCGGGAAGCGAACCCTAACTTTGTTACATCGGTTTCCTCGTTTAAAACTTATTGATTTGATTTTTTTCTTTTACTGGTTGGGAGTGATAACTTTTTCTTTGATTCTATTTCAAATACTTTTTATAAAATTTTCGGCAGCATAACAGCTGCATTTTCGATAAAACCAAAATTTCACCTGTAAATAAAATAACACTTCGACTATTTCTGAAAACCTCCCAACTTCTTTATCCACAATCAGGCAACATTCATCACATTTCCATAAGCATAAACAATGCATTTGGATTCAAATATGCATATATGAATCATATATAGAATGCAACAATATTTACAACTTTATAAATTCAACATTATTCAAATTCAAAATATACATGATTAAATACATATACGTAAATGTTTCTAATCATCTTGTGCGATCTCCCACCTATAAATACGCAACACAAAAGGCCGATGTCTCGTCTGGCGGGCATGCAATAAAACAAATGAGCTATAAAATAAACAATGGGTTAACGCAACAAGGATATATATAATATCACATACACTAACATAAGGATTCGTTATTAATTCAAGTTTTACACTTTCTTTAAATTCTTCCACGTGTATCCTTGACTCGTTCTAACCATCACGGGCGATTATAACTAACGCCAACGTGAAACTTACTAATGTATCTCAACTGTTACATTACAGAATTTACTGCATCGTACGTAGGGCGCTAAACTAGTCACTGAACAACTACGATACGAGATTCTCTGCATCGCAAGTGCAGTGCTAAATCTCTAGGCGACTACGAGCGGAATTTACTGCATCACTTCGTAGCGCTAACTATCAACTAATCAACTACGTGCAGAATTGTCTGCATCGCAACATAGCGCTATACTTGTCTATAAACTGAGAGATTACGGATGGAATTCTCTGCGTTGTCACATAATGCTAAATCTCGTTAACTTATAAGGTATACACATGGGTTTTCATAACAAATTACTTTAAGTGCAAAAGCACAAATGACACTAGTTTGAAAATCTTGAATACTTTCTTATTCCATTTTCTTTACATACAACTCATTTTCATTTTCTAGTAACATATGGATTCCATAAGAATCCATATGCTTAAAATTTAACTACATCATTATATATTATCTCATTCATTTCTTAGCTACTACATTCTTTTAACATATTCAAGAATTGATATAACAATTTACAAAGCTATTAAGTGGCGAACCACTTACCTCAAGGCCGCGTTGCTCCACATCAAGCGTCTCGACGAGGCTCCTAGACGCCGCTCACGCGCTCGTCACCTACACAACATGTTCTCATCATTGCTCACAACAAAACTCAATTCTTAATTATACTTTAGAAATTCTCAACTATTACTATTTTCCTTTACATAGCTCCTAACTTGTTTCTAATTCAACCGAGACTCTCAAATCTCGATTTTTATACAAAATTTTTAGTTTTGGACCCTTAGGGATACCCCCACGTGGTCCGTTTACTTGATATAGGCCTAAAACGAAAAAATCACATTTTTATTCAAACGAACAGCTCATAACAGAACAGGCAATAACATGCTGCTCGGGGCTCCATTTTCCTTCGTTCTTTTTCCTACGGTTCACTTATCTCACGTTCTAGTCACACATCAAATTTCGTTGAAAAATATTATCGTTTGCTAAGTCAAATTTAAGGAAAACGTCCGTTTTGGACACTTTCGGGTGCGTTTTAATGCCCGTTTAGTAAACTTTGTGTTTCGGATTAGCGACGCTAAATTTTCTTCCACAACTAAGCTTCATTTAACTAATAATGACTAACTAAACTCATTTCATGCCATAAAAATTGCATTAAGCTAGCCGTTTCACTTCTCAGAGCTCTAACGACACTATATTGTGCATAACTTGCACAATTTTTATCGGATTTGATTTGTTCCAAAATCTATGGTTTTCTATGGTTTCTAGGCATCATTTGAGGTGTAGAACACCCCCAAATAAGCCAAATATGGTCAGGTCTCCTCTAGCTCAAATTTGAGCTCGGGTTCACCAACATTGTCAAATTTCCCCATTTTGCAACTCTAACTCTTCTCTAACTTTTCTAACCTCTTTAAGGCTCAAAATTGATTTCAAAACCATCTAATTTCAAGGTCTAGCTACTGCCCTACAAGTTTCTAATACATACATAAATCTAACTTGGTCAATTAATTGCTCAAACTTTACTCACAACTTCTATCAACCACTTGGTGTGCATAAAACACCAATTTCGGTTTCTATTTTGAGGGAGGGTGTGACCGCCCATATTTACACCTTTCAAGCATCATTTACACACAACCAATCATCACTTATGGTTCCATAACACTTACATGAGGTTCTAACAAGATTTGAAGAGCAATTATCAACAAAATACAATCAAACAACAACAATTACTCAAGCTGTCAACACTGCAGTTCTGTTTCAGCAGAAAATAAAAGAGAATAAATTGTAATCCCGCTTAGGGCTGGTTTGGAGAGTTTGGATGACAGGACCTCTCCCAGACCTTATCTAAGCTCTCGTCTGGAGGATCCTGTCGGGCACTTCGACAGACTCATTGAAATCGACTCGTCGAATCGAAGACATCCGGGAAGCGAACCCTAACTTTCTACTCTGGTTTACTCGTTAAAACTTAGTGTTTTGATTTTTTATTGTAACTGGTTGGGAGTGATAAACTTTTTCTTTTGATTCTATTTCAAAAAATTTTTATAAAATTTTCGGCAGCATAACGGCTGCATTTTCGATAGAACCAAAATTTCACCTGTAAAGAAAATCACACTTCGACTATTTCTGAAAACCTTCCAACTTCTTTATCCACAATCATGCAACATTCATCACGATTTCCATAAGCATAAACAATAAACTTGAATGCAAAGTATACATATATGAACTATATATATAGAATGCATGAATATATTTACATTTTACAATCTTGAACATTAATTGGTTTCCAAAAAGTAATACATCAAATGCATCTACGCAAATATATACAAATGTCTTGTTCCTTCGCCCACTTATAAATGTATATGCAAAAGTCGTCGTCTCGTCCAGCAGTGGCATGCAAAGAAAATAAATAAACTACAAAATGAACAACAGGTTAATGCAACAAGAATATATGATATCATATACATTAACATGAAATTTATTACTTATTTAAGTTTTACGATTTCTTTCAAAATCTCCCATGTATATGCTCGAATCATTCTAACCATCACGGGCGACTTTAGCTAACGCTAATGTGAAGCCTACTAGTGTATCTCAACCACTATGTTACGAAATTTACTGCATCATACGTAGGGTGCTAAATCTATTCACTGAGCAACTACAATGCGGGATTCTGTACATCGCAAATGTAATGCTAAATCTCTAGGTAACTACGAGCGAAATTTACTGCATCGCTTCGTAGCGTTAAATAACAACTAACCAACTACGTGCGGAATTATCTGCATCGCAACGTAGCGCTCTACTCTTCTATAAACTGAGCGATTACGGACGGAATTATCTGCGTCATCACATAACGCTAAATCTCTAAACTTTTAAGGCATACACATGTGTTTTTCTACTATTTTTCTAGTGCCAAAGCACAAAACTTTCTAGTTTTAAAATCTTGAAAACTTTTCTCATTTCATTCTCTTTAAAAGTAACTTAGTATTAAATTTCTATTTCTATATAGGTTCTATAGGAACCGATACACTTACACTTTAACTTATATAAGAAATTATTCTCATTCTCTTTTATTAATTACTACAATAGTCATTATCAAACATCAAGCATTTATCTGAAATTGAAAAAGGTCTTAAGTGGCGAACCACTTACCTTAAGGCCACGTCGCTCCGCATCAAGCGTCTCGACGAGGCTCCTGGACGCTGCTCACGTGCTCGTCACCTACACAATACTTTCTCATCATTATTAATAACAAACTCAATTCTCAACTATACTTATTTTTCTCTATATACTTCCTAACTTGTTTCTAATTCAACCGAGACTCTCAAATCTCGATTTTTGTAAAAATTTTTAGTTTTGGACCCCTAGGAATACCCCCACGCGGTCCATTTACTTGTTAGAGGCTTAAAACGAAAAATTACAGTTTTTACTCAAATTGACAGTCCTTGACAGAACGCACTGCAACGCGCTGTTCAGGACTCCGTTTTCCTTTGTTCTTTTTCTTACGGATCACTTATCTCATATTCTAGTCACACGTCAAATTTCATTGAAAAATATTATCATTTGCTAGGTTAAATCTAAGGAAAATGCCCGTTTTGGACACTTTCAGACGCGTTTTAGTGCACGTTTTGTGAATTCTTTATTTCGGATTAGCGACGCTAGTTTTTCTTCCATAACTAAACTTCATTTAGCTAATAATGACTAACTAAACTCTTTTCATGCCATAAAAATTGCATTAAGCTAGCCGTTTCACTTTTCAAAGCTCTAACGGCACCATTTTACGCGTAACTTGCACAATTTTTATCAGATTCAGTCCGTTTCAAAACCTATGATTTTCTATGGTTCCTAGGCATCATTTGAGGTGTAGAACACTCCTAAATAAGTGAAATATAGTCAGGTTTTCTAGAGCTCAAAATTTGAGCTCGGGAATGACATTTTTGGCAACAACTATTCCTTTGCAACTCTAAACATTTCTCTAACTTTTCTAACCTCTTTAAGGCTCGAAATTGGTTTCAAAACCATCTAATTTCAAGGTCTAGCTACTACCCTTCAAGTCTCTAATACATACATAAATCTAACTTGGTCATTAGAGTGCTCAAACTTCACTCAAAACTTTTATCAATCACTTGGTGTGCATAAAACACCATTTTCGGTTTCTATTTTTAGAGAGAGTATAAGAGCCCTTATACATCATTTTATGGCAGCTATTACACTCAAAACTCATCACTTATGATTCTATAACAATCATATGAGGTTCTATCAAAGTTTAAAAACAATATTCAACACAATACAACCACAACCACAACAATCACATGCTGTCAACATTTCCATTTATGTTTCAGCAGAGAATTAAGGACAATGGGTTGTGCTCTTACTTGATGCTTGTTTGGAGGGTTTGAATGGCTTGCAAGATGCCTAAAGGGGGGGGGGGGGTTTTAGAGGGTGGAAGCTGTTTGGAGGTCCTTTCTTTCCTGGCCGACCAGCCTCGTCGCGTCCTTGGCTCGCGCGAACTTGCTTCAGTTCTGCTCGCGATTCTGCTGTTGCTCGTCTAGTTCTGCTTCTGTTTCTACTGCTCACAACTTCTTTGCTTCACGATTGGGCTATCTCTTCTTCTCTTCCTCTCACGCTTGGATAGCAAGCGGTAGTCACGGCCAGCCGTTCCTCTTTCGCACTAGCTGAAGTTGTCCCGTTTGTGACTGGCTGGAAATCTGTTTTTGATACTGCACGACCAGCAGTTATCTTCCCCTCTTCTGCTGTTGATCACTTCCTTCTTCACGTCTCTTCTTCTTCTTCTTTAGTTCCGCCCTGATTTGGTGTTACACGACTGCAGCTTCTCTTTGATTCCAGGGTCTTCTTCTCACTCGCGAATCCTCTCTCTTTCTCTCGATGGGCTGCTGTTTTTGCTGAAAGAAATTTCAACCTAAGTCTTGTTTATATATTAGTCAAACTTCTCTTAATTGCATCATGACCCATTATCTTATTAATTTCATTCCACACCTTTTTTTCTTGGTACTCTTTCATGGTCACCCCTCATTATTCTTCCGTGTCTCTTTCATTTCTCATTTGATTTAAATTTCATCTCTCTAGAATTTATTTTAAAACGTCAAGCGTGTCTTATTGACCACTTGACTCTCTCTTTAATCAAATTTTAATTTGATTATCATTAACTAAATTCTTAAATTTTCTAACTTGGATTGTTATTGACACGCTACTAACTTTTATTGTCGACGATTTTCGTCGTACTCTCGAATTAAAAATTTTCCAAGGCCATGAAATTCCCTTAATTATATGTAGGGATTTATATTATCTCCCTAATTTAGCTTCTAACGCTAGAAGTTTATAAGTCGATGCTAGGTATTTACATTGGATGACTTACTAGGGACCCTAAGAGGTGGATTGAGGGGATGGAAGGCTGGTTGGGAGGTTCTTTCTTCCCTGGCCGACCAGCTCACTGCACCTCGTTGCGGTTCTGTTCTAGCTCGCGTCTGGTGCTGTTTTGCTTGCTGTTTTACGTGCGTTTTGCACGACCAGACCTGCACCTCTCCTTCTTCTGCTCGTCCTCTTCCTTTGCTGCCCAGATACTGCACCTTTACGGCCTCAGATCCCCCTCACGCGAGCTGTTCTGCTCAACTCGCGACCTGTCCTTCGCGCGAGCTGCTGGCGCACTGGATCTGCTTCTTGCTCTCATGTCTGGACTGTTTTGGTCCAGCTGCTGCCTCTTGCTCGACCAGCAGCCACTTACTTCCTTCTTCTTCTTCTTGGTTTCTTCCTTGCACGAAATCTGATCTGCCTTGGTGATGCACGACTGCTGCTTCTCTCTCTCTCTCGAACTCTCTCGACAAATGACTGAAAGGGGCTGTGTGTTTGCTGAAAAATTTCAGCTTAAGTGTGATATATATAGTCATCAATTTCTCTTAATTACATCTTGACCCAACTCTCTTTAATTTTATCTAAATCTCATCTCTTTCTCTTGATTCTCATATTAGCCCATCCATAATTGTTTCCAAGTTCGTTTCCATCGTTTAATTTAATTCTCGTTTCGTTAAAATTTATTTTCAAAAAGCTAAGCTTGTTTCATTGACCTTGACTCTCTCTTTTTAATCGAATTTTAATTCGATTATTCTTTACTAAAATCTTGGATTTCCTAACTTAAATTTTCATTGACACACTACTAAACTTTTTATGGGCGACGAATTTTGTCGTATTCTAAATGAATAAATTTCGGAGGCTATGAAATTCACTCCATTTACTGTAGAGATTGATTTTAACTATCTACTCTCTCTTTTAACATTCGGAGATTATAATGCCAGACTAGGGGTTTACAATAAACTTAAAGTTAAATTGATGTTTAAGTCGGAATTATATATGGTTTGTGGAAAACGGGTCTGAGGCCCTGAAGTGAAGAAAAAGACTATTATACAAACTATACAGGTTTTATTTCGATTTCGCAGGGTGGCATGTTTTGGAAAAATAGTCGTTGTGCTGTCAAAATTTTTACAGAAATGCTTTTCATAAATATAAATTTTAATCGAAAAAGTTCTTACCCTATTCTGCTGGTAAATGTTTTGTAAAAAGAATTTAGGAAATATATTTTCTAAGTAAAATTTTTAAAATGGTTTAGCTTCACAGGAATCTTTCAGTCGGAGGGAATCCCGTCTGGAGGATTACCGTGGGGTGCCAGGCGGGTCGTCTAGAAAGTAGGAGTCGGGGCCCGTCAATTTGTTTTCATTCAACCCACTGCTTACATTACCAATATCAAACATCACGAATGCAATCGTTTACAAAATTCCAACTAAACATTCAACATTAACAACTACCAATTCAATCTAATTTACTCATTCTATTAATACCCACAACACCACACATAAAATACACCAAACAGTCCTAGAGAATAACCGGTCAAATAAACTTACCACATTCGGATATCCATAGCATGTAAAACTGGTCAAATAAACTTACCACCCGCAGAGAAGAAGTCGCTACAACAGACAAGAAGTCGGACAACTATGGCATAATACAATGTTGTCCAAAACCTCACTCACTCCTTCTGTCAACCGTCGAAAGAGAGAAAACACTTTGGGTGTGGGAACTGAGAAGACAGTAGGATGTGGAAACTAAGAAGACAGACCGAGGTCTGGGAAGAGACAAAATGGAAGGCTACAATTGGCGAGAAGGTCACATCACACTAAGAAGACACAAATGGAGGAAGAAGCAAATGAGTTATGCATGCATTTGAGAAGTTGGCGGGTTAGCATGCATGGAGGCTCACAACACACTAAGAAGAGGCAAATGGAAGAAGAGACAAATGGGTTATGCATGCATTTGAGCAGCTGGCGGGTTAGCATGCATGGAGGTTCACAACACACTAAGAAGAGGCAAATGGAAGAAGAGACAAATGGGTTAAGCAGTTGATTTGAGTAGCTGGCGGGTTAGCATGCATGGGGGCTCACAACACACTAAGAAGAGGCAAATGGAAGAAGAGACAAATGGGTTTATGCATGTATTTCAATAGCTGGTGGGTTAAAATGCATGTTATGGTGCCCATTTTCCTTTAGGGCATTTTTGTCCATTCAATATCTTTTTTTAAGAATAAAAAATAATAAGGTCAGTTTTGAGGTTCCTCTGTCCAATTGGGTCATTTTATACATTTTCTCAAATAAATTCAACGAGTAAGGAAATCTCATTTATAGGCGTGAAGCCCCTTGTTTCCAAGATCGACTCGGCCCATCAATGATCACTTTTCCACTCCTTTCGCTGCTATTATCACTCCATGAAATGTTGCTCTCGGGTTGATTGCTTTTGTCCTTTGATGATATTGATGATGTTGCAGTTTTCGGCTCCGAAATATCCTCTCCACAAGCTGTCATTACCTGCGACGAAGGGCTGTTTTTGCGCTAGATTGTGGCTCGAAATGGACCTTCAAACACCACTGCAGTGGCCTGCAAAAACTGGCTTCAAATCTGGTTCAGAACAGGTTCAAAAGCTGTTGAATATCCCTGCAGAAAACTGCAGCATTATGAGTTCGAAATACCCCTTGGACCTCGTCCGATCTCCTCTCTAATGGTGTTCCGACGCCGGCCAAAACTCCTCCACGGCTGTGATAAAACTAACTCAAAACTATGGTGAAGACACGGGTCCAAGGGGCTGAAAATATATCTGCAGTATCTGCAGCAGGTAGCGCCCAAAACCACCCCTTAGAACCCTTTGATCTCCTCCAAATTCCCTCTCTTTTCCGTATTTCTTTCAAGTCTGCTTGAGTTTGTGTTAAGCTAATGCTACCCTCTCACAATCATGTATTTATAAGGTGATTTTAGGGCATCAAAGGAGGTGTTGGAGGTCTGCACGGAACAAGCTACTGCACGCTGGTTTCTGTTGCATATCGCGAATGACGATCGCGAGTTGCACTTCGCGTTTGCGTTTCGCCATCGTCCTTGGTCTACACGCTGCATGGACGTGGTTTCTTTGTCAGCTGCATGAATGGCTTTTACTTCATGTACTACACTTGGGCATGGGCTGAATGTTGGGCTGCACATGTTCACACTCATGCTTCTCAGTTCATGGGCTTGTGCTTCAATGGTATACAACATGGGCTAATTTGTTTGCTTGAAACATGGACTGAAAATGTTGCTCTAATGCTAAAACTTGGGCTGAACTTGATTTGATTCTTATAATTACAACCACCCCATGTAATCAATTGCTTTTCGAATTGTAATCCTTGCACCATTTGGCCTTGAAATATTAAAATTTCTTGAAAACCCATCGCTTTACTCATCAATGCTTTCATGACTCACCTACACAAAATAAACAAAAACACATCAAAATAACAAGGATTTATTCAAGTTCTCATCACAAAAGTGAGGTTCAAAAGCATATAGTCACAACATTTTTTATCATGATCATTCGTTGGTTTCAAAATTAACTCAAAAAATTGTGTTTGAATTTTGAAAGGAAAAAGGGAAATTTTTTTTTTTTTAAAAAAAAAAAACCTATTCATTTTCGAGTTTGTTTCAAACACCAAAATATCTATTTTGGGGTTTGTTACACATACTGAGAATAATTTTCTGTATTATTGTTTAGGTTTTCAAGGTTTGTATCAAACACTAAAATTCTGTTTTGGACTTGATACAAGCACTGAAATATTGAATTGGGATTTTAGATTTATTTCAAATACTAAAATCAAATTGCAATTGTAATTGAAATTTACAATTGATTTCATTTGAGTGAAATAATTGCAAGGTTGAATGACAATTGTGGTTGTAATTGGAAGATTTAGTGATGCAATAAATCTAAATAATTGCAAGTTTGAATGGCAATTGTGGTGCGTGACTACATATGTGATTAATTCCGAATTAAATTTGTAGAATCAAGTTTTGAATTTTGTAACTACAGACATAATTAATTCTAAATTAAATTTACAAAATTAATTTTTGAATTTGTAACTGCAGCTATGATTAATTCTGAACTAAATTTATAGAATTAGTTTAAATTTTGTAATTAAAGTCATGTTTAATTCTGAATTGAATTTTGAATAATAATTCTTGGATTAATATTTTGAAACTAAAAAATCAATAAAATTATTAATGAATTAAAAAAAAAAAATTATTTTTGATTTTATGAGTGCACCTATGATAATAACTCTACCTATTGCATGGTTGGATAATCCAATGATACCATTTTCGGTTTCTATGAACCATTTGGAAAAACCGAAGAAATCTAATGGTTTCCATTTCAAGAGGTGGCAGCAAGAGATGTTGTTTGACCACCTTTAACCGTGCGAGATTCTTAATGGAAGATGATTGTAAGAAAAAAAAAAAGGTCAGATAGACATTCAAGTCATTAGTGTCATTAATGCATACAGCAATTCAAATTCCCTATTGAGGAATTATATTATGAATGATTTAACTTATGATTTGTACAATGTATACACATATAAAAAGATAGCTAAGGAGTTATGGAAATCCTCAAAACAAACATGTATAACTAGAGTCACAATGAAATTCGAATTTGTTGCTAGAAATAAATGTGATGGTGTGGAAGTGTATGTCTAGGAATTGAAGGCTAGGAAAGACTTGGCATTTAAGTGTATCCATTGTGATCAACCTCTCTTTCCTAGAAACTTACCTAGTGTATTATTCACAAACTACGTACTATAATCCAGTATACAGTTATTATATCAAAGTTTTCAAGCCTTATGAGTTTTGATGTGGAGAAATTTGATGGAAAAATTAATATTCATCAAAGCCTATGTAGATAAGTGTGAAATTTGAAGAGGTTGAATGGTTACACCATTTTTTAGAGGATATTCCAATATGGGCAAAACCAATTTCTATAATTTGCATCTAATGTGATAGTCAGTTTGCAATAAGAATGGCTTAAAACAATATGTACAATGGTAAGTCTAGACATATAAGTTGTAGACATAATACCGTAAGACAACTACTCTCAACTGTGATTATCTCTATTGACTATGTAAAGTTAAAGGATAACATTACAGATCCACTATTCAAAGGGTTAAATAGAGAGTTAGTTGAAAAATCATAAAGGGGAATGAGACTAAAGCCCGTGAAATAATGAGCCATTACAAAGGAAACCCAACCTATGTGACTAGAGATCCCAAGATCTAGGTTTAATAGGACAACCTAACTATAAAGACTTGGTTGTATCACTATAAAGGATATCTCCTACCCATTAGAGATTATCCTCTTGTCGATTCCTATGATAATATAGTGATGCCTGTAGGAATTGGAATAAACTATGCTTTTAATAATCCTTATATGTCAAAAATCCGAGTGGAGTAATATGGGTTACTCTAAATTAAGAGATCATCTATGTGAGAGAAAAGTGAGGTCGTTTCTAAAGAGAATTGTAGAGCTCAATTCTTTAGAAACTTTTACAGATTCAAAAAGATGTTCATGGCCAAAACAAACATAACAATGAGAATTGAATTATGTTAGGAAAGATTTCTGTATGAGGTATATAATCATTTACACAAACAACAGAATAGTTCAAGGACATCATGTCTATTGATCAGACAATAAAGAAAATATATTTTCACAAATGAAAGTTCAAAGGCTAAAACCTACCTATCCTATGCAAAATCTGACCATTGAATTGTTGGGTTTTGTGCCTTAAGAGTTTGTAATTATGTAAACAGTTTTAATAAATAATAATAAAGTATTCATTTTATTTAATTTTTATATTTTGCAAAAATTGTATATATTATGAGAAACATCCTTGATTATTAATGTATTTTCAAACTAAGTACATAAGTATTATATACAAGCGGATTTAGTTTGAGAGAAGTAATCTAAAGAGTCCATAGAAAGCAAACGAAGCTAGGTACTTTGTTTGTGGTAAATCTACAATTACGGTCCATTTCGTATTCGGTACGATAGTTTTATCCGAGACTATTCATGTAGTGACATGGAAATGGAGGCACCTTATATAATAAAGATTATACAGGACTGGATCACAATAAATATAAGTCTCTAATTAATATTCGTTAAACTTAGAGATTTATATTTATCGATTAGATGATCATATATTAATTAATCTTAATCATGAGTGTATTATGGACTCCTGCTTGTTGAGTTATATCCTTTGATTTACATGGGTGAGATTGATGTAGATGCTTGATCAATAACTTTATACTTTGGGGATATGATTTAGTAAGTAGCGGGGAACATTCTATACAATAATGGAATCCACTCCTTCTTACGAGAAGTGGAGAAATAGTTCTCTTAAGGGTTGATTTAGGTCTTGAACAATAAGAGTGCTCAACTTTTTGTTAATATATAAACGGAAAGATAAATTCATAAGTTGTTATGAATATATTGTTCATTAGAAAATCAATGGTACTTAAAGATCAAGATATAATTAGAGGGATATAACGGATATTCTGATCTAGCTCTAATTATGAACTATTTATGGAGGGTCAGTTCATATGTAGTAATTATATCAATGGACGATGAAAATTTCAGATTGTATAAAAATATCTGCAGTTGTGAGAGTGCAATCTTTGGTTTTTAGTTGAATAACTCTAAGATTAATAATAGTAAATTATTTAATTAAATAGTTTAATTAATAATTCCGATATTATTGAAGCTCAAAACTGTAGGTCCATCGGGTCCCCTTGATAACTCATTTCACTATAAGAAACATGTATATAAAATATTGTAATTGGATCATCCAATTGTAGTTGTTACATAAGTAGCAAAATATGTGTTCATTTGGCATTTGAATAATATTGATTATTCAAATTATTAATTAATTAATTATTAATTATGAATTAATAATTATTTAATTAATTTCATAAGAGGTCTTGAATTTGATTCTTAACAGTGATCGGGTATAAATTAATTATGAATTAATTATAGGCCACAAGTTCGATTTCAAAATATAACATGAATTAATTTTGAATTAATTATGTTATATGAGGTAAAAGTTTAATTTTAATAAACTTAGGTTTTAATATTAATTTTGATTAATTAAAACCCTAATTGGTTCCCTATAAATAGAAAAGAAATAGTTTTCTTTTTTTAGAGAGTTTTTGGTTATACGTATGTTTGAGAAACAAAAAGAAAATTAGAAAACAAGAATTGTATCTTTGCTCTTTGTATAACCAAAAAGCAAACACTCACCTCTTACATATATTGTTTGTTCTTTTTAAAAAAGAAATCAATAGAAAGTGAGCACAATTCTATATAATTATGTCCACTCATTTGTTTTTTTGGTGTAGAGACATATCAAGGAAGACAAGGTAGTGAGCAATCCACAGAGATCAATATAAAAGGTACAAGATTCGATCTTTATTTAGTTTTATTATTTTATTTCGTTGTTTTATGGGTCTAGGGTTTTTGAGTTTTCTAAAAATTTTTAAAAACTCAGTGTTCCGCAAATTCTTATTTTTATAAAAACAATTGTTTTTTTTTTCCCTTCATGAACTCTATCACCAAGTTATAAGCGTTCTTTGAGTTATAACTTTTGTCTCATCTGTTTATTTCATTCATGTGGGGGATTGCTAGAAAAATGGGATAAACATCCATTTTAAGGACAATTTTTATTAGGTTATAGATCTTGATTAAGATAGATCAAGATGGATTCACGGAAAAAATTTGTACTTGAATGAATAGAAATTAAATTGAAAATTAAATTTTAAAAGTATAACTGATGGATTAAGTGTCATAAATGTAGCTATTGAATTTGAAAAAGTGTAACTACAAATTTATATTGGAAATTTAATTTTCAAATTGTAACTGTAAGTATTAACTATATAATTGAATTGTAGTTTTAGTTGCTATGAATTGAAAATTTGAATATTCAAATTGTAATCGTTGGTGTTAATTGTAAGTTTGAATTTTCAAGTGAACCATTAATTTGGTTTAATGGTTGATTTTAAATCAATTTTGTAATTACCCATATAAAGACTATAAAGACTATAAATTGGTATAATTTCTAATTGTTCAGAGACAACTGAGAATCCATTTTTTTTTTTTTTCATTTTAATTTCTCTCAAACACTATTTCAAATCATAGGATTTTAGAGTGATAGAGATTCAGATATAGTTCAGTTTGTCAGATGATTATGATTGGTATTTTTGTATCCTAAGAGACAAACACTGAACAACTCAGAGGATGAGCAACAAATTTGTCTTAAAGACACCGTAGTTATTACAGGCCTCAATGCAAATGTTTTTTGTTTATTGTATTTTTCCTGCTACAAATTCTTTATAATCTAAAGAGTCCCGAAAATTTTGATTTTATATGATTATATGTTCTTCTTATTATCAATTTAAGCATAGTATTGATAGGTGTGAAGTCATGACAGATTCAGTGTAATAGTTGATTAGTAACATCCTCTAATTAGTGACTATATGAATTGGAATTCCATGTATGTTTATTGTATGTCAAACAGGAATAGTATTGGATGCTCTAATGCCCATTTTATATCTAAGGTCTTCTAGTGAATTACGTGTGTGTTTACTTTGGTTAGCCAAATTAGCTTCGGTTTTGCTTGTTTGTAGTAATCATCATTATTGATAACCTTTATTTAGTGTATTATTACTATTTTATTTTGATTGTTTCGTATGTCACTCTATTTGTGATGTTCACATTAAAGGGTTTTAGACGTTAAATTGCTTAATCTCTCTGTGGGACAATCCTAAATACCACTTTACTATAAAATGAAAATGTGGTTTTTTATAAATTTTATTTTTAATAGTCACACTAGAGACCCATCAGTAAAATCCTAAAGAATGGACTTCGGTGATCCTTCTTATGTAAACCCTTAGTCTCGATTTTTTTACTTCTTAGTGTTAGAAACTAGATTATGAAGTTAGAAAGATAAAATCTAGTCAACAATAAACTAAACCGGGACATTGAAGAGCTAACGATCGTTGTATAATTATACGAAATTTTTTTTAATAAGAAAAAGTCAATGAAGGGTAAAATAGGCCGTCCACAAATAAGAGATAATTTATAAAGGACAATATGATTAAGTCTAAAAATGGAAATTTTAGGATTTATTATTTATTACTTAGAATTGGTAGTCACTTATTTATTTGAACTAAAGTATGATATTAGTGATGGTCAAATAAGTCAAGGAGGATATGGAAGTCATTTGGAAAATGTCAATTATATATATAAGAGACACTTAGAAGAATTTTGGAGAATGAATGAAGAGGAAGTCGTGAGAAATTAAAGGGAGAGAGAGAGCTGCCATAAAAAATATAAAAGTGAGAGGGAGAGAGCAAGGTTGGATGGCAAAGACATCAAGAGTGAAGAAGAAAGCTTTCAATCAACCTTCTCAAGCTTCAAACCACAACCTTAGGATTTCTTCAAGCTAAACTAACCACCCTAAACAACATTTAAGGTAAAATATACTATTCTCTCACACTTTTGATACTAGTTGGAGTGGTATGGGCTGATGAGAGTTGTGTTGATTTTAATATGTTGTGTTGGGTGTTCTACACTTCAAACAAGTGTAGAACCCTAACTAGGTGATATAGAAGTTCAAATGACTTGTTCTTGTGTGTGAATCTTAGACTAGGGTTCATGGATAACAAATTCTAAAGTATGGTTTAAAGCACTAAAGTGTTAAAAAGGTTGTAGACAAGTTGTTTGACAAAAAGATTGAGTGAAATTGATATATAGAATTGACAAGATTTACTCTTTGATAAGTATATGTGTGTGTCATGGCTATGAAGGACAGTAGGTAACCTCTGAGTTTTGGTTGATTTGAACTCAAATTTAAGCATAATTGAGGTTAGAAAAGCATATAAAAGTGATAGGATTGTAAAAAGAGTAGTTTTGAGCAAAAGTGAGATTCCCGAGTCAAACAAAGGGACAGAGATGACCTGCACAAGTCTGACTTATTTGGGGTTGTTCTAGACCTCAAATCATGCCTAGGAGTCATAGGAAACCATAGGTTTTGAAAGGGAATGATTCCGATAAAATTTACGCAAGTTATGGTCAAAATAGTGCGGTTAGAGGATCGTAAGACAAAATATCAATATAAATGCATTTTTTTATGCATGGAATGAATATATTTGATCATAATTAGGTAAAAGAACCTTAGATACGAAAGAAATAATATTGTCACTCGTCCGATACGAAAACATGCATAAAAAAGTGCCCGAAAAAAGGGCATTTTCTTAGATTTGACATAGCAAACGATAGAATTTTTCAATGAAATTTTATGGGTGACCAGAATGTGAGATAAGATGACCGTAGGAAAAAGAACAAAAGAAAACGGAGCCCTGAGTAGAGCCGTGCATTACATTTTGTTTTAAGGCGTCAAAAGAGGCGTAAATTTTTTATTTTTCGTTGTGGGCCTTCAAAAATTATATGGACCATATAGGGATGATCCTAGGGGTCTAAAAGTAAAACTTTTGTAAAGAAATCAAAATTTAAAAGCCTTAGTTAAGTTAGAAACTAGGTGGGAAAGTTGTAGTCTAAAGCGGTCTTAATAGAGTTAATTGTATTCGAAGTTTCAATTGTAGTTCAATGAAGTTCAATCTAGCAAAGTTTGAATGAGAATGTGATATATATGTTCGGAGCAAGCTAGCGGAGCGAGGGAGACCCATTAGAGCCCGTTGGCGAGCGTGGATTTGAGGTGAGTATACTAACTCACATTGTATTCAATTGTGTTGGTTATTATAATTTTATTTATTCTCAAAAAGAATTATGCAAAAATGTTAATGTGTGTTCAAAGTTATTTGAAAGTAAAAGATCCTTGAGAAAACGAGCTTAAAAGCTCTAAGTTTAAAAGTTTCAAAAGATGAGTTAATTAGTGCTTCATGCACTTAGAAGAGAATTTCAAAGAAAAAGAAGTTTTGGTACTTAAAGCACTTAATAAGAAAAAGGAGTTTTCAAAGCTATTCGTAGACCCTTAGCATCTCAGAGTATTTAGCACTACATAGTGACGCAGAAAATTTCGTCCGTGGTCGTTCAGAGTTACAGTTTAGCATAGCACTACTTATTGCGATGCAGAAAATTCCGCAATCTAGTGCTTAGATTTGATATTGTGGTTTGCGCTACGTTTGCGATGCAGTAAATTCCGTACATAGTCGCCAAGCCTATATAGTAGCTCGCACCACGATTGGCGATGCAGAAAATTCCGCACATGATTGCTGAGAAGTATTAGAAATGTCACGGTTGGTGTTCGCTAAGTCGCCTCGTGACATAGCAATTGGGGAATATGAATGGTGCCTTTCGAAGCAAAAGAATTTCAGGAAAAGCTTTATAATTTTAATAAGTTATGATTTCCAATAAGTCTATAAGAGATTAATTATAAATTACCTAATGGTTGTGATTGTTTTAAATTCATATTGTTGTTTTGTCATATTGTATAAAACCTCCACATGTATTCGCAAGGAAAATCAAAATCAAAGTCGAAGAAATATTTCATTGCAATTGGTGGGCGAAAACCGAAAGACCATATCTCATCAATATATTTGTATATATGTTCATATTGATAACTAAGCATTACATACGTTATGGTTACATCTTGTGTGTGAAAAATGTTTAAGAATACATATGATGATGTTTTGAGATGTAAATATTTTGTAAAGTTTTTAATGATATGAATCTAATTGCCTATTAATTATGGTTCATGAAAAATGATGATGTGTTTGTGGGAATGTATGTTTGTAGTATGAAAAGAAGTTGGGTTGTGATTGGTATCTTTTGGGAGTGTATCTTTTTATGCAGGAATTTTGGAAATCTTATAAACGCAGCCGTTATGCTGCCGGATTTTCGTAAAAATAAATTTTGGATTTTGAAACAAAAATGGTCACTTTTTTAACTCTACAAAGATGATCAAAATTGAAAAATCAACAAACCAACCCAACTATTTTTAAAATAGCGATATTAAAGTAGTTTCAAAGCAAGAGTACACGAGCAAGTTTCAGGGTTCGCTTCACGAATTCCATTAGCCGACCAGTCGAGCTTAAGAGGGGTTCGTCGGACTGCCATGCGAGGCCCACCAGATACTAGCTTAGAGGGAATCTGGTTGGGTCTCGTCATCTTATGAGGATATGTTTTTTAGAATAGAAGATTGAAGACAAAATCGACAAAGGCTAACATTATGTTCCAAAGGTTGATAGCATTGGAATGCTCATCATAGGCCTTCATGGAGACAAGCACGAGCTATATAGAGAGAAGACATGTATAACCACAAAGATGAATAAAAATAAAGTGCAAAAGAAGATATGCTAAAAGATGTACTTGTTGTGAAATACGCAAGGTTGTAACTATCAGATGATCCTATGCAAGTGTCTCCATAGCCTGAGCTGTGGGTTCCAAAAAGTAGGCCCTAGCCGAGGCAACAAACTATAAGATAAAATTGGAGCCAGACTAAACTCAACCTCTCTAGAAAAAGGACTTCATTAGCACGAGGGAGGGAAGGTGAAACTCTTCCCCTTATCTTCTAGAACCCTTCTAGTTTGTGTTGGAGACCTTTCTTTGTCAGAAACCTTCTGTTTGTTGTTCAACTGACCATAGTTAGAGGTGTCAAACAAGCAAGGATGATTGGACTAGATTTTAGAGGGTGGTTGAGAGGAGTCTAAGTTAAAGGAATAATGGTGTGTTTACTTCACTTGGAGGATCTAGAATAGGAATGGTTGGGAATCGAAATGATGTATCCGAATTAGAATAAGTTGTTTACTTCAGCTGTAGGAATTGAAATCGGAATCAACAATATTCCATTGAGTTGTTTACTTTACTTTGGAATCGATATTGATTAATTATAAGTTATAAAAATGTTCTTGATTAAAATTATGGATTAATTACAATATGCAATATAAGATTTAAGAGGTAGTTCCATATTTTTGTTATGTAACTCGTCATAATAGGTTAAAAACAAAAATGAACTTTCTTAACAATATTATTAAAAGCATATTGTGTATCTTTTTTTTTTTTTTATTTGGAAAACAATAATTGACAGGACCCAAACCAGACCTTATCTAGGCTCTCGTCTGGAGGATCCTGCCGGGCACTTTAACGGACTTCCTGAACCCGACTCATCGGATTGAAGAAATTCGAGAAGCGAACCCCTAACTTTCTTAGTCGATTTACTCGTTTAAACTTAAGAATTTGGTTTTCTTTAAAACAGTTGAGAGTGGTAAAAAATTTTTACCATTTCATTTCGAAACGATTTTATAAAAATTTCGACAGCATAACAGTTGCATTTTTAATAAATCCAAAATTTTATCTGCGAGTAAACAAACACTTCAACTATAATTTCATTTTCTCCCAACTTATTTATCCACAATCATGCAATATCACCACAAATTTCTCAATCAACAAGCATGAAATTATAATACAATGTACAAGTATATATATATCTACATGAAAATCCATCACTAATCGCCAAAATATTTATAGCTATACAATCCAAATACAAGTGTGTTTTCACATGTAATATAGTCAATCCATATACACGAATTTATACAAGCATCTTGCATGATTTGCCCATCTATATATATATATATATATGTTCAACAAAATGTCGTTGTCCTATCCAACGGTAGCACGCAATGGAAGGTAAATGAGCTACACAACAAATAAACTAGTGCAATAAGATCACATAATATAACAGGCACCAATGTAATAAACTAAAATCTTAGTCACTTTCAAAACTTTCAAAATCTTAATATCTTTTTTCAGAATCCCCATGTATACCCTCAAAGTATTCTATCAATCACGGGTGATTTTATCTAATGTCAACGTGAAGCTACTATGACATCTCAACCACTATGATACGGAATTTACTGCATCACACGTAGAGTGATAAATCTCATAATTGAGCAACTACAATGCGGAATTTTCTGCATCGCAATTGTAGTGCTAAAACCTCTGGGCAACTATGAGCGGAATTTTCTGCATTGCTACGTAGTTCCAACTGTAAAATAACTAACTACGTGCAGAATTGTTTGCATCGCAACGTAGCGCTATACTTTCTAAGAAACTGAGCAACTACGAACGGAATTTTCTGCGTCATTGTGTAATACTAATTTCTCTATAATCGAAGCGACTACGGACGTAATTTTCTACGTCGTCACATAGCGCTAAATCTCATATAATATTAAGGTGTATAAACATGGGTTTTAAAACTAAATTCATTAAGTGCAAAAGCACAAAACTAACTATTTTTGGAACTTTTAAAAACTCTCTTGTTTCAATTCTTTTTTTTAGGAACAACTTAACATTAATTTTAATCACTTTATGGATTCCATAAGAAATCCACATACTCAAACTTTGAACTTGAAAGTTAAAAACCATTTTTACTTCCATTTAACATAATAGTCGAAGAGTGAAATATAATTTAAAGTAACCACAAGTGACAAAGCACTTACATAAGTCCGCACAAGACCGCGTCAAGCACCTTCACGAGTCTCACGTGCCTTGGTAGCTCGCTCTTCATCTACGCAATACTTTCTTATTTGAAATTCGCTACCATGCACTTCATAAACAACACACACAATGCTTTTAAATTTTTAAAATTCAATACAATGCACTTTTTGACTCTAACTTTCTCTACTCACTTCTAACTTAATCAAGGCCTCTTAATTTCGATTTCTTCACAAAAGTTTCAATTTTGGACCCCTAAGGACACCCTCGCGCAGTCCATATAATTTTTAGGGGCCCGAAATGAAAAATCATAAATTTAAGCCACTTTCGATACCCCAAAATAGAATGTGATGCAGCAACCTGCTCGGGGCTCCGTTTTCTTTCATTCTTTTTTCTACGGTCCTCTTATCTCACATTCTAATCACACATCAAATTTCGTTGAAAAATTCTATCGTTTGCTAGGTCAAATCTAAGAAAAGCATCCTATTTTGGGCACTTTTTGATACGCGTCTTTGTATCGGACGAGCGAAGATGGTTTTTCTTTCATATCTAACCTTCTTTTACTTAATTATGATCAAATAAATTCATTTCATGCAATAAAAATTACATTTGCATAGCTATTTCACCTATCGACTCTCTAACGGCACTATTTTGACCGTAACTTGTGCAATTTTTATCGGAATCGATCCGTTCCAAAACCTATGATTTTCTATGACTACTAGATATCATTTGAGGTGTAGAACAACCTCATATATGTCAAAATTGCATAGGTTGTCTCTATCCCATTGTTTGAGCTCAGGATTACAAAATTGTCTAAAACTACCTCCATTGAACTTCTATCACTTCTACATGTTTTTCTATGCTTTTCTAACCTCAAATATGCCTAAATTTGAGTTCAAATTCATCAAATTTCAGAGGTATCTTACTGCCCTCTATAGCCATGACACACACACAAAAACTACTTTGTCATTTAAACACTCACAACTCACTCACAATTTTTGTCAAATGCTTAGAGTGCATGAAACTTACTTTTGTTTCCACTATTATCAAGAGTATGGCAGCCCCTTTTTACAACCCTAAACTACCATTAACACACAATAACTTGTCATTTAAGATCCTACAACAATCACTTAGGATTCTACCATAATTTTAAGGGCAAAATACCCCACACAACTCATCCAACAATCAAAACTATCACATATCTATTTAGATTTCAATTTCAGCAAGTAGAGAGAAAAAGGAGTTGTTATCTTACTTGGTTCTTGTTTAGAGAAGTGAGATGGACTTAGAAGAGATCCTAAAGAGGAGGGTTTAAGGCTTGGAAGGGATGGAATTGGCTTTCTTTTTCCATTTTTGTGGTTTGTCGTCCACTTCTGCTCTTCCTTCACGTCAATTTCTAGTTTGTTTTATTTTTCACGGCTGAACTTTCTGCTCTCTTGAACTCACGGTTGGTCACTCTTCTTTTTGTCCAAAAACTTCTCTAAGTCTTGTATTTATACTACTAACACTTCCCAAATTACCTTCATGCCCCATTTTCTTTTAAATTTCATGCCAAACCCCCTTTCTTCCCTACATCTCACGACAACTTACTTCTTTTAATTTTTTTTTCTGTCAACTTTGCACTCTTCACTTGTCAATTTTGTTTCTAATTAATTTGTTTATCATTCTTAGTTAAATTTTAAGTTAATTTGTTATTAACTACTAATTCTACATAATACTTTCTCTAGTTCTTATTTTGGATTCAAACGTATCATCACTTATAATCTATCATTTGATTGTAGACAAACTATTTTACCCTTACTAATGTTTATTGTTGTGTAATTCTAGAATGAGCGTTCGCTCTTCGATAACTCGATTTAGATTAACACTAACTAGATTTATTATTTAAACTTCATAATCTAGTTTCTAGCACTAAATCATTAAAATCGATACTAGGTGTTTACAATAGTTGTATATTAAGTCTAGATTTTTTTATATATATATATATATATATATAAAATGTTATCAAAATAGGTTTTCTTAAAAAAGGGTATAAGAGACTTTTTACATTATTGAATTTAGGAATGAGAATAGGATTCCTAAGAAGGGTAGAGAAAATAGGATTCTCATTCCACATCCTCAAATTGATATGGAATCCACTCTTTTATTCCTATTACAGAATGAATTTTAGGTAAGTAAACACTACTGATAAATCTCATTCCCCATTTTCATTCTCTAATTCATGAAGTAAACATATCATAATTGGTTTCATCATCCTTCAAAGGAAGAGTCACCTATAACTTGAACTTGGACACTATCAGTGTACATGTGTGGAGTACACTAGTGTTGACATCTTGTGGCAGTGAGATGCATCTTATAGCATTGGTGAAGTGTGTGTAGCAAAACTCATGGATGGCAAGTGTTTACATGGATTGCAGAGTGTTTAAGTACTATATTGATTACTGTTTGAGTTCTAACATACAAGTCAATGTTACAACATTAGTTATGATGTTACAATGTACTTTTCCTGATAGTTCATAGTGCATGTCTCAATGCAAGTTTCTGAATATTTTTAGAGTTGACTCAAATTCGTTCTTATTTATTCTTGTTTGATTTGTTGGATATTATTGTAATTATTTGACAAAATGTTTGCAAAGAACAAAGTATTTATTTCCTTTATTGTTTAGAGTTAATGTTGACGTTCTTTATAAGGAAAATACTTTATTATGTGATTTGTTCTTGTGCAAGAAACTTGGAAAAATACCTTATTTGATTATGGAAAGATTTTTATGTAAAGCTCATAATTTTCTCTTTTATGGAGAAACAAAAAGTTTTTCAATGAATAGTATTTTCGAGTAAATAGTGATTTTTAAAAAATGGACCTCAAAACTTGTGAATAGTGATTTTTTGGGTAAATAGTATTTTCATGTGAATAGAATTTCATGGTCAATAGTGTCTGCATGAATAATAATTTTTGGAACGCGAACCTTGTAAATCAAAAGTTCCGGAATTAGTATTAGTGTTAAAGAAAATTGAAACGAATAAAAAATAAGTGCATTTGAATAGATTATAAGTGATCTAAAACTTAATGGACAAAAATATTCTTTCGATTTATTAAGGAGTAACAAAATAAATTTAAGTATTCGAATGTGAAATTTAATATTAATATAATTCCCAAGTAGGTTGGAGATGAGTTCGAATTCGAAAATTGATATGGAAATTTATTGAAGCTTAAAATAAATTTAGTACCAAAGAAAATTACCAAAAAGGGTATGAATATACTAAATGGTAAAAGAACTTGGACAAAGGCTAGGAAATCGAAAAGTGTGAGAAAATGCATGAAGTTGGCATGACAAGTGGGAGAGAAGGTGAATGCATGCATGACAAATGGTAAGAATTGCATGAAAGTGTGGTATGCATGGATGACAAGTGTTAACAATTGAAATGAGCTTGAGGACACATGGCAAGAATGCATGAATGAGAGCTTTGCATATGTGGGATATGCATGGCAACTTGAGAACAAATGGCATAAAAGAGTGAAGGATATATAAATGAAATGAAAAGAAAGAAAAGGCAAGACATCTCGGTCAAACACACAAAAAAAAAAAGCAAACAAAAGAGAAAAGTAAAAGGCAATTGATAGGGGGTTCTCGGCCATGAGAGGAGATCGAATGCAACAGCCCATTTGGTGATTTTGGAAGCTATTTTTGAGCATTTTCAACACAAGCAAAGAGTGCATGCAAGTCTAGAAGCAAAGTTCATCCATTTGGAGTTGATTTCAAAAGGTAAGTGTAAGTTTAATGACTTTTCTTGTGTGAAAATGTTGGAGTATGATTTCTAATGGAGTTTTTGTGATATTTATGCTGGGTTTAAGGGTTTAAGACCTCAAAATTATAGATGTTGTGTTGCATGTATGTAACATACCATTCCAGATTCATATACCGTACATGTAATTTTATAAATTATGCCCATATTTATGAATTAATAAAATTTTTTCGTTGAATAGTATTTTTGTGAAAATAATGTTTTCGAGTGAATAGTGATTTTTGCAAAACGAGTCCCAAAAATCGTAATTTCTAGAATACGTTTCCAGATGAATAATATCTATATGAATAGTAAT